>NW_024121987.1:8217951-8563371 GCF_016745375.1 Pimephales promelas
ATGTCTATCTCCATGCCGAGAAAAGAGATCCTCTGCACGGGGCAAAGTTTGCTCTTTTCTCGGTTGACCCGAAGGCCCAGACGGGCTAGGTGCCGTAGCACCAGGTCTCTGTGTTCGCAACCCTGAGCTCGAGAGTGTGCTAGTATCAGCCAGTCGTCGAGATAGTTCAGGATGCGAACCCCGTGTTCGCGAAGGGGAACAAGGGCTGCCTCGACGATCTTCGTGAAGACGCGAGGGACAGAGCTAACCCGAATGGGAGAACGGCGTACTGGTATGCCTGGCCCTCGAAGGCAAACCGAAGAAACGGTCTGTGTCGAGGAGAATGGAGACATGGAAGTACGCGTCCTTCAGGTCGATCGCTGCAAACCAATCCTGATACCGAACACATTCGAAAATGCGTTTGGCCGTGAGCATTTTGAACGGTAGTCGATGGAGAGAACGGTTCAAAATGCGCAGGTCTAGATCGGTCGTACACACCGGTCTTTCTTGGGGACAATGAAGTAGGGGCTGTAAAGCCGGACCTCACCTCGGCTGGAGGGACCGTCTCGATTGCACCCTTCGCCAGCAGGGTCGCAATCTCCGCTCTCAAGACTGGGGCATTGCCACCAACCATCGTGGAGCGAACTCCCCTGAAGCGGGGAAGAGACCGTGCGAACTGAATCGCGTAGCCGAATCTGATCGTTCTGATGACCAGCGGGAACCCGGGAAGCGCTAGCCAGGCTTCCAGGAAGTGAGCCAACGGGGTCATGCGAACCACAGACGTCCCCCGGAGGGGCAGCGAGGCGGGTCGACCGGCATGCGTGCAGGAGTTACCCCGTCCGGATGCACCGTCGAAACCCGCTCCCCGACAGAAGAGACCAGGGAAGGCAGAGCGTTCCACGGGGTCTGTTCTGCCGGGGTCTGGCGACAGAGGGGGAAGGGATTGGCGTAGCCCGGGGACGACACACGCACCCTTCCGCGCCCTCCGAGACAGAGAGGAATGAACGGGGCGACGCACTGGACGTCGTGCGCGCTCATTCCAGTCTGTGTGCTCAATGACAGTGTCAGCTTTTCCTCAACCAGCTCAGGGAGCTAGCTAGAACAAAAGATTCTCCACCGGCCCTCCACCGGGGAAGGAGGGGCCCTGCCACCGCCTCCTGAGAAAAACCATGACACTATCACTGAGCGGCCCGCCTCAGGAACATCGCTTCGCCTGGCGTCTAGCGGGGCACGCGGCCTGAGGGGGGGGCTCTTTTCTTGGGACGCTTACCTGTGGCCTCCTCCGCGACGCGAACCGGCTGAAGGCTGCTGCTGGGGCCGCGTAGGAGGGAAGGGAGCCGCAGGGGGGCGTCCTCGGCGGCGAGCTGGCGGAGGCGTCCGAGCCGACGGCTGGTTGGCAGCAGCTGGCCGTCGGGGCAGAGAAACCGCCTTCGTCTGCTCCTAGGCGGTCGAGAAGTGCTGGGCAAAGTCCTGGACCGCACCGCCGAACATTATGATGCTCCTGGACCACAGCGGTGGGCATCACCTGACCAAGGGAGCGAGCGACCGCCTCCGTGACCCGTTTAAGGACAAGGTAGGCGGCAGGCTCGCAGCTCGCTTGGTCCGTCACCTCCTCGTGCACATTCCTGAGCAGCTAGCTTTGTAGGTGCTCATCATATGCAGGGCGGAGGCTGCCTGTCCCGCCGCTCTACAGATTCGCGCCGCCATAGACGACGAGAACCCATAGGCTTTGGAGGGGCATCTGAGAGCAACCGCCGGTTGACCGGGGGAGCCCCAGCATACCCACAGACAGCCGCATCGCCGAGGGGAGGAAGGGCGGGGAACTAAGCACGCTTTTTTTTTTTTTCTATTATTATTTATTTATCTATTTTTTAGTGCGTGTCAGTTCCGCATGCAACTCGGGGAAAAAAGGAAATTGGGGTTGGCCGTGGCCGTAAGGCGGCAGCGTTACCCAAAACCAATTATTCAGCCGCGAGAGATCGGGATGGGGCGGAGTTCCACCCCCACCCGATGCTCACGGACGCCCGAGATAGCACGGCCATCATCGCGGGATCAGACACGGCGGTGCTGACGCTCCCGAGGGAGGCAACGCGGCCGCATCCTCACTTCCCGAGGAGTCAAGCCCGCCTAGTGATGCTGTGATCGACATCGCATCATCATCTGGAGCGCTGCCCGAAGCAGCCGGTGCCACCGAAGAAGCAACCGACTGAATCGAACTAACGCTCGCTGGCTCTCGCACTGAGGCGGGAGGTGTGGCCCGAGGAATCGTCGGGCTTTATCCCACACCATCACCGTAAAATCACCAGGTCCCGGGTCGACGGGCCCCTATGGAGGAAACCGATCGAGCGGGGGGACCGGGACTCTCACTCAAGTGAGATCATTGAGTCTCGACCTCAGTGTAGAGATGGTCATGTTCCCACAGAAGGAACATGAGTCATCCACGAACGCTGCTGCTGCATGCTGAAATGCCCAGGCATACAAAGCAGCGATCGTGACCATCAGATGACGACAGAAATCAACCACACCCAGAAGAACACGGGCGAACCGTCTTTAAAAAGACGTGCGCGTGCAGCTCTTTCAATGAGAGGAGGAAATTCACTCTTTCAGCGCTGAAGCGACCAGGGAGAAGCGCAAAGTCTGGCAGACCACTGCTCAGATCGCAGGCGATGCAGAATCTCGCTGGGTACCGCCGTCACACCAACACTGAAGAGGACGCTCGTCTCGAAGAGTCTTGAACAGTGCTTTCAGGAGTGAAGAGGTTCTCTTGGCTCCGAAGCGAAAACATACTGCGGTTGCGTTCACTTCCTCCTTTTATACTCACGGAGTAGGGCGGAGTACGCTATGCAAATTTCCGCAGCCCCAAGGCATTGCATGCCATTGGCTCGTGTTTAAATACTCGAAGAGGATTGGCTTTCTATGCGAAACCCCCAATCTCCGTCACTTCTGACGTAACTCGAAGTGACTACGAAAGGGAACTGTTCGCACAATGTTTAGAAAATTTTGAGATTCAAAAATTAAGCCAAAGCTATCAAGAAAAACTGTAAAAGTCTATTTGGGTTATCCATTATGAGAAGTGCACTGAATAAATCTTGAGACCTCATTTAAAAGACATTCAGATTTTAACACAAACAAATGAACATGTAGCCTATTGAGAAAAAAAATTAACAGTCTGTATTGACACAATATGAACTATTTATTTAAACTAAAACCATTATTGAACAAAAATGTAAAAGATGACAAAATAAATCAAACCATTAATTTGGCCAAGAGATATTGTAATTAAATAGTTTTTTAAAGCATTACATTTAAATTAGAAAAACTTGCTCTGACCAAACATTTATAAAAAAAAATACTCTTTTTCTGTTCAATGTTCCAGTTAAGATCTGAGATTTAGTTATAGTTGACTTGTATTATTGGACATTTGGCTCAAACTACATGGCCACTGAGATGACCCTTGTGACAGCTTCCCGGCCCGTAAGATCATGTCATAATCTCCCCTATGCGAGCACTAGGATGTGCAAACAGCTGCTGCTTCCTGTTGACTATGAAGGCTTCGTTCTTTAAGAGGGAAGGACTTACCTTCTTTGCTCCACCCTTAGCGGTTATGATCCTCAGGGACCAGTGATAATGAGTCTCAGTTTCTCTGGCAGGCTGTGCTGGTAAATGCAGGTCCGGGCTGAAAACTCATTCTTGCACACTGAGGTCATGACTGGCCAGGGAGATCAGTTTACAAGACAGATTCAACGTGAAAAGAGCCATAGGGCCGCAGTTCAAAAATTCGGCTCCAGCACTAAAATGGATTTCATTGTACACTATTGATTGTCTGCATTACACTATCACAACGTTCCCAAAGCAAAACTACAATATACAGGAAAATCAGTCAAGCACTCTATTACGAGTTGATTTGGCCCTGAAAACTGTTCCTTATAAATGCTAGAACAAAGCAATATATCTAACTTCTTTTTAACAATAATTAGTTATGTGTCAAGTACGACACGTTTCTTTCTTTTTTCTTTTTTTTAGTCTTGGACCAACATTTTTGTCAAGAAATATATAGCTCTAACACTATCCTTAACCCTTGCCATGGCAAAACAAGAATAGCTAACACTGCCAACATGTACAATGGTATTTATGATCCAATGACCCGTGTTTGATTCTGGCTCAGTGTCACGGGTGTGGAGCAGGCAGAAGGAACTGGAGGACTCCAGAGTCACAATGAAGATATCTTTAATTCAAAATTACAGGCAGGAAGACGGGGTACACCGGGTAACATTCAACACTGACCGACAAAGACAGACTGGAGGGAGAACTAAATACACAGAAGAATCAAACATAATGAGGTGAAGACAGGTGAAACAGATGAACAGGACGCTGAAGGGGAGGCTGATGAGGGAGTGAGTTCAGGTGTGCAGACGAGAGGATCATGGGAAGTGTAGTGCTGGAGACGCGGACAGGATGGTGCAGACGAAGGACTGTGACAGAACTCCCCCCTCCCGGGAGGCGTGACCTCACGCCGCATAACAGAGGAAGGAGGGGGGACGAACTGGGGGCCGGGCGGGGCGTGGCCAGGGCGGAGCGGGCTGAGGGCGTGACCAGGGCGGAGCGGGCTGAGGGCGTGACCAGGGCGGAGCGGGCTGAGGGCGTGACCAGGGCGGAGCGGGCTCAGGGCGTGGCCAGGGCGGAGCGGGCTGAGGGCGTCCCCAGGGCAAAGCAGGCTGAGGGCGTGACCAGGGCGGAGCAGGCTGAGGGCGAGACCAGGGCGGAGCAGGCTGAGGGCGAGACCAGGGCGGAGCAGGCTGAGGGCGAGACCAGGGCGGAGCAGATGGAGGGAGGACCCCTGGTGGAGCCGATGGAACTGGGGCTGACGACACCAGGGGGCCGACTGACAGGGGCGGAGCAGATGGGAGAGGAGACCAGGGTGAAGCTGAGGGACAGACGACATTGGGTGCTGAGGAGGGACCGAGGGACCATGGTGACACCGTAGGCTCTGGTGACTGAAGTGACGACAGGGGCACAGAGGGACACGGTGAGGTCAGAGGGTGTGAGGGCTGACGGGTGACTGGAGGGAGTGAGGAGTCCGACAGAACCGGGGGGGGGTGACATGACGGGGCGGAGCCAGAGGAATGAAGTCCAAAGGTGAAGGGAGGATGACGAGGGAGCGAAGGGAATCCGGAGGGTCGAAGGAGCCTGGCCGAGGTGGTGAACTGAGGGGCCATGGAGGAGCTGAGGGAGGTAAGAGCCACGGGGAAGCCAATGGGTCCGGGGGCCGAGGAAGTGTCCATGTGGAGGAGGTGGGAGGCGAAAACCGGGGATCCCATGACCAGGCTGGGTCAGGGGAGCTGGCAGACGGAAGGGCTGACGGCTGCGTGACGGGAGGAGGTGGGAGAGGGAGGCTGGGTGGGATCCTGGTCTCGGGCTCTGGCTGGACGGTCTCGGGCTCCTTAGTCACCTTTATTTACATAGTGCTTTTTACAATACAGATTTTTTTCAAAGCAGTTTTACAGTGATAACAGGAAAATAATGCAACAGAGTTTGTTTCTGCTTTGTTTGTTTCTCTTTTAGCTTGCTGTTTTTTAGCTTGCTCGCTTTTGTCTTTTGCCAAAAGACAAAAGCGACAGTGGCAAGGAAACGAAACTCATCAGGTGACAGAATGGAGGAAAAAACCTTGGGAGAAACCAGGCTCAGTCAGGGGCCAGTTCTCCTCTAGCCAATGAACGAACAGTGTATGATTATAATTCAAGCAGCATTACAGGTCAGAAGTCAGATTGGATTGGAACATTAAAAATATTTATCCAGTTCCATCTGGTTGAAGTTCAGAGTCACAGCGGTATGGAAACTGTTTGATTGCCACTGACTGACGTGTGTCATGACACAATCTCTGCTGACACTTCAGTAACGCATTGTGTTTGTGTCTAGGCGCAGATCCACCATCTGATCTCGACACGGCCCAGATTTGGCTGACTACATCACGTGTTGTGGTCGTGTTTAGGCGCAGGCCCTCCATCTGATCTGGATATGGCCCAGATCCTGATTACAGTAAACCTTGGGACACATTAATTAGCTGTTCCGCATTTGGCATTGAGAGGATATGTCATAATTTAGATATATTTTTTAAGTTGGAAGAATGTGGTTTTACAGATGATAGAAACGTGGCTTTCAAATGAAAGATTGGTATCAAAGAGCACACCCAGGTTCCTAACCAACGACGAAGACTTGACTAGAGCAGCCATCAATTGTTAGACAATATTTTAGGTGGATGCGTGCGGAGTTTTTTTGTCCAATAATTAGAATAATTGGGGGGGGGGGGGGTCTGAAATTACTAGTCATCCATTTTTTTTTATATCAGCTATGCATTCTGAAAAAAAAAGTTTTTTTATCGCTTGAAATCAATTCAAGATGTGTGGAAAATTAAAATTAAGTATTAATATCTTACTCAGTTTGCTTCTTAAATCTACCTTGGTTATTATTTCTTGCAGTTGTGAATTTATATCTCACAACTTGACTTTATATCATAAAATGCAGCTTTGTTTTTCAATTATTTGCATTTTTTTATTTTTGCAGAGAAGAGGTTCAGTCTGCAGATTGATTACTCTACCCGTGTCTTTCCTCTCTCAATCTATAAACTGACTTCGGGAACCCATTTCAATGAGGTGCTGACACAAGTATGTGGAGTGGACGGAGAGACACTAATAAGAGCACAGATGGCAACTGGATTGCAGTCTCTCAGAGCCTGGAACCCCTTGCATAAATAAACAGAGGCATTAATTTTCACAATTTATAGATTTTCAAGTAAAAGCCCAATGTGCTTCCTGAACTTTACAGACCTCTGCTGTTCTATGGCACATGAAGGGAAGAAAGTGTTCTTTTGTGCCTAAGTCTCAGTGTTTGGTTTCATTCAGGTGTGAACAGACATTGACTGTGGTGTTCAGAAGCATCATGCCCCTTGCAAATGGTTTTTGATTTTGAAAAAAGTTTTTTTTTTTTTTTTTTAATTGAAATATCAAAGCTTTCCTAATTCCCATGCAAACAAGCATGATGACCAGTTGTCAATTTCAGATTAAATTTTAATTTGGTTTTGGTTTAATTCATCTGTTGAAAAGAGTTTTGTCCTATTTTATGTCTATAGGTGAACTAGTGTGATGGTACTGCCATGTCTAAAACCCCAACAAATTATATTCATGATGCCTTTGGTTGTGTCAAGTTATTTAAGTAGCAGAACTTTAATCAACGAAAATGCTGAATATGCCTTACGAAACAAAAATATATTGCAGTATATTGGAATATACCATGTTATATATTAGGCAATAAATTCCTATTTAGGATTTAATATTTATATTATCCAATATATTGCAATAAATGCATAGTCCATATATATATATATATATATATATATATATATATATATATATATGATGTAAGGACTGTGCCAGGACTGTGCCAGGACCCCCACACACACACACACACACATTCATCTACTTACTCCAGTGAGTGTCAAGTTACAAGGCTTTGGAATGTTGCAAAATGTCTCTGAACAAAGAGACGGACATTTCTGTTGGTTAAAGACAAAAAAACATCAAATATATTTTGTTTTATGTATGCGTGTTCTTCCCCATGTCACAGTGAAATGACTTTGTTTGTTCACAGCATAAATAGAAATTAGAAAATACCTTCTTCATGCATCATAAACATAAGTGTATATTCCTTTGATGTAACACAATGTTCTTTGATGTCTCCAGAATGCTTATTGAAAGAAACATCCGAATATGCATAGAGATGTAAAGTAAGGCGTATTTTTAATTTGTTTTACTGTCAATGAAGATCAAATTATTTTACTATAAAAACCCTCATTGAACCCACCCCCTTCCACGAGGAGCGCGCGCTCTGGAACAAAGGACAATAAACCAAGAGTCCCGCGTGCAACGTCCATCTCCCCGATTGGCTCAAGCCAACAGGAAGGGGATGGATTTCGCCGAAGGGATAAAAGGAGCGCACCGGCTCCGCCTCTACCCTTCCTTTATTCTGACCTTCTCACTCAGAGAAACATGTAACGCTCGCGATCTCCTCACGGAGATCTGATCCGACCATGGATCTTTTCTTTTGTTCGTCTAAAAGTTTCATCTTTTCCTCAAATGGACTACCAAGTTCGTCTCCCAGGAAAGGAAGTGGACTTCGCCGAACTATTTCCTCGGGTAACGTCACCTCAAAGACTTTAAGCCTTTCAAACACTCGCGCTGAATGCCAACGAACGCCACGTGACTCCCCACGGAACAAAGGAGCCAAGCAAAGTTGCTTGAAGCAACCGACCATGCACGCGCCGAGAAGTGCCGCGCAAACACGCTGCGGCCGCGCTCCACGTGACGCACGCACGCAGGACAGCACCTCCAGTCGACACGTGGCCCGAACGGGCCGAGCAACAAGCCCGCGACTCACACAGACCAAATATGCCCTGCAAGTATACCTTCTTTTAGAGCTTCTAAGAAGCATTAAGAAAGTGTTTTCGTGGTGTTCAGAAAGGTTAACTGACTGTTTTGGCGAACGTAACTCACTCTCTCTCACTTTCTCTACAACTCACTCTCTCACTCTCTCTCTCTCTCTCCAACTCACTTAACTTACGCGTATCCATTGTCTAAACGCTCTGCGTCGTCTTAGTTTGTGTTTTAATGTTTGTAAATACATGTATCATGGTAACGTAGTAAATGCTTAAGTAGTTGCTTTATTAAATACAAAATATGCTTACCTTGATTGTCTTGCTCATAATACGGGTCAATGAAATGTTGTCCAAGAAGCTGCGTGCTTTAACTAAACATACCTAGAAGGGTTGTTTATGGAGCGGGAAAACTAAATTCTAGTGGCCACAGAATTTGTTTTCGCAAGCTCTATAACTTAATTGAGCTATTTGACTTTGCCTGTCTTGTAAAACGTGGTCCTTGCAACTAATAACAATTAACTTGTGGTTAATTGCGGGGATGCACATGTATGCATATGGGTAAAATCAATAAGCCTCTCTAAATGGGAGATTTATTAACATGTAAGACCGGTCTGATCTAAATCTGTACGAATAATTATTAATTATCAATTATTAATTACGATATGCAAATTCCCCCTTGATCAGACCCACCTTGTGTCATTACAATATATATATATATATATATATTGCAATCAAGACCAAAATCACTATATTTTTTACATATAGTTTGTCTTTTTAAAGTTTGTCTTTATATGCTTTAATATACTGCAATATATGTGCTATTTATATATACACACACACACACACACAAAAAATACATACATACATAGCCTATATAGGCTATGTATGAATGTGTGCATATACATTTCAATACACACACACACACACACACACACACATATATATATATATATATATATGGAAATATATAAATAAAATATATGTATAGATATGTGTTCCATATGTTGTGGAATATATTTTAAATATATTTAAAATTGTATGGAAATATATAAATAAAATATATGTATAGATATGTGTTCAATATATTGTGGAGTATATTTTAAATATATGTATAATTATATGGCAATATATAAATAAAATATATGTATAGTTATATGTTCCATATGTTGTGGAATATATTTTAAATGTATTTAAAATTTTATGGAAATGTATAAATAAAATATATGTATAGATATGTGTTCAATATATTGTGGAATGTATTTTAAATATACACTCACTGGCCACTATATTAGGTACCCCATGCTAGTAACGGGTTGGACCCCCTTTTGCCTTCAGAACTGCCTCAATTCTTCGTGGCATAGATTCAACAAGGTGCTGGAAGCATTCCTCAGGGAGTTTGGTCCATATTGACATGATGGCATCACACAGTTGCTGCAGATTTGTCGGCTGCACATCCATGATGCGAATCTCCCGTTCCACCACATCCCAAAGATGCTCTATTGGATTGAGATCTGGTGACTGTGGAGGCCATTTGAGTACAGCGAACTCATTGTCATGTTCAAGAAACCAGTCTGAGATGATTCCAGCTTTATGACATGGCGCATTATCCTGCTGAAAGTAGCCATCAGAAGTTGGGTACATTGTGGTCATAAAGGGATGGACATGGTCAGCAACAATACTCAGGTAGGCTGTGGCGTTGCAACGATGCTCAATTGGTACCAAGGGGCCCAAAGAGTGCCAAGAAAATATTCCCCACACCATGACACCACCACCACCAGCCTGAACCGTTAATACAAGGCAGGATGGATCCATGCTTTCATATTGTAGACGCCAAATTCTGAAAAAAAAAAAAAAAATTGCACTTATCGAGTCGGTGGAGTGGAATGGCGAGCAAGCGAAGACACCTGAGCGGGTCCAGTACTGGCCGGGTGAGCGAGTACAAGAGAGGACACAGGCTCCACTTGGAGATTATTGAATCTAGCGAATGTGTTTGGTGTCGCCCAGCCTGCAGCTCTGCAGATGTCTGCTAGCGAGGCGCCATGCGCTAGAGCCCAAGAGGAAGCCACACTCCGGGTGGAGTGAGCTGTCACACCAAGGAGGCACGGACGACCTTGCTGCTGGTAAGCCAAAGCAATGGTGTCCACTATCCAGTGAGACAACCTTTGCTTTGAGAGAGCCCTTCCCTTCTAGCTCCCACCATAACAGACAAAAAGTTGGTCTGAGGTTCTGAAACACTGTGTTCTGTCTACGTAAGCACGGAGGGTGCGTACTGGACAGAGCAGTGCCAAGGCTGGGTCTGCCTCCTCCAGGGGCAGCGCTTGCAGGTTCTCTACCTGGTCCCGGAAGGGAGTGGTAGGAACCTTGGGCACATATCCAGGCCGGGGTCTCAGGATCACGTGAGAGTAACCCAGCAGGAATTCCAGGCATGCTTCATCAACGGAAAATGCGTGCAGGTCCCCTACCCTCTTGATGGAGGCCAGTGCAACCAGGAGCACTGTCTTAAACGACAGGAACTTAATCTCGACTGATTGCAGAGGCTCAAAGGTAGGCCTCTGCAGGCTGCTTAAAACCACTGAGAGGTCCCAAGAGGGTACGAGAGGAGGGTGAGGAGGATACAGTCTCCTAGCTCCTCTCAGGTACCTGATAATCAGGTCGTGGTTCCCCAGAGACTTACCTTCAACTGCTTTGTGATATGCGGAAATGGCAGCCACATACACCTTCAGGGTGGAGGGAGACAGCCTTCGCTCCAGCCCATCTTGCAGGAAGGAAAGCACGACACTGATCGAGCATCTCTGGGGGTCTTCTCGGCGAGAAGAACACCAGTTGACAAAAGAGGTTCCACTTCAACGCATAGACGTGTCTAATGGACGACGCTCTAGCAGAAGTGATAGTAGCCGCCACCACAGGTGGCAGGGTACTTAAACCTGCCTCGACCCGTCCAGGAGCCATACATGTAGCCTCCAGAAATCAGGTCGAGGGTGCCACAGGGTGTCCCGTCCCTGAGAAAGGAGGTCTTTCCTCAGAGGATTAGGCCAAGGAGGTGCTGTCGCGAGGAGTATCAGTTTGGAGAACCAGGTCTTGGTGGGTCAGTATGGGGGGACCAAAATGACCTGCCCCTCGTCCTCCATGATCTTGCACAGGGTACGTTCGAGATGGCTCACTGGGGGAAACGCATATTTGCGTGGGCCCCGCGGCCAGCTGTGCGCTAGTGCGTCTGTGCCGAGCATGCCCTCGGTCAGAGAGTAATACAGGGTGCAATGGGATGAGTCGTGGGAGGCAAACAGATATATCTGTGCGTCCCCGAACTGGTCGCATATCAGCTGGACCGACTGGGGGTGGAGTCGCCATTCCCCAGAGACTGGACTGAGCCGTGACAGCTCGTCGGCTGCACAGTTCCGAACTCCTGGAATGTGGATAGCACGAAGGGACCTCAGGTGCTTCTGACTCCATAAGATGAGGTGGCGTGCGAGTTGCGACATATGGCGAGAAGGTAGACCCCCCTGTATGCTACTGTCGCGGTATTGTCTGAACTAAGGTTATTATAGTTTTGCATTTTTCATTAGTTTTTATTTTTATTTCGTTTTGAATTTTTTTTTTCAAATTCAGTTTAGTTTTAATTAGTTTTAAAAGTGGGTTTACTAGTTTAGTTTAGTTTCTATTTTTTGAAAATGCTTAGTTTTAGTTTAGTTTTTATTAGTTTTAGTGTTAGTTTTAGTTTTTTTAGTTTTTTTTTGTAATTTGGGTTATTTGTCAGGGGCAAGGTTGAAAAAGGTCAGAAAAAGAATTGTGTAATAATAACTCAATACAAACATACATTTTTAGAAATATCTATTCAACATTAAAACCAAATGTATAGCCTACAATGTGAAATTCCTTTACTGTACCAACAATCTACATATTTTCTATATAAAAATCCCACAGCTTTACAATTTCGGTTACACTTTATTTCGATCACTTTAGACATTCTACTAATTATAAGTAACTTTTCAACTACATTTCAAGCAACTCTCATTAGAGTATTAGTATATTATAGTAGACTGTCAGTAGACTGTTAGATTATGGTTATTGTTAGGATTTGGGTTAGGAGAATAAGTTTACTTGTAGTAGACAAGTTACTTATAGTCAGTTGAATGTCTAAAGTGGACTATCGAAATAAAGTGTTACCGAGTAGAATAATGACATAACATTATTTAATATTTGAATCACAGCTTATAGAGTTTTGACATCGACAACCCAGCAGCATTTTACCTCAAAATTGCGACTAAGTCAGTTAACTTTTACTAACGTAGGCTCAATCGCTTCTCGGGTCGACATTAACACACTGACAGAATTGTATTAAGAATTTATAATATTTGTACACCACCTTTTAATGTGTGATTGTGTAAAGATGTTCATGATGAGATACCAACCTTTCACGAACTTGCTTTCAACATTGATCGAACCCTTTGTTGGCTCGTTTTCACGGAGACGCGGTGTGTACTGCATGGAGGGGGAGGGGCTGTGTGTGTAGGTGTGTGTGCGCGCGCGTGCATGTGAGAGAGACAGAGGGAGAGCGTTACAGGGAAATGAAATGCAGTTGAACAAATACACTGCGTGTTTTAAATAACGTTAAAATTAATGGCATTGACAAAGACGAAAACTAAGGACATTTGCTCTATAATTTTATTTTATTTTAGTTAGTTTTGCAAACAGACATTACAGTTTTAGTTAGTTATAGTTTTTTTGAAATGGCTCGTTTTTATTTTTATTTCAGTTAACGACAATGTTTTTTCCCATCTAGTTTTCGTTTTTTCGTTAGTTTTCGTTAACGATTATAACCTTGGTCTGAACAGACTAGTGCGTGTTGACCCTTGAGCAACGCACAGAAGTGGTGCAGGGAAAGGCGTACTGCCAGCAACTCGAGGCAATTGACATGCATGAGGCGCTGGGGTCCTGTCCAGTAGCCCGCGGCTGTATGCCCATTGCACTTGGCACCCCAACCCGTGGCAGAGGCATCTGTGGAGACAACAACATGCCTGGAAACTCGCTCTAGGGGAACACCGGCCCGTAGAAAGCTGAGGTTCCTCCACGGGGTGAAGGTCTGACAGCAGGTCGGAGTCACTGGAACTCTGAGCGTACCGTGATGCCATGCCCACCTCGGGACTCGAAGCCACAGCTGAAGCGGTCTCATATGAAGCAATCCGAGTGGCGTTGCCGCGGCTGCGGATGCCATATGCCCCAGGAGCCTCTGAAAAAGTTTCAGTGGGATCGCACTCTTGCGCTCGAACTGTCGAAGACAAGTCAGCAGTGAGTGTGCGCGCTCGCTCGTAAGCTGCGCGGACATGGCGACCGAGTCTATCTCCATAACGAGAAATGAGATCCTCTGCACGGGGCAAAGTTTGCTCTTCCTCCCAGTTGACCCGAAGGCCCAGACGGGCTAAGTGCCGGAGCACAAGGTCTCTGTGTTCGCAGACCTGATCTCGAGAGAGTGCTAGGATTAGCCAGTCGTCGAGATAATTCAGGACGCGAACCCCTTTTTCGTGAAGGGGAACAAGGGCCGCCTCGACAATCTTCGTAAAGACGCGAGGAGACAGAGCCAACCCGAATGGGAAAACCACGTACTGATATGCCTGCCCCTCGAAAGCAAACCGAAGAAAGGGTCTGTGTCGAGGTAAAATGGAGACATGAAAGGAGGCGTCCTTCAGGTCTATCGCTGCAAACCAATCCTGGGGCCGAACACATTCGAAAATGCGTTTGGCCGTGAGCATCTTGAACGCCAGCCGGTGAAGGGTGTGGTTCAAAACGCGCTGGTCCAGGATCGGTCGTAACCCACCGGTTTTCTTGGGAACAATGAAGTAGGGGCTGTAAAACTGGAGGGACGGCCTCGATTGCACCCTTCGCCAGCAGGGTGGCAACCTCCGCTCTCATGATCGGGGCATTGCCACCGACCACCGTAAAGCGGACTCCCCTGAAGCGGGGAGGAGACTGTGCGAACTGAATCGCATAGCCGACTCTGATAGTTAGGGCGACCCAACGGGACAGATTGGGGAGCTTTAACCAAGCCCCCAAAAACTGATCCAGTGGAATCATCCGAGCCACAGGCGTCCCCCCGGAGGGGCAGCGGGGCGGAGAGATTGGCACAGGTGAGGGTGGCATAGCAACCCTGCGCATGTGCGTCCAGCTCCGCGCCCTGACAGAGGAGACCAGGGAAGGACCAGCGTTCCGCAGGGGTCTGCTCTACCAGGGGTCTGGCGCAGGACGGCGTCCTCGGCGGCGAGCAGGCTGAGGCCTCTGTGCCGACGGCTGGGTGAAGGCAGCAGCCAGCTGTCGGGGCAGAATGTATTTAATCGCCTCAGACTGCTTCTGGGCGGTCGAGAACTGCTGGGCAAAATGAGACCGGTATCTGTCTAGCTTTCGTGGCTGTATCTATCAAGTCCAGTCTAAGTCTGGCTATCGCGGCTGTATCTGTGGTCATCGAGATCTGTCTATCATGCCTGTGTGGTCTAATGAGACCTGTTTACGTCTGGCCTATTGTGGCTGTACCTGTGGTCCATCGAAACCGTCTATATATACCTGTATCTGTGGTCTATCGAGACCGGTTTATGTCTGGCCACCATGGCTATATCTGCGTGGTCTAACGAGACCTGTCTTTGTCTGGCCCATTGTAGCTGTATCTATGGTCAATTGAGACCTGTCTACACCTGTATCTGTGGTCTATCAAGATTTCTCTATGTCTGGCCTATCGTGGCTGTATTTGTTGTCTATGGAGACAAGTCTATGTCTGGCCTATAGTGGCTGTATCTGTGGTCTAACGAGACCTGTCTATGTCTGGCCTATGGGCTATATGTATGCATAAGTTCCGCATTTCAGTTTCCGGTTGGGAAGATTAAAGCGGAGGAAAACCGAGGAAATGGGATTATGGCAGAGTCTTCAAAATTTACTGTCCTCCCGTCTTTGAAACGAAACCTTCATATGTTCAAATGAAAATTTTTATATAGTTGTTTATTTTATTGAAAAAAATCTGTTTTCGTGACTAACGTTTCTTTTGTAAAACATGGAGTATAAAATTCAATATAAATTATCGGTACTGCATTGGACTCTACAATCGGCGGAAGTTATTGAGCATCCTTACACCTTCACCGGAAATCCCGCCGTGCATAGAGCCCATCGTGGCTGTATCTGCGGTCTATTGAGACTTTTCTATGTGTGGCCTATTGTGGCTGTATCTGTGGTCTTTCGAGACCTGTCAATGTCTGGCCATCGTGGCTATATCTGTGGTCTTTCAAGACCTGTCAATGTCTGGCCATCGTGGCTATATCTGTGGTCTATTAAGACCTGTCCATGTCTGGCCATCGTGGCTGTATCTGTGTGGTCTAACGAGACCTGTCTGTGTCTGGCCTATCGTGGCGATATCTGTGGTCTATCGAGACCTGTCTATGTCTGGCCTATGGGGGTGCCGTCCCTGCGGAGTTTGGCTCCGGCCCTGATTAAACACACCTGAGCAAGCTAATCGAGGTCTTCAGGATCAGTAGAAACTCTCGGGTGCGTGTGTTTTGATCGGGGTCGGAGCTGGGCTCTGGTGGCCCTCCGGGACAGAGATTGGTAAACCGTGGTCTATCGAGTCTAGTCTAAGTCTGGCCTATTGTAGCGTATCCGTGGTCTATCAAGACTTTCGTATGTTGGCTATCATGGCTGTATCTGTGTGGCCTATCTAGATCTGTCTATGCCTGTATCTGTGGTATTTCAAGACCCGTCCATGTCTGCATTATTGTGATCATATCCGTGTGGTCTATTGAGTGTATACACAGATATACAACTAATGTTCATCATGTTAATTATTGTATCTCCCTTTTCTTTTTAGGAACATTTAGGATTTACGACCGGTGGGTATACTTTCGCTCATCAATTTTTTGGGGAAGGCTGGCCCCGTCCCGATGGATCTACAATCCACCTACTTTTGGGGGGTCGGCTGCGCCCCTTCCTTCGTCTTCAGGCAGGAAATGCTAAACCGCTACCCTTGGATTACGATCTATGGACGGGGCCTACGCCAAAGAACTTTGCAAATAATTGCCTGCTGGGCTGTCAATAAATGGATGCTTTGTTACATCATTTTATCTCCCGAGTCTTTCTGGTAGAAATGAAAGCTTCAGCATAAGTTCTGCCAGGAAGACTTAATTATTGCGTCACGTGTTACCTTCAGGTTATCAAATCATGTTCTTATTCTTGTTGTATAAAAGATCGGTACTAACACATGTTTGAGTTCGCAGATGCCGACGTGACAACAACCTCCACTCTCCCCACCACCACCAGGATGGTCCCGTCTATACTTCCCGGGGGGTCGGCTGCGCCCCTGCCTTCGTCTTCAGGCAGGAAATGCTGATCCGCTACCCTCGGATTACGATCTATGGACGGGGGCCTACGCCAAAGAACTTTGCAAATAATTGCCTGCTGGGCTGTCAATAAATGGATGCTTTGTTACATCATTTCATCTCCCGGGTCTTTCTGGTAGAAAAGCTTTTATTGGACTAACAAGGACGTTTTCAGTTCTGAAACTTACAGGATATTCTTATAATATGATGACCTCTTAGATGTCAAAAGCTCAAGGAAAATTTGATTTCTCAGTTCATCACCCCTTTAACTAGCTATTTCTTTTCACTTATTAAATGCCCCCGTATACTAGCGTTATACGCTAAACAGTTTTTAGAGATAAAACTCTTTACATTCGATTATCATGAAAACAAATCTCAGAGAACGGTCGACTAGGTACCAAAGGTTAATTTTGTGCTTAATTTTGTTAACTTATGCTTGACTTACAGTATACTGCCAGAAGTCTTAGTATTTTTGGCCTATACTTGTATTTGTACTTTTGTTCGAGATATACCTTGAAATTATAATTAATTATTATAACTATATAACTAGTATACAGTACTTGGCTTGTAGTTGTGTTTACAATTTTGATTAAGTAACATATTAAATACTTTTTTCACACAGTTGTACACACGGTCTTATAAACTTACTAATGCAATAACTTTTATTACTTATATCATTTGAAAAAAAATATTTATAAAGAAAACAGATATGGTTCTAATTCTGAGTAGGCTACCTGAATTTTTGTGTTAGGCTAGTCCACTGATAGTGTACAGGTATTGACAGTGGGCATGACTTTTATAAGTTTAACCAATCAACATAGACCTAGGGAAAGGGAACCAAAAAAGTCCTCGCTCTAGACTAGGTACTGAAAGAGAAATAGGAACTAAAAAATCCCCAATTTAGTCCGGTTGGAACACGAGAAAAAAAGGGTTATAGGAACGTTAGGTTCTAGGAACTGCAAAAGACCCTCTGGTCGGAAAGTGGCTATTGTTTGCTGTCTTTAGACGACTACATTATATGATTCTTATTGGTAAACTAGAGTGATACTCATTTGACTGGGGTTACAGTAGCAACTGTAACACCTTGTTTATTCAATGCTAACATTCTCTCTGCCTCTAATTTTTATTATTATTATCCCATTGGTTGACCGGGTTTTTTTCAATTACTTGTGTGGGGAGTTATGGTAGCTTCATGCCTGCTCGGGTTCAATGAATATTATGGATGCTCATATTCAATCTCCCATTTGCTTAGACATTGATCACCTAAGAGAGACTTTAATATATCCATGTCCAGAATAAAGTTTAATGTCCTTGGAGGTGAGACAGCATCGACTGGCAAAATTGGATGTTGAATTGAAAAATTCTGCTCCACCAAAAGGGGCAGCTTTGCATGTGGGTAGCAAACGTTCAGCTTGTAGAGTTGAAAAGCCTTCAAAGAAGCAGTGAACCCCCTCAAAATCAGAAACGTTGGAGAGTCGTTGGAGAGTCGCATAAGAGTCTTGTAACTCGATGCCACTGGGGTAAGTGAGTGAATGTGTGCGTGTGTACGTTTCGGGGGAGGGTCGAGTCGTCTGGCAAAGTCCTTACACTGGCAACATTTTACTGTCGGCATTAAAAAAAGCTGTAAAAGACAAACTGTACTTGCATAGGCTACCACATTTGGTAAGACAAACGCAATGATCATCGTGAAGTGATTATCTGTAAGAAATGTATAACACTATAAAAAACTCTAGCATAATACAGATCTGTATATGTTACAGGATGAAATTTGCCAAAAACTTACTGGCCAGCAGGAAGACGGCTCATGTTGTTTAGTTGACCTTTCAAAATCGTCATAAAAACATTAATTAAAGCAGTGTTTCTTAACTAGCAATCTATTCAGTCAGCATATTTGTGTTTTGATCTGTGTGAATTACAAAAATATAAGACTTGTTAGACCTACTTTTTTCTATATTTCTTTGCACAAAACTCTCCATAAAGTGCAATTTAATGGTTTATTTTTCTTTTCTTTTCTTTTTTTTTTTTACTTTTTCGTTCTCTTTTAAAGATCGGATGGGGGGGCATACTACCTTCGCCTTGGGCCCCCAATTTGCTAAATCCGCCATTGCCTCTGGCCAATATACATATTGTTTCAAAGCAGCTTTACAGAAAGTGCATTTCAAAAAGTACATGGAGAAAATACATTTAGTTAAACATATAATATTAAGGGCATAACATATCGTCGGTGCTGAGTCGTCTCTTCACAGGCGTTGGGGCATCTGAAGTCTCCGTGAGAGGCTAGATACAAAACTGGGGCTGACGAACGGCATTTTTACGCTTGTCCCGAGATAACAGCAGAAAGGCAGATGGGAAGTAATTAGCATAGCTGATGTTCATAATGATTTCCATTACACAAGAGTAGATGTTAAAAAACCACAAACTCTCTGCAACCCAAACTCTCCGCAACCCAACCATACGCGCCGACCCGTTTGACTAAGGATGCCGAGCCCCACTGTCGCGGAAATGTGTTTCAGTGGCAACGGTTCCGTATGGCATACCACCTACCGCAAAACACAATATCTGCCCAACCACCCATCATCCACACAATACACACAGGAAAGTAATGACTGTAAATACTATGCAACCAATACAAATAACCTACAGACATTTCAAGTTTTATAGTATTAATGCATTTGATCTGATTCAACAGAGGAATAAAAGGTTAAGCATTATGTGAATGCTTGACTAAAGAGATGCATCTTTAATCTAGTTTTAAACTGTCACAGTGACTCAGAGCCTCGGACCGTATCGGGAAGGCTATTCCAGAGTTTTGGAGCTAAATGCGAGAATGCCCTCCCTCCTTTAGTGGACTTAGATATCCTAGGAATGACCAGAAGCCTCGAATTTAGTGATCTTAAAGAACACAGTGGATTGTAGGGCGAAAGAAGGTCCATTAAATACACAGGAGCTAAACCATTTAGGGCTTTATAGGTCAATAGTAGTACTTTGTAATTGATACGGAATTTAATAGGTAACCTGTGTAGAGATGATAAAATCGGTGTTATATGATCATATTTTCTTGACCTAGTAAGAACTCTAGCAGCTGCATTTTGTACTAACTGTAGCTTGTTTATTGAGGATGCAGGACAACCGGCCAAGAAAGCATTACAGTAATCTAGTCTCGAGGTCATGAATGCATGAACTAACTTTTCTGCATCAGAAACAGATAGCATGTTACGTAGCTTAGCAATGTTTCTAAGGTGGATAAAGGCTGTTCTTGTAACATATGAAATATGATTTTCGAAAGACAAGTTGCGGTCTAGTATAACACCCAGGCCTTTTACTGTAGTGGATAAAGTAACAGGACATCCGTCTATATTAGGGGTGGCACGGTTCACGAAACCGACGGTTTGGTTTGTATCACGGTTTTAGGGTCACGGTTTTCAGTTCTGTACGGTTCTTGTTATTTTTTTTCTTTTAATCTTTAACACTCTATGTACTTCAGCATGTGATATATATAGATTAATTATCCACACTTTAGGATACAGTATAAAAAAATTATATTCATGCAATCATGCACAAACTGAATTTGACTCTTTGACTTTAAGCACATTTTGGGACTATCTCAGAGGAAAGCTAGGTGAGATTTTGACACAGCAAGAGAGAAGACATTGACATGCTTTTTGTTTATTTGGCAAAAAAAGGAGAATGTGTATGTCTACTAGAACTTGTGCATTTTTATCACACAAATCTTATTTACACAAAGATATTAACTTGCATTTATCAACTGCCAACTTTTGTAGCTCTTACAAAAATTCTATCTTTTAAAAGAAAAAAAAGAGGAACTCTTAAAACACTGTCTTTTATGAATAAGTCAATATACATGAAACCTCATTGCCTATAATTAGCTATAGCAATAGCAAAGGCCATTAACATAAAGTTAAACATAAGTTCAACCTCAACACAAAATACAGTATCAACAATGCTTCTATTCCCAGAGAGTGAGGGTACTTTTTTTCACTTGAAATTAAAGTGCAGGATTTGGAAACATTTGACTGAAGCTCTTATCTAAACATAAAGTGCCACTGTAGCGATATATTAAAATATCATAACATGAAATCCAAAATGTTCCCACACACTGGACTTATACCATAGACTTATACGACGCTGGCGCATCCTCCAACTCCCTCATCTCTCCCACTTGCCATTTCTCCACGTGCCGTGACCTGCAGCGCTCCATACTCCACTTTTACTGGCTTGTTTACTAACCGGCGCTGCACAGAGCGATCGGTAATGACATCAAATACTGCGAAAGCGATTGAAAAGCAAACGGAGCCATCGCTCTCGCACTAGTTTGATGTTATTCACCGGTCGCTCTGTGCAGCGCCGGTTCAAGTCGAACAAGCTTATGTCGCGCGAAAAGAAAACACACGTCACATACGGGCACGAGGCTACATTGCGCATGCGTCGAACCGTGAGACGCACACACGCTCCGAACCGAGACAAGCGAACCGAACGGTTCGGGTGTTTTTTCATGTACCGTGCCACCCCTAGTCTATATTAAAGTTGTATTGTAAGAGGTTTTGTGTGTAGTTTTTTGGACCAATAAGTAAAACCGTTTTATCTGAATTTAATAACAGGAAATTATGCGTCATCCAGCATTTTTTATCTTTGAAACACTCTGTCAATTTAGATGAGTTAGTGTTTTCATCTGGTCGTGATGAAATATATAATTGAGTGTTTCAGCGTAACAGTGGAAATTAATAACATGTTTTGTAGTCGATCCAAGAGTATTTTATGATCTATAGTATTGAACGCAGCGCTAAGATCAAGTAGAACTAGTATTGAAATACAGCCTTGGTCAGAAGCTAAGAGTAAATCATTTGTAATTTTAACTAGCGCAGTTTCTGTACTATGATGCGGTCTGAACATACGATGACGTCCCCATAACGATGACGGTTCGGGCCTTTAGGGTGTTTCAGGGTGTGCTTCTTCAGTGGTATTCTCACTGGAGGATACACTCAAGATGGCACTTGCTAAGCAGAATTTGGACCCACCTCCTCCTGTGTCGGGCCATTTAAAGTTCTTTTGTCTCTCAACAATAGGATTTTAAGTTGTCCTGGCTTTACACATGTAGTTTCTTCTGCATTTCAGTCAGCTTCCTTGACCAGACCAAATCGTGTGGTCCGTACGCTAGCGATGATGGCTGAGGCCCAAGAAAAGGAACTTAGTAAAATGCCTCCAGTAGAGCCATGCATGCATCATCTATTGATAGCACTTCATTCTACTATGAATGTTAACCAATCGGACATTACCTCATTAGATTTTCTTGACACTTCCTTGCAGGCTTGGGATCAATTGCTTTCTCCAGTGGAAAGGCTCTTGGGCTTGTTAAACAAGCTAAGAGACAGGTTTGGCTAGCACAGTGTCACCGGGGTGACAAAGGCAGGCGGAACCTTTTATCATGGCCGGGTTTGTGAGGGGAGGGATTTCCGGTGTGGGACCCGGAAGACTCCAGTTTCGGAAAACGGAGGCGGAGGATTATTAGTTGATTCAAAACAGGTGCGGGACAAGACTATCGCGATCGCGATTGGGACACGTTGTCAGTTGGGAAGGATAAAAGGACATTTCATATTCAACAAGGAGGAGGGCAGGAGAAATGAAAGGCTGTGTGTGACATTTGGGTGGATCTGGAGATGTGGAGAGGAGAACCGTGGTGGATAAGAGATAAGTGCTGTTGATGTTTGGACTGTGATACGAGAAATCTGTTTGGAGGATGTGATGAGATTTCATGAGGTGTACATCTTTTTGGAGGAAGTTTGAATGTCCCACGCTTTATTGGAAGAAGTCCAAGAGATTGTAGTGCTGTGCAGTGGACCAGATCCCCTGTCTACACCCTAGTTTGTGAGTGACAAGACTTTGCAGTGTTGTTCATTAATATAATCACGTGTGCAGATTTGTGTGAATTACAGTTAAACAGGAGTGGAAGTGTAATGCAGTGACATTGGTGAAACGGTTCTGGCTCTGGATACATCGCCCGCATCTCGTTGGGTGGAGGAAGTCATCTAGTGGTGAAATTCTCCTTTTCTCCTCTTTAATCTCTACGTGGGATTGTGAAGTATCAGTCTGCTGTTGAATTGCCAGCTTGACTCTCTGTTTGCATGAGTCAGCTTCGTTGTTGAATCCTTACTCCTCCCCGTCCATCTGGATTCTGTGAGTAGTGCCAGTTATACTGTTGAATCCTCACCTTTATTCTCTGTTTGCCTGAGCCCTGAGAAGAGAGCCAGCCATACTGTGGAATTATCATCCTTATTCTCTGTCTGCCAGCATCCTATGAAGAGAGCCAGCCATACGATGGAATTATCATCTTTATTCTCTGTCTGCCTGAGTCCTGTGAAGAGAGCCAGCTTCGCTGTTGAATCCTTATTCCTCCCTGTTCATCTGGATTCTGTGAGTAGAGCCAGTTATACTGTTGAACCCTCACCTCTGTTCTCTGTCTGCCTGCTTCCTGTGAAGAGAGCCAGCCATACTGTGGAATTACCATCTTTATTCTCTGTCTGGCTGAGCCCTGTGAAGAGAGCTAGCGTCGCTGTTGAATCCTTATTCCTCCCTGTTCATCTGGATTCTGTGAGTAGAGCCAGTTATACTGTCGGATCCTCACCTGTCTTCTGTCTGCCTGAGCCCTGTGAAGAGAGCCAGTCATACTGTGGAATTGTCATCATTATCTCTCTGTTTGCCTGAACCCTGTGAAGAGAGCTAGCTTTGATGTTGAATCCTTACTCCTCCCTGTTTATCTGGATTCTGTGAGTAGCGCCAGTTATACTGTTGAATCCTCACCTCTGTTCTCTGTCTGCCTGCATCCTGTGAAGAGAGCCAGCCACACTGTGGAATTATCATCTTTATTCTCTGTCTGGCTGAGCCTTGTGAAGAGAGCTAGCGTCGCTGTTGAATCCTTATTCCTACCTGTTCATCTGGATTCTGTGAGTAGAGCCAGTTATACTGTTGGATCCTCACCTGTCTTCTGTCTGCCTGAGTCCTGGAAAGAGAGCCAGCTTTGCTGTGGATTCCGTACTCCTCTCCGTCCATCCGAATCCTGTGAAGAGAGAAACCGTTCTGCTTTGAATCTGAGAGAACCAGTTCCACTGTGAATCCCCACCTGTCTTCTGTCTGCCTGGGTCTTGAGAAGAGGGCCAGCTTTGCTGTGGATTCCGTACTCCTCTCTGTCCATCCAAATCCTGTGAAGAGAGAAACCGTTCTGCTTTGAATCTGAGAGAACCAGTTCCACTGTGAATCCTCACTTGTCTTCCGTCGGCCTGGGTCCTGAGAAGAGAGCCAGCTTTGCTGTGGATTCCGTACTCCTCTCCGCCCATCCGAATCCTGTGAAGAGAGAAACCGTTCTGCTGTGAATCCTCACCTGTCTTCCGTCGGCCTGGGTCCTGAGAAGAGGGCCAGCTTGGCTGTGGATCCCATACTCCTCTCCGTCCATCCGAATTCTGAGAAGAGAGAAACAGTCCCGTTGTGAATCCTCACCTGCTCTCGGTCCACCTGAGTTCTGAGAAGAGCCAGCTATACTGTCGAAACCTCACCTGTCTGAGCCCTAGAAAAGAGCCAGCTGCGTTGCTGAGTCCTTAGTCCTCTCTGTCCAACTGAACCCTGTGAAGAGAGAAAAAGTTCCGCTGTGAATCCAAAGGAGAACCAGTCCAGCTGTGAATCCTCACCTACTCTCTGCCCACACGAGTTCCAAGAAGAGAGAAACAGTTCCGCTGTAAATCCGAGAGAAACAGTTCCACTGTGAATCCTCACCTGCTCTCTGTCCACCTGAGTTCTGAGAAGAGCCAGCTATACTGCTGAAACCTCACCTTCCTTCAGCTTACTGGAGGTCATTTTAACTTAATTTATTCAATAAAGATTCTGTGCTTTTTCTAAATTACTTTTCCTCTGTGTCCTCTGCGGTGTTGGCTCCTTGCGGTGGTACGTGTGTCGGGGGTTGGGACGGCCAGTCATCTGGCGTCCAGCCTCCCCGACCCGTGACAAGTGGCGTAGTCGGCAGGGTTTGCCACCGCGAGTTGAAGCAGCCACAGGTTCACGATGGCCGATGAAGAGGTGGTGGCTGCAAGACCACAGGTCATGCCCGTGTTTATGGGAGCCCTTTGGGCCCAGCGTTATGGAGGACCGGGATCAGAGCTACATCTCCAGGACTGGAGGACTCAAACGGAATACCTGGCTGGCCTCCAGGGGCTGAGTGATGCACAGAAGACAGTTTGTTCTGGGATCCCTGGAGGGAGAAGCGAAGAGGGAAGTTCTAGCTGCACCCAGCACTGCACGAGCCACAACGGACTTTGAGCGAGTCATTGAACCGTTCATTCAACGAACACATTTAAAAAAGCTGATTCATTAAAAGAGTTGTAAAGAAACAAGATGTTAATTATTTATAACTTTGAGGTACAACTTTTCAAGGCTCAGCTGAGCAGCAATGCGTCGCATGGGCAACGCTGAAGCTGCTGCTTCACTTATTAGAGACCCATATAGCATTGATTCAATGCGTGACTCGCTGATTTTATTTCCCCGTGGCTTCCATGTGCTGTGGGATGCTGACCAGCGCTGCAGCTGACGTGCATTTATTGTAACGGCAAAAACCACAGAAGCAGTAATGCAAGTGATGGTGAATTTATTACTCAGTCCACGGTCAGATAAACACAAAGACAAGACTGGTGACGCAGGAACTAGATGGTCAGGGTCCAGGTGGTGAGTCCAGATGTGAAGTGAAGTGAAGTGAAGATCCAGTTGAGGTGATGAAATCCACGGCAGTGATAATCCACACGAACACGAACAGGAACACGAACCAGATAAGAGTAGACACGCCGACAGGAAGGATCTTTACACATGCACACACGAAGGACATCAAACAACGATCTGACAATGAGAGGAGAAAACTGTGAGTATAAATAGGGGATTGAATGAGCTGCAGCTGGTGAGGGGATGATTATCAGCTGGAGTGCTGATCAGCTTGATCGCTGATCAGCAGAACGGAGTGGTAACGCCCACTCACACACACCCACACAGAGAACAACAGAAACACGAGACAAGAAGGAATCAATGAATTTATGAACCGTGACAGTACCCCTTCTCCTAAGAACGCCTCCTGGCGTTCCTAGACTCCCTTACCTGTCGATTGTAATCATCAATAAGGGAATGATCCAGGATGTCTCTAGCCGGTACCCAACTTCTCTCCTCCGGACCGTAACCTTCCCAGTCCACCAAGTACTGGAATCCGCGTCCCCTCCGCCTCGAGTCCAGAATACGATTTACCGAATAAGATGGTTCCCCTTCTACGAGACGCGGCGGGGGAGGAACTGGGACTGGCGGATTAATACGAGAATAAAACACGGGCTTGATTTTGGATACATGGAAGGCGGGATGAATCCTCCTGTACACTGGAGGCAATTTGAGGCGGACTGTCACCGGACTAATGATCTTGGTGACAGCAAACGGGCCAATAAATTTGGGAGCAAGTTTATTAGAAACGGAGCGGAGAGGAATGTTCTTGGTAGAAAGCCACACTTTTTGACCAACGACGTATACGGGAGGCTTTGACCGGTGGCGATCGGCCTTGGCCTTGGTGCGCTCCCCCACCTGGAGTAGAGTCTCACGGGCTCTAGTCCAGGTGCGGTGACACCTCTGGACAAAGGCGTGGGCGGAGGGAACCGCTACTTCGGATTCCAGACTGGGAAAAATAGGTGGCTGGTATCCTAAGCTACACTCAAACGGAGACAGACCCGTAGCTGACACTGGTAACGTATTGTGGGCGTACTCCACCATGGACAGTTGCTGGCTCCAAGAGGAAGGGTTCTTGGAGACCAAACATCGTAACACCCTTTCCAGATCTTGGTTGGCTCTCTCGGTTTGACCATTGCTCTGGGGATGAAACCCTGAGGACAGACTAACAGTCGCTCCCAGTAACCTACAAAACTCTTGCCAAATTTGGACACAAACTGGGGTCCTCTGTCGGAGACCACGTCTGTCGGGAGGCCATGAATACGAAAGACGTGATCTACGACTATCAACGCTGTCTCCTTAGCTGAGGGTAATTTGGGTAAGGGAATAAAGTGAGTCGCCTTCGAGAATCGGTCCACCACGGTTAAAACCACCGTGTTACCTTGAGAGGGTGGGAGGGCGGTGATAAAATCTAAAGCGATATGGGACCAGGGTCTCGAAGGCACCGGCAGCGGCTGAAGTAACCCATCTGGGGGTCGATTGGAAGTCTTACCAGTGGCACAAACCGAGCAAGCCAAAACAAAACTGTGGATGTCACGAGCCATACGTGGCCACCAGAATCGTTGCTTGACTAAAAAAATAGTACGGTTAACTCCCGGATGGCAAGCCACGTTGGAACAATGACCCCACTGGATAACGTCAGACCTTAAGTCCTCTGGCACAAATAAACGGTTCGGTGGGCATGCGGGCGGAGGCACTACCCCTTCTAAGGCTGTCTTGACCTTCGATTCGACCTCCCATACAAGTGTGGAGATGAATAGATTCTCCGGTAAAATGCACTCGGGAGTAGACGGGCGTTCGGATCGATCAAAAATGCGTGATAAAGAATCGGGTTTGATGTTTTTGGAACCCGGGCGGTACGAGAGAGTAAAGTCAAAACGTCCGAAAAAAAGTGCCCACCGAGCCTGCCTAGAGTTCAATCTTTTGGCAGTTCTGATATATTCCAAATTCTTATGGTCGGTCCAGACGATAAAGGGTACCCCTGACCCCTCCAACCAATGGCGCCATTCCTCCAACGCTAACTTGACTGCCAGCAACTCCCTGTTACCAATGTCATAATTGCGTTCGGCAGGGGATAAACGATGAGATAAAAATGCGCATGGATGAACTGTCGTCTGTGGGAGAATGCTGAGATATCACCGCTCCTACCCCCACCTCTGACGCGTCGACCTCCACCACGAACTGACGTGATGGATCAGGGGTAATCAGGATAGGGGCCGAAACAAAGCGGTCCTTCAGTTTGGCAAACGCTGCCTCAGCAGCGTCTGACCACCTGAACGCAGTTCTGGGGGAGGTCAATGCGATCAGAGGCGAGGCTAGTTGACTGAAATTGCGAATAAAACGCCGGTAAAAATTGGCGAATCCCAGAAACCTCTGTAGGGCCTTACGGGAATCTGGGATTGGCCAATCTACCACAGCCTTAACCTTCTCGGGATCCATGCGAATTCCCTCAGACGACACAATGTATCCTAGAAATGGAACAGACTGTGCATGAAAAACGCATTTCTCCGCCTTGACAAAAAGCCCATTCTCTAGCAACCTCTGAAGCACTCGTCGGACGTGCTGCACGTGTTCCTGGAGAGAAGATGAAAATATCAATATGTCATCCAGGTAGACATAAATGAACTGATCAACCATATCTCGCAGCACGTCATTGACAAGAGCCTGGAAGACTGCTGGGGAGTTGGACAGCCCGAAAGGCATGACCAAATATTCAAAGTGCCCCCTAGGGGTATTAAAAGCAGTCTTCCATTCATCCCCCTTTCTAATGCGGACCAAATGATAAGCATTACGTAGATCCAATTTCGTGAAGATAGACGCTCCCTGCAACCTCTCGAAAGCTGAAGACATCAACGGTAAAGGATAAGTATTCTTCACCGTGATGTTGTTCAACCCTCGGTAATCAATGCAAGGTCGCAGAGACCCGTCCTTCTTCCCCACGAAAAAGAACCCCGCCCCCGCTGGAGAAGAAGAATGACGGATGAACCCAGATGCTAGAGAATCAGAAATATATTTCTCCATAGCCTCCCTCTCTGGGACAGAAAGTGAATATAACTTGCCTTTAGGCGGAGACTTACCTGACAATAAATCTATAGCACAGTCATAGGGACGATGAGGAGGTAGAGAAGCAGCACGAGACTTACTGAACACTTCCTTCAGGTCCAAGTACTCCACGGGCACGTTAGATAAATCCACTGCCTCCTCCTGAAACACAGAGACAGAAACAGACGAACAGGCAGACACAAGACAAGACTCATGACATCTACCACTCCATTCTAACACTGATTTCTTTAGCCAGTCGATTTTGGGGTTGTGTTCAGTTAACCAGGGGTGTCCGAGAACAATGGGTGCAAGAGGTGAGTCCATGATGTAAAAGGAACATGTCTCTGTGTGGTTTCCAGATGTGGTAAGTGTGATGGGTCCAGTGATGAGGGAGATGGTAGGAAGATCCTGACCGTTTAGTGCCTGAACTGCTATCCTACTGGTGAGTGGTAGAAGGGGAATGTTAAACCTCTGAGCAAAACCATGGTCCATGAAGTTACCTTCTGCCCCAGAATCCACCAGTGCCTGACAGTCGTGATTGTGGCCTGACCATCTTAGTCTTACCGGGAGGAGAGTCGATGTAGATGAGGTCTTCGCAGCGGAGATCCCACCCGACAGTAGCCTCAACCTTACTGTCGGGCTTGGCCTTTTACTGGACAGTTGTAGGCGAAGTGACCAGCGGCCCCGCAGTAAAGACATAGTCCTTGGGATCTCCGCCTCTCCTTCTCCTCCCGGGAAAGCCGAGCTCGCCCGACCTGCATGGGCTCGTGATCGTAGACGGGGCTGACCGCGTCCCCGCCGCTGGATCGTGGACTCTCAGCTCCTTCCCTGGCCCGATTCGTGGGCACTCTCCGTTCCACTCTGGATAACCGTGCGTCCACACGAAGGGCCAGATCTACGAGTCCATTGAGTGATGTTGGAAGATCCAGGGCGTAGATCTCCTTTTGAACACGGTCAGCCAGCCCATGCAGGAACATGTCCCACTGCGCCTCCTCGTTCCAGTGACACTCTGCCGCCAGGGTTCGAAACTCGATGGAGTAGTCTGATACTGATTTCTCCTCCTGTCGTAACTCTGCAAGCATCCGAGCCGCCTCTCTCCCGGCAACCGCCCTGTCGAAGACCCTCTTCATCTCGGCGGAGAGTGCCTGGAACGAGGCGCAGCATGGATCCTGGTTCTCCCACACCGCCGTTCCCCAGAGAGCCGCTTTCCCAGTCAGTAGTGTGAGCACAAATGCCACCTTCGATCCCTCCTGGATGAATGTGCGAGGCTGCAGGGCAAAGTGCATAGAGCAACGTGTTAAAAAAGCACGACAGAAACTTGGCTCACCATTGTAAGTCTGTGGGATGGGTAGGCGGGGTTCTGACTGGGAAGCTCCCTCAGGTGGAATGAGGGGAACGGCTGGTGCGGGGGACGCAGTGGGAGCTCGTAGCTGTTGTATCTGCTGGGTGAGCTCGGACACCTGCGCCACCAGTACTGAAACAGCGCGTCCCGTCTCATTGATGTTCCTCTCCTGGGTCTCCATGCAATGAATGCTGGAGTTAACGAACTCTTCCAAGGGGTTTACCTCACTCGCTGCTTCCATTATGCGTCAGATCGTTCTGTAACGGCAAAAACCACAGAAGCAGTAATGCAAGTGATGGTGAATTTATTACTCAGTCCACGGTCAGATAAACACAAAGACAAGACTGGTGACGCAGGAACTAGATGGTCAGGGTCCAGGTGGTGAGTCCAGATGTGAAGTGAAGTGAAGATCCAGTTGAGGTGATGAAATCCACGGCAGTGATAATCCACACGAACAGGAACACGAACCAGATAAGAGTAGACACGCCGCCAGGAAGGATCTTTACACATGCACACACGAAGGACATCAAACAACGATCTGACAATGAGAGGAGAAAACTGTGAGTATAAATAGGGGATTGAATGAGCTGCAGCTGGTGAGGGGATGATTATCAGCTGGAGTGCTGATCAGCTTGATCGCTGATCAGCAGAACGGAGTGGTAACGCTCACTCACACACACCCACACAGAGAACAACAGAAACACGAGACAAGAAGGAATCAATGAATTTATGAACCGTGACATTTATGATGATGCGACAAATATTTCGCTTCCCTTTGACACGACAAGCTTTTCACGACTTCAAAGACAGAGGCAAGTAATTGCACGCGCTCTGCCGGTCTCTCTCATTCACTGTCTGTGTGAAACCTGTAGGCTACACATTACTACGATAAACAGTCTTGTTATCATTATGAACTTGTTTAACATTCAATACACATGCATTAAGTTCAAAACAAGAAGGGTATAGCCTTATAAAAAAAAAACGTGAATATCGCGGTTGCTTCGGTTACGTGCAATCCTCTGCGGTTGACAGAAGCGCGGTACTACAATATTGCGGTTACCGCGACAGCCCTAGTTCCTAGCACTTTAAGTGCATTGTAAATTATAACAGACCATCTACATATTGAACGCCCATTTGTCACACAACTCAGCTCCTAAACAGGGACAGTCTTACAGGCCTGTACAGAAGACTTCTCAACCTGGTCCTACCTCAAGAAAGGAGATGTAAGAAATTATAGTCTACTCCGACCAAACTTCCACTCCAATATATATATTGAAATGTTCCTTCGCTTAAACGAGCTTATTTATCATAGAATGTAAATATTACTTACAATCTCATTAATAATGTACATAGGATCACAGAGTCATGGTTATCACCTATAGCGTGGGAGCGACAGTGGGTTTTCGAGAACCATCTTGATTAGGGGGCTTCAAATAGATGTTCTCACCTTAAACATTTGGCCATTTTTATTTGAAAGAAGATCAAAGATGTGGGCACAGAGGGACCACTTTTGTTGTTATCCTCAATTTACATTTAAGACAGAGCTTCAGCTCCATGCTAAGAGAGAAGATGAATTTGTTATTCTTAAGGTACAGAACACAGCTGTTACGACAAGAGCAACTTCATTTACATTAAGAGTGGTGAACAGTAACAGGATAAAAGGTTTAAGATTTGAATGTCCGGGGTTCATTCTGACGCTGGTGAATCCAAGGTGCTTCATGTACCTTGCCACTGCTATGCTGTAATAAACTTTTTTATTTTTGAGATCTTTGACGTACACATAATTTTTTCTTACAGAGGCATCCTGTGCTCAGTTTAGACCACCTGTTCATCCTGTACTTGAGGTAGGTGGTGTAATTAGTAGGGGCGTGGTTTGTAGTACTGCGGGACGCAGTCGGACACACTTTGGAATTTTCTAAATATCAATGTTTTTACTGTTATTAGGTAGAGAACGCAAAACACAGGTGAAGAAGAAGCAGAAAAAAGTGATAGAAGATTCCTTACACATATGTAAAATAACATGATCATCAAACATTCAACAACATTTAAATAAAAACTGCCTAGGTACCATATGAAATGTCGAACCAGGAAGGGTTAACGACTGTTAAGCTTTGAGGCTGTTGATGGATTCAATCTGCTCCATCTGTGTTTTGATCATTGTTCTGAATCTGATTCAGTGTTAAATATACTTAACTTAAGTATACGTAGTAAAATTAACTTGATGTATACTTATTTTTTGTAAGGGTTGTAGGAAAATATATATATTTAGAAAATATATATATCATTTATTTATTTATTTAGTGATTGACAGACTGCCCAGATAGCAAACTGACATTGAATCAACGTGGAAATATGACATCGAAACAATGTTGATCTGCCATTGTTTTGCTCATCGAATTAACGTTGAACCAACGTCAGACGCGTCATTCTTTCAAAACTAACTTGAAATCAACGCGTTGTTTCAACGTTATGAAAGCAAACCAATTTTCGATTTTCATTTAGCTTTGAAGAATGCCGCGTCTGACGTTTGTTCAACGTTAATTCGATGAGCAAAATCAACGTTGTTTCAATGTCATGAGAGACGTCGTTTCCACGTTGATTCAATGTCAGTTTGCTGTCTGGGTGGTTGTACATTATCCCTGACATAAAAGCAAAAACACACCATTCAGAAAAACAATGTTCAAATGCTGCCTGATATTTTCTTGATTGTTGAAAAGCAATGGAGTTGTGCTGCTTTTTATTTTTTATCATTCGACCTAATGTTTACCACCTACTGTCATAAATCTTCACAAAGAAGCGTATGTGTTTGTGTTGACAAATTACCTCTCAGGGTCACTTGGTAAATCATCCAGGTCAGTTTTGTGCAGGATTCTCAGCATAAAAATTATTATTTTCTTCTTTAAAAAAAATAAACAAATAAATAAATAAAATAATTAATTTAATCAATCTATATGATGTCTCTGAGCTGGCACCATGAATGATGCCATCATTAATTCATGATTGCTTTTTGTTTTGTTTTTGTTTTTTTGAAGGACACAACCTCACAATGTTTATTTTCATGAGCCACAAGAAAATGTCTCTCATTTGTAAAACAGCCATCTCAAAATAGTCACCAGAACAAAAGAATCGGATTTCCTCTCACTTGTATTTATTTTCTGTACACGCCCATTGTCTTATTTTATGCCTACATGGTAACCTGATGCAGAAGCTTCTGTCACTCATCACCAGCGTGATTTCATTAAAGCAGCTCAAATAACACAGAAAACTCAAAATATCAAGTCAAACATTTGAGCGATGGGTGCTAATTCGATTGTTATACCCCCCCAGCCCCAGTTCATTTCCCAAAATGTCTTGTTTTCCATTCACGCACACAGCAGCAGCACTTATTGATTGGATACTGTCAATAATAGCTAGTTTCCTCCACTCTGATCCTAATGCACTTAGGGAGAAGGTCCCTGCCTGCATGACTGCTGCCAGGTTATACCAGAGCTGAAAGCAGAGTACATAAATTATTCAGGAGCTTCTGCCTAGGCCTCCATTAATGATGTCACCCAACCCTGTGGAGCCAAACATTGTCCCATGGGATGTTATGCTTGTGGGGGTGCTGATCTATAGGGCTCCTAGACTGCAAGGTCTGCTACATGAATAAACACAAAGAAAAATACATTTTCAATAAACATCATTAAAATATATACATAAATACAACGTACCTTGTCAGGCGATTACTCATTTTAGATATCTTCCTAAATGTAATAATTGTTTTAGAGCTTTTTGGTTCATTTGAATGATTATTACATAAAATCCCCTCAATAATTGTTATGATTTATCCTGAGTCGATTTTCAGATTTTTTTTTTTTACCTTTATACATGCATCAACTCTCTCATTACTTGTTGTGTACGTTCTCTGGTTCTTTTACATAGGCCTTTTCATTTTATTTTTCTATCTACACGATTTTTGGATCTACGTGATCATTTGTCATGGGTTCTGCCCTGGCAGCCATGCCTGTGTTATTGTGGTTTCATGTTTCATGTTTCATGTTTGTCTTTTGTTTGAGCACACGGCTCTGTATTGGTCTGTGTTTGCCATGTGCTCTTCATGTCCCGTCTCCTTGTTTCCTGTTGCCACGCCCCCTCGATTAGTCCACATCTTGTCCTGTTTCACAAATTGTGCTCACCTGATATACATGTGCTCTGGTCCCTTTATATTATGTCTTTATATCATGCCATGTCTTTGCTGGTTCGTTTTGTGTATGTACTTTGTGGTGTTTTCTGATTTTGATGTTATCCCCAGTGCTTACGCTGGTATCATATTCCCAGTGTCACATTATCCTTGTTGCTATTTTGCTTAGCTTTAGCTCTTGTGCTTTATAATCTAGTTTGGGTTTGCTTTTGTTTTAGAATTTTATTTTTAGTTATTTTCTTTAGTTCTTCTTTTCCCTGTCAAGCGGGAGTCTTGCTTCCATTTAGCTATTCCTATATCCCTTTTCCACCAAAAAAGAACTAGTTCGGAACTGGTGCTGGTTCAAAGTTGGTTCGGAGTTGGTTCAACTTGCGAACCTTTTCAGAACCTGTTTGTTTTTCCACTGACTAGAGTGCCCAGGGAACGACGTCATTACGTCAGTGTGTACGTCGCCATACGTCTTAGCTAGAAACGTAAGTACAACATTACTTTGGAATTATCTCTAACTCGTGTACCAAGAAGAAGGCTTTAAAAACAATTGAAATATGTAAGTCTTTTAATCTTTTCCTTTGATATGTAATCTTTTCTGATTAGTTATGTACCCCTGTCTTGTGTCTTTTTTTTCTTTCCATTAATTTGTTCTATATTGTGACTGTTTTCTTCTTTGCTTATAATGTTTTCAATAAAAAATAAAATAGAAAAAATAGAAACGCTCGCGCCAACTTCAGGCATAACAATTCAAGGCAGACTCCATCGTGTTTCTGCAAATGTTTCTCCTGGCTTAGCGATCCTATATTGTGGTCAGAAAATATATTTAGAACACATCTAAACCCGCCCTCGATGTAAGCATGACGTGGTAAAAGAACGGTTCTAGTCCAGCAAAGAGTTGGTGCCGCTTTGGAACCAGTTCTCCCGGCCGAGAACCGGTTCTTTGGCTGTCAAAACACAAAGAACTGGTTCGCGCGCAGGTGCCGGCTTCGAACCGGCTCTCAAAATGCTATGGTGGAAAAGGGGCTCTAGTCAGTTTTTTTTTCTTCATTAGTTTGCTTTTTATATATTATTATATATTAATTTCTCTTATATATGTTTTTCTAGTCATTGACCTTATCAGTTTAGTTGTGGTTCTCTTTATTGTTGCTTTACCTTGTCTGCAGTAGGGGTTCAATTTTCAACTGGCTGGCAGGAGCCGCCACTGGCAGGTCACGTGACCTGTCAGTGGCTGACTGGCAGCTGCCAGTGGCTGACTGGCGGCTGCCAGTGGTGGCTGGCTGGCATGTTACGTGACCTGTGCTGTCAGTGGCTGGCTATAGTTGTCTGTCAGTCTGCCTTTGGCAAGTTTCAGAAACCATTGATTTTTGACAGTTTTTGTGTTTTGTGTTCCTCCCTTTCTAGCTCATTTATTATGAATCCGTTGATATGAATAATGTTATTTTCAGCTTACAGACGCTTATCCAGTCAACTGCGGCTGAGACTCCGAGTCTAACGCGTCGCCTGACACTCTCGCTACAAGGAAATAATTTTTTTTCTTATTATGAATATAATGCCATCCATTTATTCTTGTGTATGATTGGTATTTTGGGGACTGTTGTCCTGATTAAACCAGTCAAATGTGCCGTGATCCGACTGACAGCTTACAGACGCTTGCTCGACGCTCATCCAGTCAGCCGCTGCTGATCAGCGAATTTAACGTGTTGCCTGACACTCTTGCTACTAGGAAATAAATAGTTCCCATTCAGGGAACTTCGAGCTGCGTGTAAACGCCGTGGGAACGCCTCTGCGTGATGAGTCATGAAGCACGTATGAAATCTGTCCAATGGCGAGACGGAACGTCATAGGCGGGGTGACGTATCGACCAGGAAACTATAAAGCATCCCCGAAACACAAGCGCAACAGCTTCTGAGTCTTCACAAGCGCTCTATCTATGAACTTTGTCTGTCTGTCTAATATTGTCTATATATATATATATTGAAAATGGCGAGCAAACAACAACAGCATTTCAGAAAGTGTGTTCATCCCTGCCCTCGCTTCATCACGGGTGGGGATACACACGATCTGTGTGTTGCTTGTTTGGGAGTGCAGCATGCTCAGTCGGCTCTCGAGGGGGCCGGCTGTGAGCATTGCGAGTGTCTGCCCATGAAGAGTCGAAGAGAAACGAGTCGAGAGTGAAGAGTAAAATGTATGAGAGATTTTTAGCGTCACACTCACTACCTCCGCGCCGGTGTTTGCCCTTCTTTCCCGATCTACACACCGAGGTGTGTAGATCGTGGAACAAACCAGCGTCAGCGAGAATTTTTACACACCAGACCTCTATGTATTCTAATATTGCTGGGTCTAGTAGACAGGGTTATGGGGCGATGCCGAGGATGGAGGAAGTTTTGGCGAGCCATCTTTCTCCTGAGACGGCATCGTCTTTTAAAACACCGGCGTTGCCCACCAAGCCACTCAGAAATACTTCGGTTTTGGTGGGCAAAGCTTATTCAGCGGCGGGACAGGCAGCATCTTGCTTGCATACGATGGCCATCCTCCAGGCGTATCAAGCAGATCTGCTTAAGGATATGAGTGAGGGGGAGGTCGTCGGCACTGACGTGATCAATGAGCTGCGTCAGGCGGCAGATATTTCTCTCCGTGCCACCAAGGAGATGGCCAGATCAGTCGGCCGTTCTATGGCAGCCCTGGTGGCCACGGAGAGGCATTTGTGGCTAAATCTGGCTAATATGAAGGAGAAAGATAAAGCTTTTCTCCTGGATGCGCCGCTGTCGACCGAAGGTCTTTTTGGTGGTTCTGTGAACGCGGTAATTGAGAGATTCCAAAGAAGGAAGAAAGCAGGCAGCGGCGCTCCAGAAATGTCTCCCCCTCCGTACTCATCCTTCTGGGGCTGCTGGGCGAGAGCAGCCCCGCCCGTCGGGTTCCTCGCATAGGGCGCAGCAGAAAAAGAGCGTCGCGTCTCGGGCTCCTCCCCAGCAAAACTGGGCTGAGACGCGGCGTTCTCAGGCGAGGTCTTCCCGGGACAGAACCGATCTGAGGACGGTTATTGTCGCCAGGAAGGCCTCGTCGAAGAAGCCCTGACGCCACTGGTGTCAGGCTGCTGAGGGTGGTCCCCACCGTGAGACAGAGGTGTTCGCCGCTGAATCCAGCGCCCGCTCTCTCTCGGTGCCCTCAGGGGTCCTTTCTGCCAACCCTGCCTGTAATGGGGGGCGCAGACGGTCCCAGCGAGCGATTTCCTGAGGGACGCTCGTTTGCTTCGAGGAGCGATACAGAACGGTCGTTCAACCCTGCCTGTGCGCGGTCACAGGGCGCTGTTTCTGTTTTAAAAACTACTCCAGAGGCCAGTCTCGAGAGACTGGTACCCTTAGTAGAATTTCTGGTAGAATGGGGAAGTCTTCCAAATATATCTCGTTGGGTCCTGCAGACTATCGAACGGGGGTACGCGAGCCAGTTCAGGTCGCGTCCACCTCGTTTTCGGGGGGTTTTGCCCACAGTGGTGACCCCCGAGCAGGCTCTGGTTATGGAACAAGAGGTGAAAGCTCTGTTACTGAAGGGGGCGATAGAACGAGTTCTTCCTCCCGACAGAGAGCTGGGGTATTACAGCCGGTACTTCATTGTTCCAAAGAAGGATGGGGGGCTGCGTCCGATTTTAGACCTGTGCCTCTTAAATCGGTCAGTAGGGAAGCTCAAGTTCAAAATGCTAACTCTCAAGCAGATCGTGTCACATATCAGGTCCGAGGACTGGTTTGTCACGATAGACCTAAAAGAAGCTTACTTCCATATCTCCATCCTTCCGCAACATCGGAAGTTCCTGAGGTTTGCTTTTGGGGGCGAAGCGTACCAGTATCGGGTTCTTCCATTCGGCCTAGCATTATCTCCTCGAACCTTCACGAAATGCATGGACGCGGCTTTGGCCCCGCTGCGTCTCCAGGGCATTCGCATTTTAAATTACATCGACGATTGGTTGATTCTGGCTCATTCGAAGCATCAGGCGATTCGGCATCGAGATGCCGTCCTCGCCCACATCAGAAGGTTGGGGTTGAGACTCAACGCCAAGAAGAGTGTGCTGTCGCCAGTTCAGCGGACCACTTTCCTAGGCGTGGTATGGGATTCGACGACGATGCAGGCACGTCTGTCGCCGGCTCGTATAGCCTCGATTATCTCAACTGTCAAGCAAGTGAAGCTAGGCCAGTCACTCACTGTAAAGGAATTCCAGAGAATTCTGGGTCTGATGGCAGCAGCATCCAACGTGTTACCGTGCGGCCTGCTGTACATGAGACCACTACAGTGGTGGCTCAGGGCCAAGGGGTTCTCCCCGAGGGGAAACCAACTCCGCAAGATCAAGGTCACGCGACGTGGTCTCCGTGCCCTGGCTATGTGGAAAGAACCTTGGTTCCTGTCCCTGGGACCTGCGCTGGGAGCTCCGTGTCGCCGGGTAACGGTGACGACGGATGCCTCTCTCACGGGTTGGGGAGCGATCATGAGTGGTCGCTCGGCCCGCGGGCTGTGGCAGGACCATCATCTCCTGTGGCATATAAATTGTCTAGAGATGATGGTGGTGTTTCAGGCTCTAAAAAACACTTTCTCCCAGACCTCAGAGATCATCATGTTCTTGTCCGGTCAGACAACATGTCTGTGGTCTCTTACATAAACCACCAGGGGGGTCTGCGCTCACGTCCATTGTACAAGCTGGCGCGCCAGATCCTGTTGTGGTCCCAGGGGAAACTTCGGTCGCTGAGAGCGATTTATATCCCAGGATACTTAAATCGGGGAGCAGACATCCTGTCGAGGCAGGGGCCGAGGCCCGGGGAGTGGAGACTTCACCCCGAGGTGGTGGAGCTCCTTTGGGGGCACTTCGGTCGGGCCGAAGTGGACCTCTTTGCATCCAGGGAAAATTCACACTGCCCGCTGTGGTTTTCCCTGAGTCCTCCAGCTCCATTGGGGCTGGATGCGTTGGTACAGGAGTGGCCGAGGGCACCTCTGTACGCATTTCCCCCGATTGCTTTGCTCCCAGGGGTGCTGGAAAGGATTCGCCAGGAAGGGGTCAGTGTACTTCTGGTGGCCCCCTATTGGCCAACCAGGGTATGGTTTGCGGACCTGATTTCCCTTCTCGAGGGTCCTCCCCTGGAGATTCCGGTCAGGAGGGACCTTCTGTCTCAATCAGACGGGGGGATACTCCACCCCCGTCCGGTAACTCTGGAGGTTGTGGGCTTGGCCTCTGAGGGGGCCCAGCTCATAGATTCAGGTCTCTCGACTGAGGTCGTGGAGACCATCCTCCAGTCCAGAGCCCCATCCACGAGGAAGTTGTATGCCTTGAGGTGGAAACTGTTCACCTCTTGGTGTGGAGAGCGGCAGTTGGATCCAGTTAACTGCCCGTTGCCGGCAGTGCTGGAATTCCTTCAGGAACGCTTCTCCACAGGGTTATCGTACTCCACACTAAAGGTGTACGTGGCGGCCCTATCCGCTTACCATGTCCCTTTGAGTGGAGCTTCTCTCGGGAGACATCCCCTGGTAACCCGTTTCCTTCGTGGTATCCTGAGGCTGAGGCCGGTAGTGCGTACGAGGGTACCGACCTGGGATCTAGCGGTCGTGTTGGAGGGGCTCTGTTTAGCCCCTTTCGAGCCCATTGAAGAGGTGTCTGACAAATTTGTCACTCTCAAGACTATCTTTCTCCTAGCCATTTCTTCCCTAAAGAGAATTGGAGATGTTCAGGCACTGTCGGTTTCCCCCTCGTGCTTGGAATTTGCTCCCGGTATGGCGAAGGCTTTCATCCTCCCTAGACCGGGGTATGTGCCTAATCCAACTGCGGTTGTCAGACCTTTAGTGCTACAGGCCTTCTGTCCTCCTCCGTTTTTGACACCAGACCAGGAGAAACTAAATCTGCTCTGCCCGGTGAGGGCCTTAGACGCTTATGTCCACAGAGCTGCCCGGTGGAGGAAATCAGAACAATTATTTGTCTGCTTTGGGCCTCCTAATAGAGGTTCTGCGGCGTCGAAGCAGAGGATGAGTAAGTGGGTGGTCGAGGCCATTTCATTTGCTTATGAGGCCTCCGGTCAGCCTTCTCCCTTGGCTGTCCGGGCTCATTCAACCCGGAGTATGGCTGCCTCTAAGGCATCTGTGAGGCGGCAGGATGGTCTTCACCGCACACATTTGTGAAGTTTTACCATCTGGACTTCAGCTCCACTCCGGGGGCGCAGATGCTTTCGTCGGAATGTGCACTCTGATATTCATACAACGGACACCTGCTCGGATGGCGGCGTTGGTATTAGCGTTCCCACGGCGTTTACACGCAGCTCGAAGTTCCCTGAATGGGAACGTCTCTGGTTACGTATGTAACCTTAGTTCCCTGAAGGGAACGAGACGCTGCGTGTCTGTGCCATACTCCCAGCATGCCCGTGAGCGCTTGCTTCAGTCCTATCAGAAGCTGTTGCGCTTGTGTTTCGGGAATGCTTTATAGTTTCCTGGTCGATACGTCACCCCGCCTATGACGTTCCGTCTCGCCATTGGACAGATTTCATACGTGCTTCATGACTCATCGCGCAGAGGCGTTCCCACGGCGTTTACACGCAGCGTCTCGTTCCCTTCAGGGAACTAAGGTTACATACGTAACCAGAGACGTTTTCTTATTACGAATATAATGTCATGCATTTATTCTAGTGTATGATTGATGTTTTGGGGACTGTTATCCCGATTAAACCAGTCAAATGTGCCGTGATCCGACTGCAATAAAAAAGGCATGACATTATATTCATAATAAGAAAACAATTTATTTTCTTTTAGCGAGAGTGTCAGGCAACGCGTTATATTCGCTGATCACCCGTGGCTGACTGGATGAGCGTCCAGCAAGCGTCTGTAAGCTGCCAGTCGGATCACGGCACATTTGACTGGTTTAATCGGGACAACAGTACCCAAAACACCAATCATACACAAGAATAAAGGCATGACATTATATTCATAATAAGAAAACAATTTATTTCCTAGTAGCAAGAGTGTCAGGCAACACGTTAAATTCGCTGATCAGCGCGGCTAACTGGATGAGCGTCCAGCAAGCGTCTGTAAGCTGCCAGTCGGATCACGGCCATTTGACTTGTTTAATCGGGACAACAGTACCCAAAACACCAATCATACACAAGAATAAAGGCATGACATTATATTCATAATAAGAAAACAATTTATTTCCTTTTAGTGAGAGTGTCAGGCGACGCGTTAGACTCGCAGTCTCAGCATGGGCTGACTGGATGAGCGTCTGCAAGCTGCCAGTCTGATCACGGCCATTTGACTGGTGTTTTTGGTACTGTTATCCCGATTAAACCAATCATACACAATAATAAAGGCATGACATTATATTCAAAATAAGAAAACAATTTATTTCCTTTTAGCGAGAGTGTCAGGCAACGCGTTATATTCGCTGATCGCCCGCGGCTGACTGGATGAGCGTCCAGCAAGCGTCTGTAAACTGCCAGTCTGATCACGGCCATTTGACTAGTTAAATTGGGATCCTACTACTAAATAACAATAATTTCAACAGATGCATAATAAATGAGCTATAAAGGAAGGAACACAAAACACAAAAACTGTCAAAAATCAATGGTTTCTGAAACTTGCCAAAGGCAGACTGACAGACAACCACTGGCAGCTGCCAGCCAGCCACTGACAGGTCACGTGACCTGCCAGTGGCAGCTCCTGCCAGCCAGTTGAAGATTGAACCCCCACTCCTTGTCTGTCTTGTCTTGTTTGTTGCTGTCTTGTATCCTGAGTCCCCTGTCCACTGACTCTTAGGGGGCTTTCACATTGGCAGTTTAGTTCAGAATGGGGCACAGTTCCCATGAAAAATCGCTAATGTGAACGCTGTCATGGGACCCGGGTGCACAGAGGGGTAGCGAACCCAGGACTATCTAGTGGTGGTGGTCTGAGTTCAGTTGTTCCCGCACTGTGCCATGGTTCGCGTGAATGTTAAAGTAGCACAGACTTGGGTGCGCACTTGCTCAGGAAGTATACCTAGACAGCATTTGCATATATGCCAGGTCTGTTTTCGAATCCGTAGATTCGCCCAGCAGTTGCACTCAATATGCAGATCTGCACCAACTCCACGCCAGACTTTTCTGTTGCTTCAACTGTAACAGTCCGTCCAGCAGGTGTGGCGCTGATCCGGGACAGCTGCACAGACCATACGTGCCACAACTGAATTGAGTGAACATTTCCCCTTTAGAGGCGAGCTATCCCCCGATAGCTCACCTTTCCATTTAAGCCCACCGGCAAATGAAAGCGTAGTGCAAGTTCTGCCAGGAAGACTCAATTGTCACGTCATTATTACCTTCTCATCTATCCAATCGCGTTCTAATACGTGAAGTATAAAAGACCCTTTCTTACACTTGTCTGAGTTCGCAGATGCTGACGCTTCACTTATGCTCTCGTTCAGTCGCCAGCCAACATGTCCAGGACACGCATATTGTTTACATTTATCGACATCCGACTATGTCCCGCTCGACCTCCTGCTGCACGTCGAGGTTCCCGCGTTCAGTATCGCATCTCTCCGTAGGCACAGCGGTCTTCGGAGAGTATTGATCAGCCAACCCAGATAGCAAACTGACATTGAATTAACGTGGAAATATGACATCGAAACAACGTTGATCTGACATTGTTTTGCTCATCGAATTAACGTTGAACCAACGTCAGACGCGTCATTCTTTCAAAACTAACGGAAAATCAACTTGAAATCAACGCGTTGTTTCAACGTTATGAAAGCAAACCAATTTTCGATTTTCATTTAGCTTTGAAGAATGCCGCGTCTGACGTTGGTTCAACGTTAATTCGATGAGCAAAATCAACGTTGTTTCAATGTCATGAGAGAGACGTCGTTTCCATCGTTTCATGAGAGACGTCTGGGAAGGCCTTCATGAGAAATTCTGCTCCTTAGACTGGTGCCATTTATCCCGTAGATCACCAATCCACCGATGTGAAATAACAACTATGCAAATCACGAGACGATCTCTCACTGGTTCAAGTTTAAACTTCACTTCCAAGGCTGTCAAGTCGTCTTTGGCATTTTTTGGTAGGTACTTCCAGCAGCCACTGTTAATGTGTCTCCTCTACAAGATTAAAGGTGCAATGTGTAAAAAAGATGAGTATCTATTAACAGAAATGCAATATGACATCCATAACTATGTTTTCAGTGGTGTATAAAGAACTTACTTAATTAACCGTAATGTTTTTATTACCTTAGAATGAGACATTAATAGCTCCATAACCGCGGGAATCCCCTTCTATGAAGGTCACCATGTTGTGACGTCATATTCCCTACCGTAGCCGAACGCGAACAAACAGCGCATCAGAACGCGTTTCATCACTACCTTGAAAGAGAAGTAGCGGAAAGCTGGAAGCTAGCCTTACACTCTGTGAGTAGTGACTTTTCCCTTGTGAGTGGTGTAAAATATGTAGTTGAGATTGTTTCATGTAACTTAGTTCTCCCTCGCTGTGTTATGGGTTTGTTATGTTGGGGATAGATGTGCTGTTACGTTCGTGAGACAGCTGATGATTAGTATTTATGTCATTGACCGTAAAACAGTACGTTACAGGAATCACTAAGCCGTCGATAGAGACTTTTAGATCACTAAAGTCGATCACGAAGAGTTTTCAAAATCAGAGAAAAAAGCCTATTGTGTGTAATAAATAGTATCTATGGGATGCGGAGATGACATGATTGTAACAGCGCGCGCACTTCCGACCTTTGGACTCATGCGATGCGGACGCGTCCCAGCTCAGCCACAGCAACAGCTCATATTAGCCAGCTAAACTATTACTACCCTGTTAGAAAAAATATATAGCTGCTCCCTCGCTGTATTATGGGTTTGCTACAGTATGTGTGGAGAAATGTGCTGCTGGTTACGTTTGTGAGACAATCAGCTGATTACTATTATTATATTAAATTATATATTAAAACCCTTGATCCTCACCTGACTATGGCTTTGTAAACAGTATCCATGATGTGGTTTATAATGGACTGTGGTACAAAAACAGTGACAATGTTACACACTCTTGGCTTACTCTGGCTATTCTCTGCTGTCTCAGCCGACGAGATGTTTGTCCCGTTTTAGCAACCGTAGCTTCTTCGAAAGGGAGGGGTGAGCAGTGGGCTCAGCCCTTAGTGCAAACCTGGTGCAAGCTCGCAACCGAATCACTAGATGTCGCTAAAAATCACACATTGCTCCTTTAATCTTCATTCAGATAAGTATTTCTCCGTTGCTTCCTACACGGCTGAGTTGAAACTGGCGTCTACGATGACGTGGCGTGTTCTGATTATTACGGCTGATCTGCGGTCTGCAGAGGGGCCGGATAGCTCGCATCAATGCTCGTAGCAAGCGTAAGCAAAGCTTTGCGTTACTGATATTCCACAGTTATGTGGTTATTTAATTATATCAGCTTTTTCAATACCATGCTCTGTTTGCTAATACCCACTAAAAACTGTGTTTATTATAATTCAAATAAGCTTAAGAGTGCTTAAGAGCTTTATGCATATGCAGGGTTGTGCTTCTTAAACGTTTGCTTTCTCACCAGAGTTCGGTTGCGTGTGTATATAAATAAAATAAAAACCAAAAGCACGTTGTCATTGGCCTTTATGCGTATACTGCAGTGGACTAGGATGGCAGTAATTTACATATTACTAGCGTAATAGTAATTTCACAAACAACTATTTCACCTATTAGGCTACTTTAAATTCATAAAGTCACGTTATACTTCAATTTATATAAATAACATTGGAAATGTGTTGATGTAAAACTCAACTTTCTGGCGGCTACTTAATCTACTGATATGCGTTATAGGAATCATTTATGTGAGGGGCATTTTCACATTAACGTACAGAGAAACCCAGACTAAAAGGAACAAGGAGTTGTGTGGCGCCGTTCAAAGTTACATATACTTGGCCAAAAACTGCCAACTCAATAATCATATTAGTATACCAGACTAATCAGTGAAGGAGACTCGAGTGACATTGTCTTAGTCAACTGCGTGATTTTCATGTCTACGCACCATTTATTCAAGAATCTCAACTGTCGTGGCCAGTGTCTTCCAGCTATGTATGGGGTATTTCTGCAAAGAGCAACTTGGGAGCCATGGCAGACATTTGCTGTACACCTGAGAAAAAGATTCCACGCTCAAGAGTCAACAGATCAATTATCACTTAGATTCCTCTTTCACATCCTGATTATGGCTCGTGGTTTCTTTCTTGTATACAATTATGAAATTGAAATTTAATATTCCTTCCATTCGTAGTTTGCTCGCAGGCATTCAAATTCACGCAAGTATTTTAATCCTAATTTTTCAAGTCTGTTCCCCGTAACTTCTCTTTGTTTGCTTAAGATGTATATATAAAAAATATATATATATATATATATATTTAAATAAATAATAATAATAAATAAATAAACTCTGGTAATGCTCGACAATCACATTGTTTAATTATTAAAAAAATAAAATAAAAAAATCTCTGTGGGGCTCAGCGCGGCCTCGTCTCCGTGGGGCTCAGCGCGGCCTCGTCTCTGTGTGGCCTCGTCTGTGTGGCTCAGCGTGGCCCTGTGTGTGTGGCTCAGCGTGGCCCTGTGTGTGTGGCTCAGCGTGGCCCTGTCTATGTGGCTCAGCTTGGCCCTGTCTGTGTGGCTCAGCGTGGCCCATCTATGTGGCTCAGCGTGGCCCTGTCTATGCGGCTCAGCGTGGCCTTGTTTTATGTGGCTCAGCGTGGCCCTTTCTATGTGGCTCAGCGTGGCCTCGTTTTATTTGGCTCAGCGCGGCCTCGTATATATTAAATAAATAAGTGATAAATTAATTTTAAGCGTGAGCAAATGCGTAAATGTCTCATGTAATTCAGCAGCAGAAAAGTATCTTCATATTAAGTTAAGCATGCTCGACTTTAGATCGTAGAGTTCCGTTCCCACTACAATATCGATGGAACTCTACTATCCATGGAAATTGATATACCCATGTTGACTACCTGTTTGCTAACTCTTTTTCTTCTTCTATTTTAGGAACCACATAACATACTCCTGGTGGGTATACTTTTCTTTCATGTTCTTTGGGGGTGGGCTTCGTCCAGTGGAATTATTCTTCCACTCATTTTGGGGGGTCGGCTGCACCCCTCCCAGATAGCAAACTGACATTGAATCAACGTGGAAATATGACATCGAAACAACGTTGATCTGACATTGTTTTGCTCATCGAATTAACGTTGAACCAACGTCAGACGCATCATTCTTTCAAAACTAACGGAAAATCAACTTGAAATCAACGCGTTGTTTCAACGTTATGAAAGCAAACCAATTTTCGATTTTCATTTAGCTTTGAAGAATGCCGCGTCTGACGTTGGTTCAACGTTAATTCGATGAGCAAAATCAACGTTGTTTCAATGTCATGAGAGACTTCGTTTCCACGTTGATTCAATGTCAGTTTGCTATCTGGGCTGCCTTCATCTTCAGGCAGGATATGCAGAATCCATACCCTCGGATCGCGAGTTACGGACGGGGCCTACGTCAAAGAACTTTATTGCATATATGGCTTGCTGGGCTGTTAATAAAATGTTTTATCGTACAGTATCTTCCCAGACAGCAAACTGACATTGAATCAACGTGGAAACGACGTCTCTCATGACATTGAAACAACGTTGATTTGCTCATCGAATTAACGTTGAACCAATGTCAGACGCGGCATTCTTCAAAGCTAATGAAAATCGAAAATTGGTTTGCTTTCATAACGTTGAAACAACGCGTTGATTTCAAGTTGATTTTCCGTTAGTTTTGAAAGAATGACGCGTCTGACGTTGGTTCAACGTTAATTCGATGAGCAAAACAATGTCAGATCAACGTTGTTTCGATGTCATATTTCCACGTTGATTCAATGTCAGTTTGCTATCTGGGTTATCTCCCGAGTCTTTCTGGTAGAACTCCTATTAAAACCACCAACGCCATCTAATGAGTGAGATGAAATAACTACTAAGTTTAAAATACAATTCTCCAATTGCATTGGCAATACCAGTTTTTCTCACAACATGTTTATATAGTATTGGTCAGTGCACCTCTGTCGCTCTAGGGGGGTTGGGGGGCATGCTCCCCCGTAAGAAAATGTTGTGCTTTTTAATGTTAAATTCATCAATCTGGTGCACTTTGAGAGTTCAAAATTAAGAGCTCCAACCCATATTTAGTGTGCAAATTGAACAACAACAAAAAAAAAAAAACTCAACTCTTTTAGTTGGGATATAGTGTCTGTCTACATTACATACTACCGTCCTTCCTGAAATAATTGTGAATGTGCATTTCTAGCTAATTATATCCTTGTGTTGGTTTGGCGAACATAAGCGTCAATTTAGAAGAAAAAAAACAATTTAACGTTACCCACCTCTCCAGCAAAAACAGAGCAACCTGAAAGTCGGACGGGAAGCCCTTCTGCCGCCGGAGTTCTCGCCATTGTTAAAAAGCTTTGCTACCGATGTAAATTCGGAACTTCGCAAGTTCTTTATCCGACTCCTTCTTTTTAATTTGTTCCTCAGAACGACGTCTCTTTGGTCGTGTTTCGGCCATTTTTCAAACTTCCCTCTTATCCTTTTCTCTCCTTCACACACACACCACCTTCATGTGCACGCGCACTAACCCCCCAGACCCACCCTCAAATACTTCTTGCCAGTGATTGGCTGGAACACTGTTTGTTAGGTTTCGTGGTCCGGGTGAGACATGATTGTTTTTGTTGCCGTTTTTGGAGCCTGTGGTGTCTACAGAGACCGCGTTTTTTTACAGTGTGTTTAGGGGACAGGCAGCTAGCCGATAGTGAGGAGATGTTTGATGTATGTGACAACAAAATGTTTTGGCCCCACATCGCTTGGAGAACCTTTAAGCTCTCAGATTGTGTCAATTTTATTACGCGATTCAAACAATAAATACCGTTTTGGCGCTTGTCCATGTTACACCACAGATCCCTAGCGCACGTGAACCGATCATCTCTGCTAGCTAATGGAAAAAGAACATGAACACTGTTGAAAGATACAGTATGCTACAACTTACCAAAATGTATTCCTCATGCATAATCATTCGACCAATCATTTTTTGAACTCTTCCCTGAACTGAAATGTAGTAATGGGCTGTATTTCCACAGGACTGACATCAGGTTCAAGTACACACACAAGCCGGTGTGACATACTCGTGTACTGCAGTTTGGCTGGTGGTAATGTTGCCCGCCCGCATACCGCCTCCCATGGCCGAAACTGGTATTACGTCACCTGCCGGGCCGGGGCTATAATTTAGCATGCTAATTTAGGTTTATATCTCGCCAGCACTATAACTTTTCAGTTTTTTAATGACATCATTGCACTTATTTATTCTCATTATTTTGATGCGTGTAGGTCATTTTTAGGTCATTTTTAACTCAATTATTCCTTATGGCACCTTTAAGTTTTTCAAGTAGGTCGATTTATTATGTGCCTTTGTTCTATTTTAATTTGTGACTTTGTCAGCTTGAGATTATTTTCTTAAGCTACTATTATTTTTATGTGATATTGAAATTGGTCACAATAATTATGAAATTTTAGTGGCAATACATTTTGATATGATAAAAAATAGGGTAACACTTTATTTTGATAGTCCACTTCAGACATTCAACTAACTATAAGTAACTTTGCCGATACATGTCAACTAACTATCATTAGAGTACTAGTAGACTGTCAGCTTAATATCTGCTAACACTTTATTTTGTTGGTCTCCCAACAGACATTCAACTGACTGTAAGTAACTTAGCAACTACAAGTCAACTTGTTCTCCTAACCTGAACCCTAACACTTAACCTAACCTAACAGTCTACTGACAGTCTACTACAGCCTACTAATACTCTAATGACACTTAGCTGACATGTAGTTGAAAAGTTACTTATAGTTAGTAGAATGTCTAAAGTGACTATCGAAATAAAGTGTAACCAAAAATAGTGTTAAAAGTAATATAACTTAACTGTGAAGTATATCATAGATGGATAAAATGACTCGTATAATAATATAACAGTTGCAGAAACTGCAGTAACTCATAGCCCCGGGGCCCAGTGAGCTCTTAATACGGCCCTACAGATCACATATTTAAATGTGACTTGAAATAAAAGAAAATATGTTGAATTAGAACAGACGAGAACAGCTAAGATCTTGTAGAATAATCTTTTAATTGCAAGATCCATTTCAGATAAATAGCATACACTTTTACATTCTCACTAAGCAACAGTGGATTAGAGAAGGTGAATCTGTCATCAGCAGCTTGCATTCTCCTCGTCATCCCAGAAGACCTACACCTCCCAGCATGGCCGGTACACTCTTCCCACCATGCACCTCATAGTGTCCCTTCTGATGATGGCGATGCTCGGGCTCAAGTCTGAACTGACATCTCTGCGCTCCGTGCTGAGAAGGCTCTCAGGTACACTGAGATGATGCACTCCATTGTTCAGAGAGGTCAGGGTTCTCAGCAGATTGTAGTCGGCTACCACAATGATCCTGGAGTTGCCTGGTGCAGATCTCAGAGAGTTCTCTTCTAATTTCTCGCTCAAGTCTTGCAGATCTATCTCCTTTTCATCAGCGTTGGTCATGGGAATGGCAGCAGTTATGAAATAGCACTCTGACAAGAGTGCAACAGTGATGAGGATGGTCCCAACGGAGAGCTTCATTCTTGATGCAGAGCGTTTGCTTTAGTGGTTCAGCTGCTGTCTCTGGTCTTCTCTTGCAAGCTGGTCTGATGTTGGTGGCGACATGGTCCATTTTTATAGGCCTACATGTCCTTTAATGTGCCACGTTACCTCAGATTCATTATTGTCTTGGTGTCTCATGAGTATGTGGCTATTAACAAAAACACAAAAACTCATAGAGAAACTGATGAGACCCCTGACAGAGCTCAAGTGTTTTGTTTGGTGGAAAGTTGATTAAGATCTCTTGAAACGTGGCTTGTGTTCAGTGTGCAGACTGCAGGGTTCCTCTGAGTGGGCATCATAAGAAGGGATGTAATTACAGAATCCTTACATTTTGAAACAATATGAGAGGATTACAGACCTGTTGAGTCCAAGAGAATAATAACTCTTTAAACACAGACAATGACTACCATTTTTTATTAGAATCACAAGGCAAAGTTGTCAAAAGAGGCTCTAGCTAGCCGTAGTAGGCATTAAGATCAACACTCAGCAGGAGTTAGTTTGGTTTGTAAAAGCTTTACTCATTCATGACAGTGTTGTAAGTGCTTCAGTTTGTATCAAGCATGACGATACAACCTGAATGGGGCTGCTACTGGTAAATGCTATTTGATATAGAGAACATCAATACATTCATGATACTCTAGATAAACCAGCCCGATCTCATGAACGTTCGAAAGAAAAATAGTTTTGGCGTCTATATGATACTCAGTTTTCGCCTGCATAAGATACACACTTTATGGCGAGAAATGACATTCATTGTTTAGATACGCACTTTCATGAAACTGTGTTGGATAAACTCAATGTAGAGAACAACATTTGTTTATCAATTGAAAGCATGAAACCATGACAGGTGATGTGTGATGTTTTTGTTGTTATTCGTTACTATATATGTCATGATGTTTAGATCATTGAGTCCTAAAAGCTGAAAAAAATCTTACTGAACTAGGGCAATCAATATAATTTACAAGACCATGTATAACAAATGCACAAAAATATGGATTACTTTAATCGTCTCATGATGCCTTGCTTTTGATTGAGTATAAAAATACAATATATTCAGAGTATATTACAGAATATATGTATGTACAATTCTAGTATGTACAATTACTCTTGTTAAGAACAAAGAACTGCAAAGTTTTTTGGCTTTATACTACCAATGTGGATGAGAGAAACGTCTCGGGTTATGACTATAACCCTTGTTCCCTGAGAAGGGATTTGATTGGTGTTGCGTCGTGACGTAACATGTAACGGCATACCCGGAAGTATTAAAGTGACGCTGTCACAACACACACTAGCCTTGCGATGAAGCAAGACGCTCAAAAGGCCTTAAGGGGCGTGGAAACACGACGCAGTGTCTCATTCCCTTCTCAGGGAACAAGGGTTATAGACATAACCCGAGACGTTCCCTATCGAGGGAACTCTACACTGCGTAGAGAATCGACACTTTGGGGAACGAGTGCCCACTAGGCCATGCACTGAAAAGACCTGCCCCAGAGTGAAACTGTATAGGCACTCAGCAAGAACTGAGCACGTGTGCACCGGGCGTACTGGGAAGGTGGAGACTGTAAAACCTAATAAAAGTATGTGGGGTAGCCCAGCCGGCTGCTTCACAGATCTCCTGCAGAGGAACTCCCGAAAGAAGGGCCCTAGAGGAAGCCATGCCTCTAGTTGAATGAGCCCGTGAGGTCAAAGGTGAAGGCAAACCGCGCACCTTGTAAGTCTCAGTAATAACCTGGACAATCCAGTTAATAATAGTCTGTTTAGTCGCCGGGAGCCCCCTCTTAGGTGACCCAAAACATACTAACAGTTGTTCCTACCTTCTCCAAGAAGAGGACATTTCAAGATATAAGCTCAAAGCTCTGACGGAGCAGAGCAAGTGAAGCCTCTCCTCTTCCGCCGACGCATGAGGTGGAGGATGGAATGCCTGAAGGACTATAGAACGAGCCGTATTAGATGGAACTTTAGGCACGTAGCCTGGACTTGGGTGCAAAAAGACCTTTACACTGCCAGGGGCAAACTCCAAGCAAGCCGGCGTTACTGCCAGGGCTTGGAGATCTCCTACCCTCTTGAGTGAGATAATTGCTAAGAGAAAAAACATTTTCAGTGTTAATTCCCTAGGCGAAGCCGACTCCAAGGGTTTGAAGGGAGCCAGGGATAACCCTTCCAGAACTATTGCCAGGTCCCAGGCAGGAACCCTGGACCTGGCTGCTGGCCTCATCCTCCAAGTACCACAGAGAAACCGAATGACCAGCTGGTGCCTCCCCAGAGGCCCATCATTTAATGGCGCGTGGAAAGCCGAAATGGCAGCCACGTACACCTTAAGAGTGGATGGGGAGAGACCCGCAGAGAAACCCGCTTAGGGAGCGTCCCCAAAGTGTCGATTCTCGACGCAGTGTAGAGTTCCCTCGATAGGGAACTGCAAACTGCACTATGGGCTGAAATACGGGTTGTAAGTGGGTTTGTCCACAGGCTCCATTTTGGCCCCATGACAGTTATGTGGGTATTATAGAATATTTCACTGGGCTTTAGACACAACTAGACATCATCTACCTGGTTTCCATCTTTAACATGGGTAGACGACAGGAAAGATGACAGTTTAAGTTTAACCTTCAAATGGTCTTCGTTTCCTGTTTACACTTTTGGGCTTCGGGGTCTATACAACCCCAACAATTGATTGAGTAATTGTACAAAAAATATACATTTTTAATCATACACATAATATATCATTTTTTGTTTACTTCTCATTCATTAATGCTGTGTTATTGGAGTTGTAACGATACATCTTCTGATGCTAAGCTAGGGCACATCATCAGTGATGTTCCTGATCTCATTGGGTGTTTCGGGTCTTTCGAAACATCAGACACCCTCCTTCAGGCGACCCAGCTGAAGATGATCAGGCCTCAGCTTGTGCCCTAGCAGCATTTAACCACGGCTCCGCTCTTTTGATCCAGAGCCACCTCGAAGCCTTCTCTGCTGCCTCTGTGGTTTTGCCAATTGCCCTTCTCCTTCTCTCACCAGTGATGCCGAGTGCAGTGTAGGCCCCGTAGAGGGACTTCGCTGCAAAGCCTCTGCACCCCACCTCCACAGGTAAGCACCTTGCCTTCCAGCCTTGGTTGTGGCAGTCGCTGACAAGGCCATCATATTTCTCCTTCTTCCTCTCAAAGGCTTCCTCCATTCGGTCTTCCCATGGCACAGTGAGCTCCAACATGACCAGGTTCTTTGTTGCCTCTGATAACAAGACAATGTCAGGCCTCAGGGTGGTCTCAACAACATGCTGGGGGAACTTAAGTTGTTTGCCCAAGTCCGCTTTCAGTTGCCAATCCTGTGCCGTGTTCAGGATCCCTGCTGTTGTCCTGAAGGATTTCCCTGGCTTCTCTCCGGCCCTGATGAAGCTGATGGTTTGTTTGCTGGGCTTTGACCTCTGGCAGCTGCTGATAGTAGTCTGGATGCTCTCTGCAATTGTTTTGAGCACCTGGTCATGCAGCCAGCGATATCGGCCTTCCCCCAGAGCTCTTGGGCAGCAGCTCATGATGTGCTCAAGGGTTCCCTTTCTCTGGCACAGGGCACATCCTGGTGTGTCGACCAGCCCCCAGGTGTGGAGGTTGGACGGGCTGGGGAGGACGTCATAGACTGCCTGGACCAGGAACTTGATGCGGTGTGGCTCTGCTCGCCAAAGGTCAGTCCACGTGATCTTCCTCTCCACAGCTTGTTTCCATCTAATCCAGGCACCCTGACGTGCCATTCCCACTGCTTTGCTGGACCTCTCCTTTTCTACCGCCGCCCTCACCTCCCTTTGTACTAGCTGCCTCCTCTCCTTCCCACGAGCCTTGTCGAACCGGGGTCCTTGAAAGGTTCCTAGCCCAGCTCTTCCTCTGGCCACTGTTCCCACTAGGACACCATAGCGTAGCCTTGACTCAGCCTGGTCTACTGCCACCTCTGCCCTCCATTTCCTGCCCGTCTTGACCTCTATCCCTGCCCCAGAGACTTAAGGGTCCCTAGATTCACGGAGCTGCAGCACCTCCCTTGCACGCAAGACCTTGAACTCCTCTTCGATGGATTTTAGCGGGAGTTGCAGCTTGCAGGTGTTTCCATAAAGGGCGATACTGCTTAAGCACCTCGGGAAACCCAGCCATCTTTTTAGGTAGCGGCTGACTCTCCTTTCCATTTCTGAGATGGTGGAGATCGGAAACTCGTACAGGAGCAGAGGCCACAGTATTCTTGGCAGAATCCCATGTTGGTACACCCATGCCTTAAATTTTCCAGGGAGCCCAGTTTTATCGACAGTCTTCAGCCACCTCTCCAGCTCCTCACAGGTGTTTTTTATGGATGTTGTATCCCTGAGGCTGCTGTCGAAGATCTTTCCCAGGCTTTTTACTGGTTTTTCAGACAGGGTTGGAATTTGAGTTCCTGAGATGGTAAAATGATGTTTCTCCACCATCCTGCCCTTCTTTAGCACTAAGGATCTGGATTTGGTTGGCTTGAATGACATCCTGGCCCATTCCATCACCCTCTCCAGACCCTTCAGGATCCATCTAGCTCCAGGCACTGACTCCGTTGTCACTGTGAGGTCATCCATAAAGGCACGGATTGGTGGTTGGCGCATTCCAGTCTTGGATTTGGGCCCTCTGCACTCCGGTTCAGCAGATTTCACCAACATGTTCATTGCAAGAGCGAACAGGATCACTGAAATGGTGCAGCCTGTGATGATTCCCACCTCCAGCCTGTGCCACTCTGATGTTGTTGACCCAGATGAGACTCTCAGCTTGAAATCTCTGTAGTAATCCTGGATAAGGGCTTTCACTAAAGCAGGAACATGGTGCCTCTCCAGAGCCTCCTGTACCAGTTTGTGGGGCATAGAGCCATAGGCGTTGGCCAGGTCTAACCACAGCACCACCAGATCACCCTTATTCTCCTTTGCTTCTCTGAGGAGCTGTGTAACCACGTCTGTGTGCTCTAAGCAGCCTGGAACACCTGGTATGCCGCCTTTCTGCACAGAGGTGTCGATGTATCCATTTTTTAGGAAGAACTCTGCCAACCGCTTTGCGACTATGCTGAAGAAGATCTTTCCTTTAACACTCAAAAGCGAGAATTATATAGTACACAATTCCTCAACTACACCACTAGCTTGCATATGAAATATTCTTTTTTTACGATTTTTTTTATTTATTTTTTTTATTGTACTAGGCCTTCATTTCTGTGTAAAAATGTTCAGATTTATGAACATTTTTACACAGTTTTTTTTTTTTTTTTGACACATAAAGAAAATATATTTAGGGTTTTTTTTCACATTTCCCATTCATTTTAATGTGGGGTCATATTGACACCGAAGACCAGAAGTGTTTTTTTTTTTTTACATACCTTCAGAACCAAATCAAGCCCAGTTTTTTGTGTGTATAGATAGATAATGTATGAAAAGTCACAAAATCGTATTCCACTGAGATGAAGGGAGCCTCTTTTTTTATTAAGTAAATTCGATTGGGGTCGTATAGACCCCATGACCCGATTGAGGGCTACAGAAAATGGATTGGACTGGCCACATTTACACATGTGAATGTGTGATTTTGTTTTAGAAGTGAATTAATAAAACACTTTATTTGACTTCCCCAATTTAATTTCCTTTATTCTCAAAAATATGTGCAATCTTTCATGATGTAATCTGCCATTTTCAGTTTACCCAGTATTTTGTTTCTTCTATCTTCTGTTTTTCTACCTCCAAAACCCAAACCAACAGTCTCAGAATCGCTCTCAGTTAGATAACCATTTTATAAATGGTAAATGGTAAATGGACTGCATTTATATAGCACCTTCATAGACCTAATGGCCACCAAAGCGCTTTACATATTGCCTCACATTCACCCATTCATACGCTCATTCACACACCGACGGCGGTGTCAGCCATGCAAGGCGCCAGCCAGCTCGTCGGGAGCAGCTGGGGTTAGGTGTCTTGCTCACGGACACCTCGACACTTGGCCTGGTGGAACCGAGGATTGAACCACCAACCTTTCGGTTCGTAGACAACCCACATGAACCACTGAGCCACTGCCGCCCCACTGCAACCGGGGACTGCCACTGCATTTTATGTCAGTTGAATTCCAATTTGGTTTTAAAAAAGAACTTCTTCCAGCCCTTTGACTGGCTTAGTCATTCTCTAATCAAAGGCCATGTCACATTGTACTGTGGAAGTGGAAATGTCAAAAATAATTGGAAGCAAGACAACTAATAGGACTACTAACAGAACAATTGAATCTAAAGTAAGCGGTTATTCAGCTGTGCAAACTCTCTGGCTCATCTCACAGATGAAAGCCTACAAAAATAAATATACAATTTTAAGGCAAACTTTTTAAAGGGCTACAGAACCAATCAATTAATAGTACGTAACATATATAGAGCAATATTTGTCTCCGAAATATATAAAGACCTCTTGCACATGAAATGTATGAAATATGTATTTAAAACATGATCCCTTCCCTTTACAACTCACTTATTCGCAGCGATTCCCAAGTTGAGGGTCTTAATACTGACCTGATAGCATATAATGGAAACTAGAGTCAATTAACCATTTTAAGCATCATTTTCAGTGACCCAATTAGTCAAGTTGGTTACACTTTATTTCGATAGTCCACTTAAGACATTCTACTGACTATAAGTAACTTTGCAACTACATGTCAACTAACTCTCATTTGAGATTTAGACTACATTTATTTCAGAAGCATTTTGGCTGTCGACCAGTGTTACAATGATTCAAATATAAATATTTTTTATCACCATCCATTGACAAAACACCTTAACAGCACATTAACCATTTAGGATGCAACTTGACTTCCACTGAAGGTGGGAAACATATCAAACAACATACTTGGGGTCGGCTTTTCTTTTTTTACTTAAAGCATGTATGTAACTACCTAGCAACTGCCCAAAACAACCTAGCAACCTCCTAATGTCCTAGTAGTTATATAAAAACACTATGGCAATTACTTAATGTGTTTTGCAGGGGCAAACACTATTCAGATTTTCTAATGAAAATGTAATAATCTACTTTGTATGGCGTATTTGTCAGATTTGTTAGTTGTAGAGGTTTACACGTACAGACCCCTGTGAATCAAGACATGTTATGGTTACTGTTGTCACAACATCTTTTGGTATGTTTAAAATAGTGTGTGTGTGTGTGTGTGTGTGTGTGTGTGTGTGTGTGTGTGTGTGTGTGTGTGTGTGTGTGTGTGTGTGCGTGGGTGTGTGTGTGTGTGTGTGTGTGTGTGTGTGTGTTTGTGTGTGTGTCAGGTGTTTGTGGGTCGGTTTTTGGTTATTTAAGCACAGCTGCAGGCCATATGCTCATAACAGAGCTGTTTCTACAACTATAAATTGAGGATGGAACAGTTGAAGAATTTTAACCATGCTTCGTTTGTCTTTATCCAACTGGACTGTAACCCTTCCTCTATTTAACATAACTGGAAGCAGGGCACTGCAATCTGTTTAGAGATCAGAATCTCATGTTACTGATTATAATGTAGATTTTAAAAGTGAAGTCTGTTATTTTTGTGTTACTAACGCTACTAAACTGTCACATTCTGTGTATGGTTGTATATACTAAGCACTTGCATATTTCTGGTCTTTAACTAATGCACAGCCACTGTATTTTCTATGATTAAACCTTGTTTCAAATTAAACTAATACCAGTTTGTCTTTCTTAGTTCTTCTTTCCCTGGGACCCTGAGCACTCACTGACCGCAGCTAAAGGTGTTTGTGTGCTATAAAATCGCCCAGTTAACCTTATCACCACACCTCACCATCCCGACCAGAGAAAAGAGTTTCCGAGGTCGTACACTCTGCTCTGAAATGTGCACACCAGCTGATTATACCAATAGCTGCCAAGCAAAGCACAAAACCCTGGCTCAGGGGCTGGAGGAAAGGAGACTTAGCCTCACTTGGAGAAGAGACAGTGCTTCTCACATAACCTGAGCCACCACTCGGCCCACGGCTGCAGAACTTTGTTAAAACAACATGAAGAAGCAGCCCACACCATCGTCCGAGCTAAAGTGTTATTCCAGCTAGGTAAATAATAGAGCTCCCTTTTCCGTGTGATGAATAGCACATATTAACAGCAACAAATTCAATTATGTTCCTGAGATTCTTGTATAGCAGTTTGCTAAAAGCCAATACAGATAGAAATGATCAAACTTTTATGTTCAGGTTTTATTCTTTCTGGTCATATTTGAAGACACAATAAGCAGCTGTGTCCTTCAAGGGTGAAAGAAAGTTATGTGTATAGGGGGTATACGTTTTGACAGCTCTAAGTACTTTGCTGCCTCAGGTGCGATAGGGACCACATTTTATGATTCTTCAATAATTGTGACAGTTTTGACATGTAATGTAAAAAGAGAGCAAAGTAATTTATATGTTCTGCCTGAAAAGGTAACACAGCGGTGTATAGTGAAGTTTTAAAATACTTTTCCAAGATTTGAACGTTTTACGTTTTCCAGTTTGCTCAATAATGTTTGTGTAACCTTCATCGATGGAATCCTGAGACTCTAAAATCAAACAGAAGGCATAATCAACATGTAAGGTCCATTTACATTGATATTTGACATTTACATTGAAACGCTACTGCTCATTTGATTTAGGTTTAACCAAATCCTATCAAAAACAGACCTGCTGCTTTTCCAGCAGGTAGACTTTTACACACACACACACACACACAAACACACACACACACTAAAAAGGCTGCCAGCTTAAATTGTATTTTCCTGCCAAATAAAAAATCTAATTATAAGCAATCAATGATAACAATTTATCTATTTGAACTGTGGATTTTGGTCAAACATTGTTGTGGATAGTGTACTCAAAACAAACACAAGCAGGAAGCAACAAAATCATTCACACTGCAGCTGTTCCATGATGTTCATGTGTGAACATCATGGAACAGCTGCAATGTGAATGATTTAGTTGAAAAAAAAAATAGTTGGGGGCATGTCAAGTCAAGTCAAGTCACATTTATTTATATAGCGCTTTTCACAATACAGATTGTATCAAAGCAGCTTCACAGTGATAACATGAAAGTAGCACAACACAGATCAACAACATTGCTAAACACTAAATAACCCCAACTGAGCAAGCTCAAAGCAAGCCAAAAGCAAGGCGACAGTGGCAAGGAACCAAACTCCATCAGATTGGATGGAGAAAAAACCTTGGGAGAACCCAGGCTCAGTCGGGGGCCAGTTCTCCTCTGGCTTACATTCATATTGTTTAAATATAAATATTAAATATAAATATTGTTTATGAATCAAACGGCGCCATAACATATCGCAGGCGTTGAGTCGTCTCTTCACAGGCGTTGAGTCGTCTCATCACAGGCGTTGGGCATCCGAAATCCCCGTGAGAGGCTGGACACAAAACTGGACCTGACGAACGCCATTTTTCTCGGGACAAGTGTCCCGAGATAACAGCAGAAAGGCAGATGGGAAATAATTAGCATAGCTGATGTTCATAATGATTTCCGTTATAACTCACAAACTCTCCGTAACCTGAACTCTCCGCAACCCAACCATACGCGCCGACCCGTTTGTCTAAAAGGCTGTCGAGCCCCACTGGTGCGTTAAGCAGTTTCAGTGGAAAACGGTTCCGTATGGCATAACAGAGGACTAGAAGGTAAGCATTATGTGAATGCTTGACTAAAGAGAAGCGTCTTTAATCTAGTTTTAAACTGTGTCAGCGAGTCAGAGGCTCGGACCGTATCGGGAAGGCCATTCCAGAGTTTTGGAGCTAAATGCGAGAACGCCCTCCCTCCTTTACTGGACTTCGATATCCTAGGAATGACCAGAAGCCTTGAATTTAGTGATCTTAAGGAACGCGGTGGATTGTAGGGCGAAAGAAGGTCCGTTAAGTACATAGGTGGTAAACCATTTAGGGCTTTATAGGTCAGTAGTAGTATTTTGTAGTTGATGCGGAACTTAATAGGTAACCAGTGTAGAGATGATAAAATCGGTGTTATATGATCATATTTTCTTGACCTAGTAAGAACTCTAGCAGCTGCATTTTGTACTAACTGTAGCTTGTTTATTGAGGATGCAGGACAACCGGCTAATAAAGCATTACAGTAATCTAGTCTTGAGGTCATGAATGCGTGAACTAATTTTTCTGCATCAGAAACAGATAGCATGTTACGTAGCTTAGCAATGTTTCTAAGGTGGAAAAAGGCTGTTCTTGTAACATATGAAATATGATCTTCGAAAGACAAGTTGCGGTCTAGTATAACACCCAGGTCTTTTACTGTAGTGGATAATGTAACAGGACATCCGTCTATATTAAAGTTGTATTGTGAGAGGTTTTGTGAGTAGTTTTTTGGACCAATAAGTAATACCTCCGTTTTATCTGAATTTAATAGCAGGAAATTAGCGTCATCCAGCATTTTATATCTTTGAGACACTCTGTCATTTTAGATGAGTTCGTGTTCGAGTTTCATCTGGTCGTGATGAAATATATAATTGAGTGTCGTCAGCTTAACAGTGGAAATTAATTCCATGTTTTCTTATAATATTACCAAGTGGCAGCATATATATTGAGAATAGCAGAGGGCCTAAAACCGATCCTTGCGGTACTCCATAGTCTACTGACGTTATCTTTGATTTTTTCCCATTTAAACAGACAAAATGAGAACGGTCCGATAAGTACGATCTAAACCAGCTTAATGCCTGTCCCTGGACACCAGTGAAGTTTTGTAGTCGATCCAAGAGTATTATATGATCTATAGTGTCAAACGCAGCGCTAAGATCAAGTAGGACTAGTATTGAGATACAGCCTTGGTCAGAAGCTAAAAGTAAATCATTTGTAATTTTAACTAGCGCAGTTTCTGTACTATGATGCGGTCTGAATCCTGACTGGAATTTTTCATAGATATCATTTTCTTGCAAAAAAGAGCACAATTGAGCGGACACTACTTTTTCAAGTATTTTGGACATAAATGGAAGATTTGAGATGGGTCTGTAATTTGCCAAGTTATTTGGATCTAATTGCGGTTTCTTAATGAAGGGTTTTATTACAGCCAGCTTGTCTGACGAGTTATTGAGGAGAGGCTCTTCCACTGCAGGTAATAGTTCTTTCAGTAGTTTAGTGGGTATTGGATCTAATAAACATGTTGTTGGTTTAGATGCAATGATAAGTTTATTTAGCTCCTCCTGTCCTATCGTTGTAAAGCGGTGTAGTTGTTCTTGAGGGGCCATAATTGAAGCTGAATCATAAGACACCATAGCGGATTGTACATTTATAATTTTGTTTCGGATGCGTTCTATTTTCGCATTGAAGTAATTCATAAAATCATTACTACTAAACTGTAACGGTATATTTTGTTCTGGTGATGTCTGTTTATTTGTTAGTCTAGCCACGGTGTTAAATAAAAACCTTGGATTATTTTGGTTATTTTCGATTAGTTTGCGGAGATGCTCAGCCCTGGCTGTTTTTAGTGTCTTTTTATAACGTGACATACTGTCTTTCCACGCGATTCTAAAGACCTCTAAATTAGTTTGTTTCCATTTACGCTCTAAGTTGCGAGTTGCTCTCTTGATAGCATGCGTAGCACTGTTGTACCATGGTGCTTTAATTTTCTCTCGAACCTTTTTTAATTTAATTGGCGCAACAATATCTAATGTACTAGTAAGAATGGTGCTTAAACTGCTAGTCATTTCCTCTAATTCATCTGTTTGTTTGGGTTCACTTTGCAGCTTAGATAGATCAGGTAAGCTACTTGAAAATCCATCTATAGCGGTTGGAAGGATTGTTCTGCCTGGTCTATAACATGGCGCAACATGACATATTTCAGCAGTATGTATTATGCAAGTCACCATGTAATGATCAGTGACATCATTGTGCGACAGCATGTCAACTTTAATTGGTGTTTTTTTTTTTTTTTTTTGGAACTGTAAGACTGGAAAAACTAGAAAATGTCGGACTGTATGGTTGAAGAGAGACCAGACCCTGAGAGGACAAAGAACCTTGCTAAAAATTACCTTGCTCTTGGGAAACTAGTAATCCTAATCTACATTCCTTACACCCTCACACTCACTGTGCTACAGTTCAAATACTTGATAGCAAAGTGGATCATATGCACGTATCAATTCCGAATGCTTGTGTACTAAAGCACTGCAAAAATGTCAATTATTTACACAGCATACAATTACAGATTTTTAAAATAGCTTCAGATTAAAAAACAAGAAAATAAGCTGTTAATGTTGCAGAATTCATTAGTTATGACAATGTTCAATGTTGATTAAGTTGTTAATCAATGTTGATCAAGTTTCTCTTACGAGAGTACTCTCGTGTCTTGCTTGACTGGCCATCTTCAGCGTGGATTCCGTGCCTTCATTTCCCTCTTCTGTGCCACACCGTAAGAAGCGCTGTTCTCAGAGGAGGTTCCGGTGGACAGTGCACGCCGGTGGGATCCCCGCATGCTTCGCTTTCCTCCTTTTCAGCGGGACAAGTTTTCTGAGGAAGCCGGTCATCTTCTCGCCGCCTTCAGTCGCTGTTCCTGCTGGTGCTATCCAGCACCTATATCCTTTCTTTAGAATCCTTTTTTTAGATAGAGAAAATGTGAGTGTCGCAGCGTGAACACACACAGCACTCTGACAGAACACATTTTCTAAATGATCTAAAAGAGCAGAGGTGTTGCTACAAATGCCTCGTATTTCCTGTGCTTCGTGCAGAGCCCCTCTCGCCAACGGGGACCGCCATATCCTGTGCATACCCGCAGCCACCAGCTTCTCTGCATTAGTGGCCACCGCAGGCCGCCCCCTCCTCGGGGACCCAGGCCCAAGATCACGCTGGATCCTGTGCCACCAAAAGCTTCCTGACACTAGGAAGATGGCGAAGGTCGAGTCCCGCTGCGCCTGGACTGCCTTTGAAGTCAGCACGTGTCGTGTCGCTCTCACAGTTCCCTCAGCTGCGGTGACTGGAGATGTGTATTCTACAGCCAATGAAGCGGATGCACAACCTGTGTTGTTATTTGTAAATCAACCCGCTGTTGGTCTCAGTGCACTGCCTCAGATAAACACTGCAAGCACAGTGTCAATTTATCAGCCCAATTAGGCACCCTAGTCCCTAGCTTATAGCGACCACAACCCAGATACCTCGTACATTTACAAGGCGCATGGACGCAGCGCTCGCCCCCCTGAAACAACAGGGTATGCAAATAGTGAACTATTTGGACGACACTTTTTTTTTAATTATGGCCCAGTCAGAGGTGTAACTTATGACACACAGGGCTTAATTACTAAGCCATTTAGAGGCTCTGGGCCTCAAAATCAATTGGACCAAGAGTTCGCTATCTCCCAGTCAGAAAGCTTCTTTTCTGGGAATGGATCTGGACTCTGTGTCTATGACAGCATAGCTGACGTCACAGCGCACTTTGTGTATTCAGTGCTTGGCGATGTCATTCAAAGTAGGTGATGTGTCTCCTCTCAAAAGATTTCAGAGGATTCAGCCTCAGCGGTGCTTTGTTTAGGCCTGCTTACCTCCCCACTTCTCCGGATCTGACAGCGAGTCTGATATGAATCTCCTTTTCCCGGTGTTGGGTTGGGTACAAACCCAACAGGGCAACACGAGAGTACTCTTGTCAGAGAACATTCTCTCTTTAAGAGGGAACAAGTGCCGTGTTTGTGCTACCATCTGGTTTCACTTCACTTCCCTTCGCACGGGACGTGACGACTGAGGGCGACTCATTGGTGCTTACATCACGAGCAGTCCCTTGATAGGTTGCAGTTGCCGCAGAGCAGCCAATAGGTGCACAAGCTGCCTCGTCTAGGTCTGCTCACTGCAGCAAATGCATTTTAAATTAATACAAATTATAAGGATAATATTTGGCTTCAGTATTCTCGAGAAATGAGTTTTTTCCAGTAGCGTAAGCTAGCTTACGCAACACTTGTTCCTTGTCATGACTGAACAGGCGGAAGCAATTGCAGTTAAACTCTTTTATTAAATTGGTAGATGACACAAGCAACAGTCTATTCCCAGGCACAATGTTAGCGGCGCAGGGGCTCCAATGGTCAGGTGCAGCATGCAGTGGTGATGGTGGTGGTGAAATCCAACGACGAACAGTGATCCAAACAACAGCGAACAAGAACCGGAACCAAGGAAGAACACGACTGAGCGAGACAGGAGACACACACACACCGGGAACCACAAACAACGATCTGACAAAGGAGATGAGAAGTTGATGAGAATATATACACATAAATGATCGACTGCAGCTGGTGATGGGTGATTGCTGATGAGTGCTGATAGAGTGGCACGCCCCCCTAATCAGCACACACACACAACAATAACAGAAACACGAGACAAGAAGTAGACATAGGATTTACCAACCGTGACAGTTCCCTCTTCTAGAGAGAAAGTCTCGGTTACGGATGTAACCCTCGTTCCCTGAGTAAGGAACGGAGACGTTACGTCAGGAGTGACGGAGAATGGGGGTTTCGCATAGAAAGCCAATCCTCTTCGAGTATTTAATAACGAGCCAATGGCATGAAAATGCCCTGGGGCTGCGGAATTTGCATAGCATAACTCCGCCCCACCCTGTGGGTATAAAAGGAGGAAGTGAACACAACCACAGTATGTCTTCGCTGAGGAGCCAAGACTGAACTCAGCGTCTACCCAGCGGTACAGCAGAAGTGGCAAGGAGACGGAACGTCTCCGTTACCTACTCAAGGAACGAGGGTTACATCCGTAACCGAGACGTTCCCTTTCGTAGTCACTCCGAGTTATGTCAGGAGTGACGGAGAATGGGGGTCTATGCCATCACGCCATCTTCATAGCTGTCTTCCAGTGCCCTGTGAAAGTCTGGACTCCTACTTAGCTTACTTACACAGGAGTTATCTACTTTGACACAGGAATACCAAGGTACACTGGGAAACATATCTCAGGAGGGACATGCTACCAATTGCTACTACGCTTTGTCAACAGAGAATGCGTGCAGGTCCCCTACCTTCTTGATGGAGGCTGATACAACCAGGAGTGCTGTCTTCATGGGAAAGAACTTAAACTCTAACGATTGCAAAGGCTCAAGGGGAGGCCTCTGCAGAGCACTTAGATCTACTGAGAGGTCCCAAGAGGGCACGAGAGGAGGGCGAGGCGGATTTCGCCTCCTCGCCATAGACGACGAGAACCTACAGGCTTTGGGTGGGCGCCTGGGAGCACTGCGGGAGGACGCGCTCTGCGGACGCAGTAGCATCGCAACAGAGCGCTCCACCGGGGGAGTCCCAGCGTACCCACGGGCAACCGGCCGCCGAGGGGAGGAAAGGCGGGGAAACTGAGGCACACTCTTTAGGGAGGACGAAGGGGCCCTCCAAGTGCGTGTCAGTTCCGCATGCAACTCGAGGGAAAACGGAAATTGGGGTTGGCTGTGGCCGTGAGGCGGCAGCCTTACCCAAAAAACAATTATCCAACCGCGAGAGATCGGGACAGGGCGGAGTTCCATTCCCACCCGATGCTCACGGTGGCCCGAGATAGCATGGCCGTCATCTCGGGATCAGACACGGCGACGCTGACGCTCCCGAGGGAGGCAACGCAGCCGCATCCTCACTTCCCGAGGAATCAAGCCCGCCTTGTGATGCTGCGATCGACATCGGATCATCCTCTGGAGCGCCGAATAAAAACAGACAGTACCTGCGAAGAGGCAGACGCCTGCCGCGATCCGGCGCTCGCTGGCTCTGACAATGGAGCGGTGGTTGTGGCCCGAGGAGCTAGCGTCGGGGGTCTGTTCCACACAGTCACCGTCAAATCACCCTATCCGCGAGTCGAAGAGCTTCTATTAAAAAGAAGCAGAATGAGTAGCGGACACGGGGACTCTCACTTTTATCAGATCATTTAGTCTAGATCACAGTGTAGAGATGATCATGTTCCCCTTATTCAGAAGGAACATGAGTCATCCACGAACGCTGCTAATGCATGGAGAATGCCCAGACACACAGAGCAGCGATCGTGACCATCAGAAGATGGCATGAATCGACCGCACCCAGAAGAACACGGGTGAACTATCTTTAAAAAGACGTGCCGCGTGCAGCTCTTTCAATAGAGAGGAGGAAATTCACTCTTTCAGCGCTGAGGCGTCCAGGGAGAAACGCACAGTCTGGCAGACCACTGCTTAGATCGCAGGCAATGCAGAATCTCGCTGGGTACCGCCGTCACACCAACACTGAAGAGAACGCTCGTCTCGAAGAGTTGTACTCAGTGAAACTGGCTTTGGGAGTGAAGAAGTCTCTTGGCTCCAAAGCGAAAACATACTGCAGTTGCGTTCACTTCCTCCTTTTATACCCACAGGGTGGGGTGGAGTTACGCTATGCAAATTCCGCAGCCCCAAGGCATTTTCATGCCATTAGCTCGTTATTAAATACTTGAAGAGGATTGGCTTTCTATGCGAAACCCCCATTCTCCGTCACTCCTGACGTAACTCGGAGTGACTACGAAAAGGAACCGAGGTTACGTTAGTAACCGAGACATAATCAATTATGAAATTGAAATTCAATTTATTTAATTCAACGATCTTTTATTCTCCAAGTATTAAATAGTGATTAGATAGACTAGAAAGTAATGAGTGATGTAAAATTCAGTCTTCCTGGCAGACATTTATGCTAAAGCTTTTGGTCCCACTTTATATTATGTGGCTTTAAGTACTACAGGTATGTACTTAAATTGAAATGTATAATTTGATGCAATAGACTTATTGTATACATACATGTTTTTACACTGTACTTATATTTTCAAAAAATAACAGCATGTAATTACAGCTATAATTAATTTATGTAATTACATTTGTAATTACACAGTTGACCCTCCCCTCACACCTTAACCTACCCTTAAACCGACCCTTACCACCACACTTGTCCCTAACCTTACCCATATCACACCTCAATAGGTGCAAAAGGAACACAATAATACATTGTACTTATTGTTCGATGTAAGTACATATTACTTTAAAGCCACTGAATATAAAGTGGGAACAAGCTTTCATTTCAATCATTAATATTATTGAATATTAATTGTATTTTAAACCTCAACTGATCAAACCAAAAGCTGGTGGGGGTCAGGTGATGAGCCAAAGACTCAATCAGCATCCGACTCGTCCCTCCATAAAGCGAAGGAAGAATTAATTAAGGTTGGTTAAATCTGATCCCCAACCATACAGTGCCAGCATGAATGACCACACACAAGACACGCTGTGAATTCTGGGTGGGGAAATGTTGTTTTAAGCCCCTGGAGCTGTGAGTGTTAGAAACAGTGCCGTTTGAGATGGTCTTGCACATACTCTTTGGCTAATATACATGCTATTTTTAAACCAGGGAAAATAGTAATGGGATTGTGCGTTGGGAGAACCTTGTTGCTGGTTTAGGAGGACTGATGTTTTTGAAGCTACTCAGTGGCCCAGAGGTTGCTAGTGATTTGTTGACAGTTCTTGAGAACATGGCTTATAGGCCAAGAATATGATAGATGTTTGGAAACTTGAAAAAGTTTACCAAGGGCCCTATCTTGCACCCGGCACAAATGAAAACACTAAGGGCCCTATCTTGCACCCAGCGCAAATGACTTTATACACTGACGCATTTATCATTCCTATTTTCCACCCGCCCAAAGCAGTCTTTTTCCCTCCACAGACGCACGTTGGTAAACTAGGAAATTAACTTGTGCTCCCTGGGTGAGTTGGCGCAAAAAGGTGTGTTTCGGCGCAAACAATCTCTGGTGCTATTTTGCAGTTCCAGAAAACAATTGTGCCAATGACCAGAAAAAACCTAGTCTAAAGTCAGTGGCGTGTTGCACGTACATTCAGATGCTATTTTAAGTGTGCATGCTTGGCCATAATACAGAGTGTGAACAACGTGCATACACTGTAGATGATTCTCTCATCTTCACAGATGCCTTTTACTTTTTGCAAATGATACATTAGTATAAGAACAAATATATAAACATGCGGGAAATCATTGTTGTGTCCATGATGATGGGAAAAATAGGCATAAAGCTTACAGTCTGAAATATGATGGGTTAATCGCTCTCACCTCAATTGCTGGGTGAAGTCCCAGCTGCATATTTGAAATGATGGCCAATACTCGTGCATTACAAGTTCAACTGCTGAGCTTTGTGGTGTGGGCCCAAGGTGCTGTAACGAATTGAGGCAAACCAAACACAAATTAATCAAATCAATCTCTCATGGGATTCATCCACATGTGATCCAGCACTCCAAAGAGACTGGAGTCACATTCCATTGACACAAGATGGCCAAACTTTCTAGCCTGACTACATCAGACTTCCTACTTCCGCTAATTTCATTTCGCTCCTGTAGTCAGTCTGAGATAGCGTCCTATCTTTCAGTTTTCCACCGGCCTGAAAACAGCCGGCCAATCAACGAACAGAGGGCGGGCTGAGAACCGTGACGTAGATGCTAAGCGCTGAGATTACATTGAAGGTTAGAGAAATCGAAAACCGAAACAACCGCGCAAAAATGGGGAAACGAGACATGTCAGGGCAAATATACTGTGTAATTAAAACGTTTTTTTTTTTTTTTTTTTTTTGGATAACATTACCATTTTTTTTGGAATTATTACAGTGCAAATAGTGTTGTTTCGTATTGCTACATAGTAGCGTTTATTACCCCCTTGTTCTGTGTTACAGGGCAAGTGTAACTCCTGCGGGCTGTAAATTAAAGTGGTGCTTGATACACCCTTGTTCTGCGTAGTTACTGGGTAAGTGTAACTCCTGCGGGCTGCAAATTAAAGTGGTGCTTGTTACCCCTTTATTACCCAAAACTTAACATATTGTTCCCTGCTAACCGGAACTGCATGGCAGACACGGCCGGAAGTCGTTGGCAGAGTGAAAGGCTAATGGCGGCCCGCGCATTTCACTCAGGAAACTTGTCCATATAGTGCCCAAGCCAAAAAAAATAAAAATAAATAAATATAGTGCCCATGCCGTGTTTGTCCGAGTGAGTGGAGAGGGCATGGCTTAGCCATAGGTCAATTGTGTGTTCTGTTGACTAGATACGGGTGTCTTATAATGTATATTTATTTCACAGTTTATGTTTTCATTTTTTTAAATAATGAAATGATGAAATTAATCAAATTAGGTAATTAAGGATCAACCTAAGTGGGGTATCAAAATGAAGAGATCATTTGTACATAGCACAAATAAAAAAAAAAGTTAAAAACAATTTAAAAGGTTTGCATTACTATTTTAAGCTATCTTAATTTAGCTATTTTTATACAGACCAATGAAAAGTGAATTTAGTTTGTTTACGTTACCATGGCAACAGTCAGCCGCACAGTCAAGCAGCACTCGTAAGATCTGTCCTGAGCTGAGAGGTGTAGACAATATCGACAAGTGCAACAGTGACGTTAGGCTACTTATCACAAGAACATTCTATTACTGGAAGTCTTTGCCCTGTCAGTTGCTTATCAAACAGCGTCATATCGCAAACAAACATCAGTGCAATGACTTCAGAGGCTAATGAGAAAAATAAACCGGATGGAATGTGTTTACTGGGAAACTGGGTTGAGAAGGTGAGTTTCACACAGCGTGTGTAAATCGCAAGCTGAAACAAAATGTTTATTGTGATACTGGTATAATTATATTTCCATAAACATATTTTCTGCGCGTTTTGTCTCATCATATTTCACCTAATCAGTGACAGGCAGTTGAGTCATTCTACGAAACGGGTGCCATTTCCACATTGCAATTTTCCAAATTTTCACATTGAACAAACATTTTTTTTATTTTACTTACAACTTAAAGGATATGTTAATCTTTCAAAAAACATATTTTCCCACCTCGGGCACAAAATCCTTAATAATATTATCCTTTTTATTCAAGCAAGGGAGTCTTTCTTTTACCACCCCGTCACGGACAAAATGTGTGCCAGTAGAGTAGTAGAACAAGAAATTTAGTTTTTAAATCTAATGTTTTCCTAATAGTAAAATGTCCTTTTTAAGTAAACTACCAATAGAAAGTCTGAAATTTAATTCTTTTTTTTTATTCTTAGTTTTTTATCTTGAAAAATGAATTTGACATTTCAATGGCCTCATTGTTTTTACTGAAAAAAAATAAATAGACTTAAAAAATACAAATAAATTTAAATTTATTTGATTAGTTCACACAACACAAACATCATTCAACATTAATTTATCTAAAATTGTATTTCTTTTACGTACATTTTTTAACAAAATAACCCCGTGACGGGGTGGTATAAGTGATGTGACGGAGTGGTTCACTGTGACAGGGTGGTATGGACAAACTGTCTCTCTATATGATTTGCTTGTATTAAACTTTATACAACTGGGGGATTGGTTTGGTTTTGTCAACTCAAAACTAATCCTGCAACCCTGAGTTTGTTCAACTACCATCATGGCACAGGCCCCTGATTCAGTTCATCATGAGAGCCCAAGTTGAAAACCACTGTTCTAAGTCAACATTTAATGATAATCATTGATGATTTAGTCAATTAAATAATATCCTCCTTTCAATAACCCTGAAATCAAGGAATGCACACTGTGGGTCCTTTTCAATATCCCTCCTCATCTCCTTGATCCTCCATCCTCTATACTATGACCCGGAAACTGATTGAGCTCAGCCATTCCCTCAGTCAAGACGCTGAATTCGGAACTGCATCCTTGTATGCTCTTATTATTTTCCTATATCTTTCTATGGCAAAAATAGTTGGAGTAGTCTTTTAAATATGCGATTCTGAATTCAATTGTGTCTCATTCGAAGGGGTCACATATGTCATCGAGGTTGTCTAATTTCAGAAAAGTAACCATTGAAAAATGTACTGTTATTCCTAGTGTTATTTTCTATTCTTTTTTATTTGTGTATATTTTAATTGAGCAGGTTTTTAAGTGACAATATGTGCATTACAGGCATAAGAAAAACCATCTACTTAACACTTTTTACTCTATCCATCCCAAATTATACCACAAAAAATAATCAGAAGGAAAAAAGAAAAAAAAGAGAAAAACAAAACAGGGGGGAGTCATTCTTATTTAAGCGCTTATACCTTTTTTTTATGTATTTGTCAGCATGTTTTCTTGAAATAGTGATTGAGTGACAGTGATTGAGTGAGTGAATGAGATAGTGTGAAAGAGATAGTGAGTGAAAGAAAGAAATAGTGAGTGAGTAAGTGAGTGTGTGAGTGAACGAGATTATAAGTGAGTGAGTAACAGTGAGTGAGTAACAGTGAGTGAGTGAGTGAGTGACAGAGATAGTAAGTAAGTGAGTGAATGACAGTGATTGAGTGAGTGAGTGACATGGTGAGTGAAAGAGATAGTAAGTGAGTAAGTGGGTGACATGGTGAGTGAAAGAGATTGTGAGTGAGTGACAGTGAGTGAGTGAAAGAGATCGTGAGTGAGTGACTGATTGAATGAGTGAGAGAGATAGTGAGTGAGTGAGAGTGAGTGAGTGAGTGAGTGAAAGAGATAGTGAGTAAGTAATTGAGTGATTGACAGTGATTGAGTGACAGTGATTGAGTAAGTGAGTGACATGGCGAGAGAAAGAGATATTGAGTAATATGTGTGTGAGTGATATAGTGAGTCATTGAATGAACAAAACAGGGTTAAGTTAACAACAACAAAAATATTAGCCTATACAAGAATCCTTGATTTCTCACATCTTCACATTCAAATAGGAAGCAAAACCACCCTGTCACATCACTTACCACCACGTCACAATAAAACATGTGACGGGGTGGTATGTGACGGGGTGGTAAATTTCAGCCCAAAATGGCCGCAGATCTCCCATGTGGTCAAATTCCTCGCCTAGCATACATGCATTATATCTGAAAAATATATATTTTCGCATTAATAATGTAAAATAAAAAATAAAAATCGGTTTTCTCTCTCTATTTTGCGTGACGGGGTGGTTGGCTTATGCTTGACGGAACCTGCCTAGCATGAAAAATCAACAAATAAAGAATGTAGAGGAATGTCAGTACTTGCCTGCTTTTGTTCTTGGCGGCAACAAGGCTCCAATGATATCACTTCCATTTTGTGATGTCATTTAAAGCAACAGTACATTATTTATAGACAAAACAAGTTAGTGTGACGGGGTGGTAAGTCAAACTAGGGGACGCACAAAAATTGCAAAATATTTACAAAAAAATAAGGTTTATTTTGAATAAAATATATCTAATGTGAAAAAGGAACACGCATTTAATCCTAAAAATAATACATGTTTAAAAAAATATATAACTTATTTGGTGATATTTTAGATGTAAATGTCATGTTGGTCAACACGGACATGTGAAGTCGGCTATGAACTAATGAAAAATTGTTAAAATAGTATGTTATTCTTTAAACAAAAATGTTGTATCATATACCATGTTAACAAGAACACTTGAATGAATAACCTTCAAATTTTTAAACACATTTTGGGACATGTATGTGCCTTATGCATCTCATCAAACGTTGTGGACACAAATGGCACCCGTTTCGTAGAATGACTCAGTTAGCCTAACTTAGATACTTTCTTTCCGGCGCTTCAGAGGGCTACTGCATTGCTAGACATGGCCGAGCCTAGATCACATGTTCTTAAGTACGGACACTCAGGGATTCTTACCATGGACGTGGCTGCTAAAGTGCAGGGGGTTAGTACATTCAAAGAGGCCTTCAATGCTCCTAAAATCCTTGGGGTGCAACAAAAAGGTAGCCTATATTAAATGTTTTGTTTTTAATTTGCTTACACTGCTAGAAATACTATCCTAAGTCATGATGTTGTTTAGGCCTAGTCGTCAAAATGATTAGTTCTGTGGTTGTATATCATGGTTGTACTTATTGTACTCTTTTTTTATTTAAAAAAAATCCTTTTCATATTATTCAATTAATTTGACTTCTTATTTATATTCACAATAACGTTAGAGAGCTCCTTTCAAATAAAAGCCTTCTGTTTTTTTCTGCTGCATTTATATTTTAAAATAAATTTCATTGTGGTTTTCATTTTAGGAAGAAGGACTGAACTTTTGGAAAATGACCTCATCAAAAGGATAAGGTAGCTAAATAAACAAGCATTTACTTTAAAATATAATGTTTGACGACTTCATCAGGTTTTAAACAAATTATATTTTATTGTCCTTCCACATTTCTTGTTTCATGTGTGAATAGAGGAAGCAGTGGGAGAGGAATGATGTAAGAATGTTTGTGTCATGGTTAGATTCATAGTTTAATTAAATCATTTTTATTTGCCATTCAATTTTATGCTTTTTAATGTAACCTTGACAATAAGTCTCTGACTTCATGTGGTTGCAGTGGTTCCAATATTGTTTTTAAATAATAATAATAAAATAAAATAAAAAACAGGGAATAATACTCTGAAGTGAGACAGTACCACATACCCATAGATTTGGTATTGGCCACCAGTACTGAAAGCTAAATGTGGGCAATTCTACTTACCATTATCCACTAGAAGTTTCCCATTATCATCAGGAAGTTCTCATTGAACTATTTTAGCTAAATTGCTTCACTTTCTAGAGAAGCAGTCAATGGATCTAAAGGTAAATGTGTTATACTGTACAGTCAGTTACTACTTTATTTATGAAATTCTAAACATAGTGTACAAATATTTAATCTAGTTTTTGGCATCATATCTAATTTCTTGTTTTTATATAAGGAGTTGGCTTTTCTTCTATGTCAGCTCACTGTCCCTGTGAATAAATACAAGACAGACGTGCCTACATATATTTCAATCTGTTTTGTTTCAACCATCTGTTGATTTGGAGTGATTTCTTCTTCTTTTCTTAGTCATGGGTTATTACCTTCAGACATTATAATGACTGTATTTTGGAATATTTGAAGTAGATTAGCTTTATTAAACATTTAAAATCAATACCTGGAAGTCAAAAATGTCTTGAATGGCTGCATGAATGGGAATGCTAACAGATAGCTCGCTCGCTCTCTCTCTCTCTCTCTCTCTCGTGGTGCATGCTGGGAGGGTGTGGGTGAGAGTAGCGCTGGGCGAGAGTGAAGTTGTGAAAGTTTACCTGTTTTCTTTTCTCTTCTTTTCTCTTTCTTTTCCTACTTTTGCATGATGTAGTGTTTTTTAAGTGGAAAAGGTGAGAGTAGTATCCACAAGTTTCCTACGCCCCATGAGGCCTTGCGTCAAAAGTGGGCGCGACTTCCGGTTGGAAGTAAACAAAGCGCGATTTGACATGCTTGACACTCGTTCATTCAACAGTTGACAGTCATTCAAGTTATAGCGATCCAAACTAGCTAACGATGTGGGAACACAACCTCAACGAAATTAAAAAGGGTGAAATAACAGTACCTTTACCCTCCGCAGTAGTTGATTGGGAGTATTATAATAACATTATTAATAATCAATACTCATCAAGGCATGGTGACAGACAGTTGTGTGAGCTGACAAACAATAAAAAATAAAAAATACACACTTAGTCATTGTGCTTTGGAGTTTATTCAAAATTATAAATGAATGTGCTACTTGAATACATTAACTGGCACATTTGGTATTCTGTCAACAAAGGCTTTGATCCTGAGTTTAGGTGTAACATCAGTAGAAAACAGCCAATCACATGCTGATAGAGTTTATAGAACATTAAGAATTTAAACAAATGTACACAGGAAGATTCGTCGTCTTTTGGGAGGTGATGGAAACTACAGTCGTTGGCAGGATCAGAGACGGGCTCTGGCAGAATCACTCTGATTTCGTTTTCAGCTTATGTTCAAAACAATCCCGTTTAAACCACTAAATTAGTTTAGTCCGGTTATACATACAACCGCGAGCAGCACATGTTGTCCCTGAGCTCCGTAACGACATCTCTCATAAAGATTTCCCAGATAGCAAACTGACATTGAATCAACGTGGAAATATGACATCGAAACAACGTTGATCTGACATTGTTTTGCTCATCGAATTAACGTTGAACCAACGTCAGACGCGTCATTCTTTCAAAACTAACGGAAAATCAACTTGAAATCAACGCGTTGTTTCAACGTTATGAAAGCAAACCAATTTTCGATTTCATTTAGCTTTGAAGAATGCCGCGTCTGACGTTGGTTCAACGTTAATTCGATGAGCAAATCAACGTTGTTTCAATGTCATGAGAGACGTCGTTTCCACGTTGATTCAATGTCAGTTTGCTGTCTGGGTTGCGTCTTTAAATAGTAAAATAATTCTCCGAAAAACAGCTAGCCTCTTCGCTAACTAACACTACTTCCGCCGCGTCACCGGAAGTTTCACCCACTTTATTTTTTACAGGAGCGCCCCTCGGAAACTTGTGGATAAGAGAAGAGAAGGATGGCGTTCAATATGGAGACGCCATCTGTTTCTCTGCGCAACGGTTTCAGGTGTGTGCCGGAGGACGGCGTGACGGTGGAAGATGTTTTGGTTGCGGTGGGGGAGAAGGTAGGCCATGAGAATATTTCCTCTGCTTCTAGAATGAATAGAGCCGTAGTCGTTTTTTTGAAACAATTTGTAAATCAAGTGATCGAAAATGGGCTTGTCATTAAAGATGAATTGGTGCAAGTTACACCGCTGCATAACGCATCTAGTAGAATTGTGATTTCGAACGTGCCGCCATTCATCTCTGATGACGTATTGGAGCGTGAATTAGTGCGGTTTGGCAAGATTGCGAGTCCGTTTAGAGCGATCTCTCTGGGGTGTAAGAACCCGGCTTGAGCATGTGATGTCTTTTAGGAGACCGGTTTACATGTTTTTAGAATCACCAGATCGTACACTTAATGTTTCCTTTCGTATAAAACATGAAGGGGGAGCATATATGATTTATGCAACTACCGGAAATTTGCGTTGTTTTGAGTGCGGTGATGTCGGCCATAAACGGCAGATGTGTCTGCATAAAGATCGTGGACAGGAAAACAATGTTGCAGTGATAGAGGCTGATGCTCAGGATACTTCTATACAGACGGGTCAGGAGGAGATTTCAGGCCTCGCGGAGGTAAGACAGCCAGAGGTTGATGTGGTTATAAATGTAACGGCGAATACTTCAGAGAAACCTGTGGTAGCGGCAACCAGTTCAAATAATGATGTCAGTGATGAGATGGTAAAGAGTAAAGAACATGTAGTGTCTGAACAGAGCAGTGAATGTGACGAGAATGTGTACCCGAGGACTAGTGTTGATCATTATGTGTGTGATGCAGAGTCGAGTAGAGGATGCTGCTTTGTCAGATAAGTCTGCTTCTGTGCAGGACATGGACTCCTGCTCACAGTATGGGTTAGAAGAGAATTCTCAGGATCCTCATAATGATGTCTCTTTATATACTTTGGAGGAAATCGATCAATTTCTACATAATACTTTCGGAAAGCAGGTTGATGTCAAAGAATTCTTTCCTGATGTAGAGAAGTTTGTTAAGTCAGTTACAATTCTTCAGAAGACTGTGGGGGTTGATCTACTTAGTGAAAAGAAGCGGTTTCGTCTAAAGAAGCACTTGACTACTGTTAGAAGGTACTGAAAAATTGAGAAAAAGAAAACATCAAAAGTACTGTCGTAAACAATCTTTTTTTCATGCATCACATGGTGTCTTTTTCTTTTTTCTGCTCTTTTCTACCTGTCTGTTTTTTCTTCCACTATTTTATATGGAGGCATTGAGGGTAGGCTCACTTAACATTAATGGTGGAAGGGATGAACGTAAGCGTGCTCTGATTTCTGAAATAATAGAGCAAAAATAATTAAATGTTGTTTTTCTTCAGGAAACACAGTAATATTGCTAATGAGGTTGAGTGGGGATTATGGTGGAAGGGGCAATATTTGCTTAGTCATAAAACAAATGTGAGTGCTGGGGTGGCAATATTATTCTCTTCAGATATAAGAGTTAATGTTTTAAAAATAGATGAACCTCTAAAAGGAAGATTATTAGTAGTAAAGGCTGATATTGATGGAGTTACTTTTTATTTTGTAAATGCATATGCACCTAATGTGGGGCAGGAACGAGTCATTTTTTTCAGTGTGTTAAGAAATGCTTTAAATTTGTGTGCTGATGGTAATATAATCATGGGAGGTGATTGGAATTGCACTGAGAATTTTTCTATCGATCGCACAAGTGAAGAACCTCATCTTCAGTCTTCATCTCAATTATCAAATATAATTAGAGAATTTGATCTTTTGGATATGTGGCGAATTAAACATCCTCAAGTTAGACAATATACTTGGATTAAAATGACAGATAATAGAGTAAGTGCTGCTCGATTGGATAGGATCTACACTCACCGGCCACTTTATTAGGTACACCTGTCCAACTGCTCGTTAACACTTCATTTCTAAGCAGCCAATCACATGGCGGCAACTCAGTGCATTTAGGCATGTAGACATGGTCAAGACAATCTCCTGCAGTTCAAACCGAGCATCAGTATGGGGAAGAAAGGTGATTTGAGTGACTTTGAACGTGGCATGATTGTTGGTGCCAGAAGGGCTGGTCTGAGTATTTCAGAAACTGCTAATCTACTGGGATTTTCACGCACAACCATCTCTAGGGTTTACAGAGAATGGTCCGAAAAAGAAAAAAACATCCAGTGAGCGGCAGTTCTGTGGGCGGAAATGCCTTGTTGATGCCAGAGGTCAGAGGAGAATGGCCAGACTGGTTCGAGCTGATAGAAGGGCAACAGTGAATCAAATAACCACCCGTTACAACCAAGGTGGGCAGAAGAGCATCTCTGAACGCACAGTACGTCGAACTTTGAGGCAGATGGGCTACAGCAGCAGAAGACCACACCGGGTGCCACTCCTTTCAGCTAAGAACAGGAAACTGAGGCTACAATTTGCACAAGCTCATCGAAATTGGACAATAGAAGATTGGAAAAACGTTGCCTGGTCTGATGAGTGTCGATTTCTGCTGCGACATTCGGATGGTAGGGTCAGAATTTGGCGTCTACAACATGAAAGCATGGATCCATCCTGCCTTGTATCAACGGTTCAGGCTGGTGGTGGTGGTGTCATGGTGTGGGGAATATTTTCTTGGCACTCTTTGGGCCCATTGGTACCAATTGAGCATCGTTGCAACGCCACAGCCTACCTGAGTATTGTTGCTGACCATGTCCATCCCTTTATAACCACAATGTACCCAACTTCTGATGGCTACTTTCAGCAGGATAATGCGCCATGTCATAAAGCTGGAATCATCTCAGTCTGGTTTCTTGAACATGACAATGAGTTCGCTGTACTCAAATGGCCTCCACAGTCACCAGATCTCAATCCAATAGAGCATCTTTGGGATGTGGTGGAACGGGAGATTCGCATCATGGATGTGCAGCTGACAAATCTGCGGCAACTGTGTGATGCCATCATGTCAATATGGACCAAACTCCCTGAGGAATGCTTCCAGCACCTTGTTGAATCTATGCCACGAAGAATTGAGGCAGTTCTGAAGGCAAAAGGGGGTCCAACCCGTTACTAGCTTGGGGTACCTAATAAAGTGGCCGGTGAGTGTATATGTCAAATCATCTTAGTAGTCAGAGTATTGATTGTTTTATCATTCCAGTGGGGTTCACAGATCATCATTTAGTTTCTCTTACTATAAGTATGTCCAAGTGTACAAAAAAGTCTTCTTATTGGCATTTTAACACCAAATTGCTTCAAGATCCTAATTTTTGTAAACATTTTGAGACTTTTTGGCAACAGTGGAGATTGTGTAAAAGCACTTATGCAAATTTAAAACAATGGTGGGAAAACATTAAATTGTTTTGTTTGCAACATACTGCTAATTCCAATATTAAATTAAGAGGAATGATTCAGTCAATTGAAAAGGATATATCAAAGATGGAGGTGGATCTAATTAATAGATATGATCATAATCTGTTTAACAACCTGCAAGAAAAAAAAAAAGAGAACTGGGGCTTTATTTGAATGAAAGGGTGAAAGGAGCTCTTGTAAGGTCTCGGTTTGTCTCTGTTAATGACATGGATGCTCCTAGTGCTTATTTTTTTTAATTTGGAGCACAAAATGGCACAACAGAAACAGATGTTATGTCTTCGCCTTCCTGATGGGAGGGTGACCAGTAATATCACGGAGATGAGGAATCATGCAGTGACTTTTTATTCCAGTCTTTATACTGCTGAAGAATGTGATACTGACTGTGCTGAACAGCTAATTCAAGACTTGCCTCAAATAGACTCAGACTCTAAGACTGCCTTGGACACTGAACTATCTCTTCAAGAACTCACTACTGCAGTCGGTCAACTTGGCATTGGGCGATCTCCTGGTATTGATGGGTTGCCCTCTGAATTTTACAAGCATTTTTGGAACTGTATTGGTGAGGACTTATTTGAGGTTTTCTGTGAATGTAGCAAAGATGGTTGTTTGCCTATATCTTGTCAACGGGCTGTGCTATCCTTATTACAAAAAAGGGAGATTTATCATTTTTTTTAAAATTGGAGACCTGTTGCATTACTAACCACAGACTACAAAATTATGTCTAAGTGTCTCGCTAATAGACTTAAAAAATATCTCAATTTAATCATACAAAAAGATCAAACTTATTGTATCCCAGAGAGAACAATAATGGATAATTTGTTTTTAATTCGGGATATTTTAGATATTTGTAAAGGCTTTGAAACAAAGGTTGGTTTAATTTCTTTAGATCAAGAAAAAGCTTTTGATCGGGTTGATCATGGTTATCTTTTTGATGTATTAAAAGCTTTTGGTATTGGTGAACATTTTTTAAGTTTGGTCAAATTGCTGTATTCTGGTGCTGCTTGCATTGTAAAGGTGGGAGGTGGGCTAAGCCGGCCTATCCCTGTTTCAAGGGGAATTAGACAAGGCTGTCCTTTATCAGGGCAACTATATAGTATTGCTATTGAGCCTCTTCTTTTTAATTTACGTAAAACTTTGTCTGGTTTTATTGTTCCTGGTTTATCTCAGAGTTCAAGTATTACTGTAAGTGCTTATGCTGATAATGTGACGCTGTTTGTTAATAATGAGAAAGACATCAATGCTCTGGTTAATGCACTTAATGTGTATGAAAAGGCTTCATCTGCAAAAGTGAACTGGGACAAAAGTGAGGCTTTTTGGGCAGGCGAATTTTCTGTTGAAAAGCTTCCACTGTTGCCTGGAGGTCTTACATGGAAAAAAGAGGGTTTAAAGATTTTAGGTATTTATTTTGGGAGAAATGAGTTTCAAAAGTTGAACTGGGAGAGTTTAGAGGAAAGAGTGTGTACCCGATTGTCTCGCTGGAAATGGTTGCTACCCCAGTTGTCCTACAGGGGAAGGGTTTTGGTCGCTAATAATTTAGTGGCTTCTACTCTTTGGCATTAAACTGTGTGTACTGCAGCCGCCTACAGGACTAATCCAAAGTATTCAAAGGAGGTTGGTGACTTTTTTTCTGGTCTGGACAACACTGGTTTCGATCAGCCGCTCTGTTTCTTCCAGTACAAGAAGGCGGGCAGGGTTTGGTGGATATTAAGTCCAGGATAATGACGTTTCGCCTACAAACAGCGCAAAGACTCTTGTATAATGTAAACTCTGCCTGGATGGACACTGCAATAGCTCTTTTAAGGAGAGCAGGAGGCATGGCTTTTGACAAACATTTGTTTTTAATGCAATTGCAAGAAAGAGAAATGGTGGATCTCTCCCCTTTCTACAGATCTGTGCTGGAGGCCTGGAAGGTCTTTTTAGTATCAAGACCATCTAATACACCTGCTGGTCATTGGTTGTTGGAGGAACCTTTGTTTTTTAACTCCTTTTTATCTTCAAGACTGCTGTCATCTGAAAATGTGCGAGCACGACTGTTCGTGGCTGGCTGCAGTAAGCTGGGACATATCTTGAGGAATAATTTGCAAGACTTGAGTCAAAGAAGTGGTGTGAAATCAATCCGTTTTTTGCAACAATGCATTGCAGAGATTATTAAGGACTTGAGCACTGACTATCAAGTTTTTTTGAAAAACCCAGATGTCCTAAATGAATGGGTTGAAGGGTACGGTCATTTTTTTCCCTCAGTCATTGTAAACGCGGCTGTGGAAGACTGGGTTGAAGATGAAAGCTGTCTACTGACGCTGAAAACACCAGTTCTGGACAGGTTTGATTCTGCTGGGAAGAAATCTCTATACCTGATATGTGTTAAAGTCTCTAACATGCAACTTTTAAATGGAGTTCCTTCAACAAGATGGACACAGTTTTTTGGATCTATTTTTTCCCCTAAAGGCTCCTGGCGTACCCTGTACAAATGTCCGATTGATAAACGGACTGGTGACCTCCAGTGGAGGATTGTACATGGGGCAATAGCTACAAACAGACATGTGGTACACCTCAATCCTAGTGTTGGGGTGGGTTGTCCTTTTTGTTCTGAAACAGAGTCAATCTTTCATCTTTTTGTGCAGTGTTCACGATTGGGTAATCTTTTTGATTTAAAAAAAAATGGTTTTTATGTCCCTGGGGGAAGATTTTTCTTTTCAATTGTTTATTTTCGGGCCAAAGTACTCATTTCAAAAGAAAAATGTATATGCTTTAATTAATTTTTTATCTGGCACTGCAAAATTGGCCATTTGGAAGACAAGTGTGTCGATGTTTCTAGGTTTGGTAGCTTCCCGTTTGAGGGTGGAGTATGCATACTACAAGTTGGTGGAATCTCTACCAAAGTTTATAGAATTATGGGGAATAAATGAAGTATTATGTACATTGTATGATAATACTTTGTATAAACAAAATGTAAATCTTTCGTAATAGTATCTTGATTGTAATAATAAAAGTGAACTTAATCCTCTCTCTCGCTCTCTCTCTCTCTCTCTCTCTCTCTCTCTCTCTCTCTCTCTCTCTCTCTCTCTCTGTATATGGGCTCTATGCACGGTGGTATTTCCAGTGAAGGTGTAAGGATGCTCGATAACTTCCGCTGATCGTAGAGTCCAATGCAATTCCGAGAATTTATATGGAATTTTATACTCCATGGTTATACTAAAGAAACGTTAGTCACAAAAACAGATAAAACAGACACCCCTCGTTGTGTTTATGCTTGTTTTTAAAATTATATTAAATAAACATAACTATATATAAAATTACATCTAAACGTATGAAAGTTTCGTTTCAAAGACGGGAGGACAGTAAATTTTGAATGACTCTGCCATAATCCCGTTTTCCTCCGCTTTAATCTCCACAACCGGAAATGGACGAGCATCCTTGCGTCAAATGCGGAACTTATGCATGCATATACCCCATATTATAACTTCCTGATTAAATTTACGAAAACAAATTAGCCACAGTTTTAATTTACAAAAACAAATTACCCACTTTTTTATCTTAATATTTTAATCTGTTTTACAGTGATAAATTACATGCAGAGCTGAACACAGACCCTCCAGCCCCTGAGTTGTGCTCTGTGACCAAAGCAGACTTCAAAGTGGAGAGCTTCAAGTCTGTTCACGCACCACTAACCATGGTCAGTCTCTGTTTACCATTAATTTTAGGGAGTCATATTTTAAAGTCTCTTGGGCAAAGCATTTCATTTTGAAGGTAAATAATTTTAAGACCTGTCAATCATTTCGTCATGTACATCTGCATGTGTGCGTGCCTTTCTCTTTTGGTAGTTAATCTGCTTGTTTCTCACAGGATCATGATTACACAACCGAGCAGGCCATTACATTCTGGAGTGATAATTATCAGAAGATTCAGGTCAGCATACAGTGAGATTTCAGTGAATACATTTATTTCTTGCAGTTTTGGAGAGGTTTTATAATGTTGTTGATGTTTTCTTTTCACAGGGCATGACAGCAGTTAAAACTAAAGATAGTCCATTTAAAAGAAATGCCACTTTTAGTACACCTATCTGTGAACAACTTGATTAGCTGGATGACACAGTGCTGTACCCATCAAAAAATTATGCTCATATGTGAGAAATTAAAGCATATTTATATCATCATCATTATCATCATTTCATAATTTCATTATCTCCTGTTAAATGTCTTCATTTTAGTTATAACTATTTTATATCACAAATAAACAGTTAAGTCGTTGAAATAAATTACATGACTCCTTGGAATTCTGTTACCAATTGGTCAGTCACTACATATCATGATGCCCGATCACATTGTCATGGTTTATTGTATGCTAATGACTACTTGACTGAAATTATCATAATGACCCATTTTTTGACAAATTTTGGGTTCTTGTTACATTATACAAATGGTGTTCTACAAAAGGCAGTAATGGGATGAATGCTAATCCTGTCAGTCACAATGCATCTTAATCTCAACTCTTAATTTATATCTTAATTTATATTTATAAATACAATAACTGGGAGGGCTTTTATTTGAAAGACAAAATTGCCTTAAAATAAATAGGTTCTCAAAACTAAAATATATAATATAATATCGGCCGGTATGGTACATTTTTTTACACATCGGTATCGTTCCGTTTGTCAAAATAGGGCAGATGTGAACAGGCCGATAATTATTCTTGTTTATTTGACTTGTTTGTAGATGTGAATGTGGGGGCGGGGGTGTTTGTTTTTGTGCATACTTTACGAGCGCAAGTCCTGTCAGTTTAAACATCAAGTGCAAGAAGACTGGAACTTGAACACTGTTTTCTGTCAGCATTAGGTGTATTTTTGTCCTGCCAAGCCATATTTGTCCGGTGAGTGATGTAGATGACTGACTGCTGCGCTTGTTTAACTGATAGAATGAGCAGAGAGTGTGAAAGCCCCGGTCGGGCGCGCACATTCTCGCCGTCTTCAAATTGTTTTGCTCTCTCTCCCTCCCTCGCGCATATTAATGAATTAAGTCCAGCTCGATTGGCCCAAATGCGGCATCCAATCAGCGAAAGAAGGTTACTCTGTGTTTTGCTTGCCATTCCTTTTTACGCAACACAGTAAGATTAAGGCTATGTTTACACGGAAACGATTCTGAAGAGAAAACGCAAAAGTGCCGTTGCGTTATCACTTTTTATTCTTCGTTTAAATGAACGTTTTGGGTGGGAAATCCGCGTGCATTTGGTGACGCAAAAGTGTGTGAAATTCAATGTAGTATGCACTCCAGTCGGCTAGGTGGCAATGTGGAGCACTGCCACACAACACACCACCACGTCCGCCCGCCTGCATACAACCTTCACTGTCAAGCAGACTTTTGCGTTTTTACACTTTACACAGGAACGCAGTGATGGAGCGTTTTTAAGATTTCCACTCAGGAAATCTCACTTTTTTGCGTTTTTAAGCCCCAAAAAACGACGTCGCTATGTAAACGAAAGGCACATCCGATAAAATATTTTTACGTTTTCACCTGCGAGCGTTCTCGTGTAAACAGGGCCTTAATGGAACACAATTTCTTGTATTTTCTCGTTATTTCATCCGACTCCAAAAATGAATAAAGTTTTAATGATATCTGTGTATCATTAAAATGAACGAATATTTGATTATTCTTTTAAACTCTGATTATATTTTGCCCACTTAGATTAGGAAACTATATCTCTCTGCAGTCCTTCTCTCAAGGCTGCACGACACTCTGCCAGGTCCAATCATCAAATCAGAGGTAAATCAAGATTTGTTGTATTCACACGCAAAAAAACAAAGACATACATAGTCCCCTTGAAGAGCCTCTACAAGTTAAATCAGTGAATTACTTTAGTAGGGATGAATGACCACCATGAAAAACACAAGCCAATCAACTAACTTCAGGCTTCAGGTCAAACCGGTGGCCGAGACCACGGACATTTATCAAAAGTAATCATTAACTTAGGGGGGGGGGGGGGGGGGGGTGCTTACTGTTTTTTTTCTTTGCATGATTCTGTTTATGGGGTGCAATATAACATGTATTCGTTGTTTTTCTTTTTTAAAAAGTCTTATTTTTCATAAACTTCGCCTTTATTGTAAGCCGCGCTCTCCTCTGTCCTCTGAAAGACAGAAAGTTGATTTCCTGATTCTATGAAACCACTCCCTCAGAAACAGGCAGTGGGCTCAGATTGGTTAGTTTGGACTGGTGTGTGGTGATTGGCTAAACTGTCTCTCACGTTGTCCGGAAGGTTACGCCCATTATTTACGGGCGAAACGTGCCTGCGCTCCGGTGCAATAGAGTGCCGAAGTTACGACGTCACTCTGTAGGCCAAAACGTGGAAGTGAGTTAGCATTCCCTCGCTCTAAAGCCTATGGGATTTTTGAATGGGTTTTTGCTAAATCGTCTGAAATAAGGTCTGTGGTGAACAAACCCTCTAAATATTTTCACGTTTTGATCTATGACAGAACACACAGTTAACCTGCTTGTGGTTTTTTAAACTTTATTGTGTCTGATTGTGTTTTTTAAAATCTTTATATAGGCTTCAAAATGTATAAATTTTGGATTAACTTGTAAAGATTATCTTGATAGACATGTAAGGGTCCCAACTCTTTGTTAAACACAGCTCTTATTTTTTGCGATTTTCCAAAGGTCTATGGGGAAAATGCATTGCTTTTCGACCGAGGGAACCCATCCGCCGCTAGCTTCCGAGTTGTCCTACAAAGTGACGTCATCACTTCGGCATTCTATAGACCCTTTTACAGTTGGTAAACATGGTGACGTTTTTTTGTGGGCGGAGCTTAGGTGGAGGCAGAAAGATCCATCTGGCCGCTTCACTAATGCTAGTTAGCAAGGATTGTTAGCTTGTTTTTTAACGATGACTGGAGAAAATCCGACATTATCTTAATGTGTAAGGTCACTCAGTGTCCAGGATCGCGACTGTTATTTCCAAAAGTTATTTTTAACGGACCGAACCAGATTGGCCTACCTGTAGCTGCCTAACAGTTACACACTCACTCAATGCATGGATAATCTGACAGGATTAACGTACGTTACCTCGGTTGAGTGGCCTGACTTCTACACCTACCTTATTGAGAAACCGATCGTAAATAGAAACTGAGGGCATATAAATCTTTAGATGCCTATATGGTCCTGTACAAGACTTGTGTGTACGATCCGCAGTTCTGCCGAGCCAGCGCCGAGACCACGACAATGTAAAGAGTGACAGTACAGTGCGATTTTAATGATGTGAATATTTTCTAGAAATAAAAGTTCCAGAGACAGCATATTCATTTTTCATCAATTCTTGCACCAAACAACACAACAAGATGACATTTAATAATAGTAACAATTATTTAAGCTCCTTATTATGTAGCCGAATATGTGCTGTTTTGCATTGACCGCCTCCAGTTTTCACTTTGTTTTGCCTCCAGCTTGCGCCGTGATGTAACTGTGACGTCGGCGCAAGAGGGGTCTATAATGTAAATAATGGATACTGCAGTATCAGTTTGAAGCAGAATCAGACCGAGAAAGCGGCGATGAAGAGAGGCAAGCAGAACCTCACCACACACGGCTCTTTCTAAACGTTTCTGAATTATAATTTGCTACATTTTTTACCTTTATGCACGTTTGTTTAACACAATAGCATCTGACTGGAAACAACTGGACTGTTAAGTTTATGCAACAATAACAGTATATTTCATAATACATTTCTTACCTTGCATCTTTCTTGTCTTCAAATCGCGTTCTTCTGAGGAAAATCCAATGTAACAAACTCGACGAAAAGCAGAGGACTGATGAAGTTTGGTGCTTTGTTTTTTAGGTAATGAGTGCGTTCTTAAATGGTTTTAATTCAAGCATGCTTCGGATTAGAGATGTAAGATTGGTCTCATTTCAAAGAAGACATTTGGCAGATTTGTAGAAGTGAAATAAATTAAGAAAGTGAAACAAAAAAGTTATAGAAGTTTGAGTTTATGAAAATGTACAATGTAAAAAATTTAATTATTCATATTTTATATAAAATATATTTTTTCAAAACCTGGGTGACTCTAAAACTGCAAAAAAAAAAAATCAAAGCCAAAAATCTGAACAAGTTGTGTTTCAAATGTTAGGTTGATATCTAGCATAGACATATACACTAGACGTCACTTTGGGGTTCTAAGCATTTTTTTTTCCCCCTGGAATCAATGATAAATACATGTCTGACTATTGGAATGAACCAAAAAAAAAAAAAAAAAAAAACGAGAAAATCACATTCATGATGATTTAAGATGATTTTATTTCCGTTAGACCTTTGTCTATATTAAGGCTGATGCATTAAAGTGGAGGGACTCCCCTGTTCCAAGATGGCGGCTCTATGGATGCATTAGTTCTAATGAAGTGCCGTAGCCAAGGCGACATCTAGTGTATATATCTATGGATATCTAGTAAATGAGTTTTCAGTGAGAGTGTGTTTGTCTGCAGTATCGAACGCTTCCACTAGGGCACAACGAGACTCCATCGCTGCCCTTATTGAGAATGAGAATGTGACGACATGCGTATCACTCAGTGTTGCATTGTGGGAAGGATTCACCATCTTGAAAAGATACACTATCCGTTGTCATGGCTACGTCGACCGTGAGACTGAGAGGAATAGCGACAGAGAGAGAGAAAGAGAGCAGCTTGATATTTGCATTTTTGTGATAAGCCACAGTTTCTAGGGAATAAATGAATAAGGGGGAGCGAAAGGAAAGGGGCTCTATGGGTAGAGACTAAATAACAACACCAAGCAGCATTATAGAGAAACTACTTGACATCAACATGGACCCGTACAACCTGCTAAAGAATAGACGAAGGACCCGAAGCACTATAACTTTCACATACCCTGACATAGTCAGTTACCTGGTTTATGGTATCATTGCCTAACGTTACTGTTTAGACATTACAATGGAAGAGTTCAGAAGCTTTAAGTCATCAGAAGCTTATGAACAATTCTGCTGTGACTGGGTGCAAGACTTAGAAACCCCCAAATCTGTCACCTTAAACTGCGAGAGTTCAGTCATACTTGATTTTTCAGGCCTCATTCATATGTGGAAATAAATCTGATATGTAAAAATGTAAAAATACATTTCTACATACAAATGCAGAAATAAATCTGATATCGCTAAAATGTAAACAAATACTGCACTGTCTCTCTTTAGCTATTTCTGGAATTTTTAGTCGTGCCTCTGTGAAGTTCTGAAGGCGTTGCCCCTGGCAACCGATAAAGTCTCCTACCATCATGGCCGACCGGATCAGACCCCGCCCAAATCGGCATGTGACTCCTCACTATCAATAAGGGGCCGCCATTTCCACATGTGTTTTGAGTGATTTAAACCATTATTTCCACAATTTTCATACAATTTATGAAGTAGACATCCTATTCGGAAGTAATATGAGAAGTTTGGCATATTTTGATATATAGTCAACCTCTAAGAAACATAAAAAGGACAAGTATGTGTGTTATAGCTTCCTGCCACATCACAAATGGTGAATCTATAATTTTTTTCTTTATATTTAAAAAAATTCCAGACCTATTTTTCTAAAATTCTTGGTATTAAAACAAGCGGAGGTTTCTACCCTTCTTTCGTGATTTTTCATCTTCATCACTATTTCAAAATAAAGGTCTAAACATGCCTTAGGAGACGAGAATGGGTTTTTGCTTAGAAAGCCAATCATCTTAGAGTATTATAAAATGAGCCAATGGCGATGAAATGCCATTGTTACATCGTAACAATGCCATTGTAACTCCGAGTTACGTTGGATGACGAGAATGGGGTCCCCGTGTAATCACGCCACCTTCACAGCTGTCTTCCAGTGCCCTGTGAAAGTCTGATCCCCTTATCGTGAAAATGGGATGGACGAAGGAGTCCTACTTAACACAGAAATACCAAGGTACACTGGGAAGCATATCTCAGAGGAAATATGCCGCAGCATGCCTACCTGTAGGGAGCACTTGGGAATGACAAGCCCTTGGGGTGGCAACTTTCAACTCCAGGAGTGGCAAGATGGCTTGCCGAGGGAAAGTCTCCCACCCAAAATAGACAAAGAGCTGGTCTGAGGTCCTGAAACACCACATTCTGTCTACGTAAGCACAGAGTGCGTGTACTGGACAGTGCAGTGCCAAGGCTGGGTCTGCCTCCTCCAAGGGCAGCACTTGCAGGTTCACCACCTGGTCCTGGAAGGGAGTGATAGGAACCTTGCCTCTTGATGGAGGCCAGTGCAACCAGGAGTGCCATCTTCATAGACAGAAATTTAAGCTTGATTGCAGGGGCTCAAAGGGAGCGGCCATATACACCTTCAGGGTGAAGGGAGACAGCCTTTGCTCCAACCTATCTTACAGGAAGGAAAGCATCTCCGGGGGTCATCTCGGTGAGAAGAGCACCGGTTGATGAAGAGGTTCCACTTCAAAGCATAGGCATGTCTCGTGGACGATGCTCTAGCGGAAGTGATGGTAGCTGCCACCACAGGTGGCAGGGTACTCAAAACTGCCTCGTCCTGTCCAGGAGCCACACGTGAAACCTCCACAGATCGGGATGTGCGTGCCAGAGGGTGCCCTCGTCTCTGAGAAAGGAGGTCCTTCCTCAGAGGAATTGGCCAAGAAGGTGCTGTCACGAGGAGTATCAGTTCAGAGAACCAGGTCCGGATGGGCCAGTATGGCGCAACCAGAATGACCTGCTCCTCGTCCTCCTTGATCTTGCACAGGGTCCATGCGAGAAGGCTCACTGGGGTAAACGCATGTTTGCGCAGGTCCCGCGGCCAGCTGTTTGCCGGTGCACCTGTGCCGAGCGTGCCCTCGGCCACGGAGTAATATATGGCGCAGTGGGAAGAGTCGTGGGAGGCAAACAGGTCTACTTGTGCATCGCCAAACTGTTCCCAAATCAGCTGAACCGACCGGGGATGGAGTTGCCATTTGGCGGAGATGGGCTGAAACCGTGACAGCTCATCGGCTGCAAGGTTCCGATCTCCAGGAATGTAAATAGCACGAAGGGACCTCAGGTGCTTCTGACTCCATAGGAGAAGGTGGCATGCGAGTTGCAACATACGGCGTGAGCGTAGACCACCTTGATGGTTGATGTACACTACTGTCGCAGTATTGTCTGAACGGACTAGTACGTGTTGACCCTTGAGCAACCTGCGGAAACGGTGCAGGGCAAGGCATACTGCCAGCAACTCGAGGCAATTGACATGCAGGCGACTCTGGGGTCCTGTCAGCATTCCATTGCACATTGCGCCCCAGCCCGTGGCAGAGGCATCTGTGGAGCAACAACATGCTTGGAAACTCGTTCTACGGGAACTCCAGCCCATAGAAAACTGAGGTTCCGCCATGGGGTGAAGTTCTGATGGCAGGTCGGAGTTACTGGAACTCAGAACGTGCCACGATGCCATGCCCACCTCGGGACTTGATCGTGAAGCCACAGCTGAAGCGGTCTCATATGAAGCAATCTGAGTGGCGTTGCCGCAGCTGCAGATGCCATATGCCCCAGGAGCCTCTGAAATCATTTCAGTAGGACCACACTCTTGCCCTCGAAATGTCGAAGACAAGTCAGCAGTGAGTGTGCGCTAGCTTGTAAGCTGCGCGCACATGGCGACCAAGTCGCTCTTCATACCGAGAAAAGAGATCCTCTGCACGGGGCAAAGTTTGCTCTTCTCGCAGTTGACCCGAAGGCCCAGACGGGCTAGCTGCCAAAGCACTAGGTCTCTGTGTTCGCAAACCTGATCTCGAGAGTGAGCTAATATTAGCCAGTCGTCGAGATAATTCAGGATGCGAACCCCGTGTTCGCGTAGGGGAACAAGCGCTGGCTCGACAATCTTCGTAAAGACGCGAAGAGACAGAGCCAACCTGAATGGGAGAACCATGTACTGGTATGCCTGCCCCTTGAATGCAAACCGAAGAAACGGTGTCGAGGTAAAATGGAGGCATGGAAGTAGGCATTTTTCAGCTCTATCACTGCAAACCAATCCTGGGGCCGAACACATTCGAAAATGAGTTTGGCCGTGAGCATCTTGAATGGCAGCCTGTGAAGGGAGTGGTTCAAGACGCGCAGGTCCAGAATCGGTCGTAACCCACCGTTTTTCTTGGGGACAATGAAGTAAGGGCTGTAGAACCCTGACTTCATTTTGGCTGGAGGGACAGTCTCAATTGCACCCTTCGCCAATAGGGTGGCAACCTCCGCTCTGATAGGGGCGGGGAGGAAAGGCGGAGAAGGCTGTCGAGTGGTCACGGAAGGTCAAAGGGGCCTTCCAGAACTTCAACAGCTCCTCATGCACCTCCAGGAAGAATGGTATTGGTGTTGGCTATGGGCGTAAACCAGCAGGCGCCCCCAAAAACCAATCATCCAACCGTGAATGCTTGGGACAGGATGGAGGGTTCCACTCCAGTCCAATGCTCGCAGCGGCCCGGGAAAGCATGGCCATCATCTCGTGATCTGATAAGGGCAACGTTGGCACTCCCGAGGGAGGCAACGCAGCCGCATCGTCACGTCCCGATGACTCTTACCCGCCTTGTGATGCCGCGATCGACATCCAGTCTTCCTCTGGAGCACCAAATAAAATGTGGGGCATCTCAAAGGCTCAAAGTGCAGCTCTTTTAGGAGAGGAAAAACTCTGCGATGCTGAGGTGACCAGGGAGAAACGCACAGATCGGCAGACCACTGCTCAGATCGCAGGCAATGTGAAACTCGCTGGGTACCGCTGTCATACCAACACCGGAGAGTTCGCTCGTCTCGAAGAGATGTCTGAATGAAAACACAGGATCTTCTGGCTTGTGGAGTGAAGAGATTCTCTTGGATCTGAAGCGAAAACATAACTGCCTTTGTGTCCGCATCCTCCTTAAAGACCCACGCGGTGGGGCGGAGATATGCTATGCAAATTCCGCAGACCCATGGCATTTCATCGCCATTGGCTCGTTTTATAATACTCTAAGATGATTGGCTTTCTAAGCGAAACCCCATTCTCCTCATCCGACGTACGAATGACCAGTGTATGATTATGATTCAAGCAGCTTTACAGGTCCGAAGTCAGATTGGAATCAGAACACTCAGAATATTTATCCAGTTCCACCAGGTTGGAAGTCAGAGTCATCACACCAGTATGGAGAGTTTGTTGAGGATCTGTGCCGATGGCTGTCGTGTCGATGAGGCCTTCACAGGGTTGATGAGGCTCGCACTTCAGGGATGCGTTGTGGATGGGTCCAGGCGCAGGTCCACCATCTGATCTGGATACGGCCCGGATCCGGCTGACTTCAGTAAACCTCAGAATAAACAGAAAAAACTAACATTAGTGTAGATGCCATACTTCTTATGATGTAACGAGTACATCATGTATTATAGAAAGTGCCCCCGGTTCCGGCTGACTTAATCTGTGCAGCCTAATAATTATTTAATTGATTTGAATAATAAAAATGTATAATGTCCTATTTGAATGCCAGGTAAAAAGAGATGCGTTTTTAGTCCATATTTAAATTGACAGAGAGTGTCTGCTTCCCAGACAATGTTAGGAAGACTGTTCCAAAGTTTAGGTGCTAAACAGGCCCGGATTGGCTAATCGGGAGCACCGGGAGAAGTCCCGGTGGGCCGGTCTGTTTTATTAGCTAGGAGGGCCGGCGTTGTCACGGCACTGGGTGAATGTTTTCCCTAATAGGTTCCAGTCACAACGCAGCCCCACTATTTTTTATTATTATTTTCTCGCAGCCCCACAAAAAAAGTCAGTTGCTAGAGATGTGCGAACAAAAAAAAATAAGAGATACGAAACATGGACAATAGTAGCACTTACGAGTCAGGGCCGTACTCACCACCATAACTCAACTAGAACCGACCTCATCATCAGCACTCAAACACCGCTCATCGGCAATGGCAAAATGTTTGAGATGACCGATCAAAGCAGGATTTATTTTCACAGAAGCGCGAGCCACGCACCACGAATCCCAACGCGACGCTTCCCAAGATAATAAGATGCAAGTGGCTAAACTAAACAGCTGTTTTACGATAGAAGTTTTAAACGACCGACATAAATAATCAGATTGCAAAGACTATCAATCAAAGCTCAGCTGCGGGAAGGGGAGATTTACAGGTAAAGATAAAGAGACTGAGAGAAGATGAACAAGAGAAGGAAAAGCAGGAAGAGCATTTGCCTATTACTGTGCCCAGAATGAGAATAACTTTATTACAATGGATTATTTAACACAGATGTGAGGTCACCGCAAGGTTCGGACCTCGGTCATTTTTTTACATTTCAAAAATAAAATTTCATGCTCTTTGAATGATTAATTAGGCATGTTTAAACCACCTCACTTGAGTGTTTCCAATTCATGTTGCTGTGAGAAGCTAGCGCAGTGAACAGCACGTTGTGAATGAGAGCGCGAGTGCAGCATCCGAGTTGCCAGATCCATGTAATGGAAAGGTGCAGGAATCTCCTGGACCTTTTTCTGATTTAATGTGACACTTTAGAAAGTTATTAAAGTGGAAAGTTGCATGTTAGGGTTAGTGATATATTAATCTTATTTCCAAAACACAAGCTATTAACTTCGGATTATTATTATTATTATTTTGTTTTGTTTTGCTCGTTTTTTGCAGCAATATCTGACAACACTTTACTGTCAGCGTTAATAAAAAATAAAAAAAAAGCTTATAGACAAACTGTAATTGCATAAAGCTACCACATTCGGTAAGACAAACGCAATGATCATCATGATTATCTGTAAGAAATGTAGGCTATAACACTATCAAAAACAATAGCATTATACAGATCTGTATGTTAGAATGAAATTTGCCAAATAACTTGTTGGCCAGCTGGAAGAAGCTCATGCTGTTTAGTTAACATTTCACAAAGTCATCATAAATACAATAATTAAAGCAGTGTTTCTCAACTATAGCAATCTATTCAGCCAGCATATTTGTGTTTAATCTGTGTGACTTACAGAAATATAAGACTTTGTTAGACCTACTTTTATTCTATATTTCTTTGCACAAAACTCTCCAGAAAGTGCATTTAATGGTTTATTTTTCAAAAAAAAAAAAAAAAAAAAGGGGGGAGCATACCCGGCTATTGCACTGAATAGAAAATAATATTTTTTTAATATACAATGAATTACAAGGCTGTACAGAACAGTGCATCTGTTTAAATGTTTAAATAATCTGCCGTTAGATTATAGGCTATATGTGCGTCAGTTTCACCAAACGGCCCAACGAGCGTGCTGGCGCTGTCATTTAAGAAGGGATGGATGTTTGCTTCACGTGATGATAGGTCTGTGAAATTATATTTGTATTATATTTCTGTAGATGTATAATTTTCTTTAGATTCTCTTTCTAATAGTAAGCAAAAAGACATTTGACTCCAGCTCACCATCGGTGTCGCCAAAACACATACTCTTCTAAAAGAGTCCGTACGCACGGTCAAGAGCATCCTTACGGTGCGCACTTATTTACGCCAAATTTATTTTGTATAAATCCCATAGTGCGCGTGGAAAAATGCGTTGCGTACGCACAAAATGGCCCACTCCGGCCCTGGTGCTAAATAGGAGAAGGATCTACTGCCTGCATTTGATTTTGATATTCTTATGCCGAGTTCAGACTGCACAATTTTAGCCACGATTTTGGCTCGCCGACAGGTTTTGGGAAATCGCAGACAAATGCCCGAAATCACAGGCAAATCAGTGCTCGTTCACGCGAGTGACAATCACGCAGTGTGAATGAGCAAAGACTTGATCTGAGAGTATCACAGATGAGTCGCCGACGCCCGTGAAATATTTGGCATGCTAAATATCTGGATCTGTCGGCGATTCAAAATCCTGCTGTGTGAAGAGTGTTTTGACTGAAAACTACATCGGCGATTACCGACAACCAGTGAAAGAGCAAGATACAGAGCAGCGGGGAGTTCGGGGAGGAGTTATAGATAACATATCAACATGCATGACATTGTTTCAGAAAATTTCTTCTCGGTCTATTTGGACCAAAGAAATGGAAGAAAAATTAGTAGAAATTTGGCAGTAGATTTATTTGACGTTTAATCTGAGCTGTATCACAACCGGGTCGAAAAAGAAAAAAATCTCACGTGAGAACTCCGGTCTAGCACGTGTGATGTTGCGTTGTTTCCTTGTCACATCTCACGTGTGTTTGTTGTGAAACATAGTTTGCACACAGCGTGCTAGATGGAATTGTCTGCGATTTTTTTCCTATTGTAAAGTCATGCAGTGTGAAACCTTCTGTCGCCGATCCATCATGCAGTGTGAACACAGCAGTGACTGAATGCTGGCCAAGATAGTCATGCAGTGTGAAAAGAGCAGCGACCTGACTACTTTGAAAATCGTGCAGTCTGAATTTGGCATAAGGTATTATCAATTGGACAGCATTTTGAGATTGTTGTAGACATGAAGGACTATAATGCGTTAAGAGCTTAGGTAGGTATAGCCATGGGGAAAGGCTTCATTTAGACTCGTGTAAATATCTGGGACAGGGAAGCACCCACTTCCTGAAACACTTGCTAGGGACTTGCCGTTCTGGATGCCTTCACCACACACTAACAATACAAGCAGACAAAAAAAACTCTTATACTTCAGAGCACTCTGTTAATGACGTCAATAGCTGTTGCCGGGGACAGTCTTCATCTAGACTAGTGTAAACTTCTGGTTGTTGCCAGGTTTCAACTATGCACAGTTTGTGAGTGTTTTCTCAGTTGTCTAATATTTCTGTGACTGGGAAACACCCACTTCCTGAAAACACTTGCTAGGGACTTGCCGTTCTGGATACTGCCTTCACCACACGCTAATATAAGCAGACAAAAAAAAAAAAACCTATACTTCAGAGCGCACTGTTAAAGAGGGGGTTGACTGCTTTTTTTCTTGGCATGATTGTATTTATGGGGTGCAATATAACATGTATTCGTGATTTTTCTTTTTTTAAAAGTCTTATTTTTCATAAACTTCACCTTTATTGCCAGCCGCGCTCTCCTCTGTCCCCTGAACGAGCGGTTCACTTCCTGATTCTATGAAAACACTCCCTCAGAAACACGTAGTGGGCTCAGATTGGTTTGTTTGGCCCGGTGTTTTGTGATTGGCTAAACTGTCGCTCACATTGTCCGGAAGGTTAACGCCCATTACCTTTACGGGCGAAAGGTGCATGTCATGAGCTCCGGTCCAGATGTAAATATGTGTCGAACTGCAGTATCAGTATCAGTCAAGCAGAACCTCACCACATACCACTGCTCTTACTAAACGTTTCTGAATGATAATTTGCTACATTTTTTAACTTTATATACGTTTATTTTACACAATAGCATCTGACTGGCAACAATACCAACTGACTGGCTACTAATGTTCAGTGATGGGAATAACGGCGTTATAAAATAACGCCGTTACTAATGGCATTACTTTTTCCAGTAACGAGTAATCTAATTGATTACTCTTCTCATCCTAACAACGCCGTTACTGCCAAAAATGCCAAAGAGGCTGGACGGAACCAGCGGAGAAGAGAGCTCGGGCTCGGCGGGGCTGGACAGAACCAGCGGAGAGGAGAGCTCGGGTTCGGCGAGGCTGGACAGGACCAGCGAAAAGGAGAGCTCGGGCTCGGCGAGGCTGGACGGGACCAGCGGAGAAGAGAGCTCGGGCTCGGCGAGGCTGGACGGAACCAGCGGGGAGGAGAGCTCGAGCTCGGCGGGGCTGGACGGAACCAGCGGAGAGGAGAGCTCGAGCTTTGCAGGGCTGACGGTGAGCGCAGGCTTTCGGGGGACCAGAATCAAGCAGGGCCGCCGAATCGGGTAGAGAATCCCCCGAAAAGCCACTGCGGTCATGTTGCAGTTGGGTCGGTCAATCTGTCACGGGGTGGGTGCAGGCAGGCGAACAGGCAGAGTCCAAAAGCTCCAATACAAAAAGGTATAATTAGAAATAAACAGGATACAGGCAGGCGGAACACAGGGTAACATTTACATTGACCGACCAAGACAGACTGAAGGAGGGAGAACTAAATACACAGAGGAATCAGGACTAATGAGGTGAACACAGATGAAAATGATAATGACAGGACGAGGAACAGGAGGCTGATTGGGGAGTGAGTCCGGGAGAGGAACAAAAGGATCCGGGGAAGTGTAGTGCAGATGACGGGACAAACAGGTGAAGATGACGAACTGTGACAGTAACGCAATAGTTACTTTCTTAAGTAACTAATTACTTTTTAAAATTTGTAACTGAGTTACTAATTTAGTTACTTTTTGGAAGAAGTAACTAGTAACTGTAACTAATTACTTTTTAAAAGTAACTTGCCCAACACTGGACCTAGCATACACATATACCTATATAATTCGATGTTAGGCTGCATAGATTAGGTCAGCCGGAACTGGGAACACTTTCCATAAATCCTGATGTACTTGTTACATCGTAAGAAGGATGGCGTATACGCTAATATTAGTCTCTCTGTTTATCCCCAGGTTTACCACATTCCGCCGGATCCAGGCCGTATCAGGATCTGATAAAGGACCTGCTCCTGGACATTATGACAACGCAGTCCTGAGGGGTATTGCACAAAAGTAGAATTAAGAAAGCCAGGATAACTGAACAGTCGTGGTTTGACCTAGTCTGATCAGTGCATCCTGGCTTAATCCGTTGCACGTTTGCTGAGCCAGGATGAGAACGCGCGGATATGTCAAGCCAGGTGTATATAGTTTGGATAAATGCACGTTCACGGCATTCTTAAAAAGAGCGCGAAATCGATCACAGAATCACCGATCCAAAAATGGACAAAACTCGTGCGGCATACTTGTCACCTAATGAGCAACAGCTTTATGGAAACGTATGAAGAAGTGAAATATATAATATGTAAAAAAGCCAATACAGATGCTGTAATAAAACAAAGAGAGAATGCCTGGCAAACAATAGCAGACCGATTGAATGCTAAGTCCATAAATAACCACACTCTAAAAAATGCTGGGTTGTTTTAACCCAATTTTGGGTCAAATATGGACAAACCCAAATGTTGGATTTAAAAATGCAATTAATAAATTTAACCCAACAGCTGGGTTTGTCCATATTTGACCCAAAGTTGGGTTAAAACAACCCAGCATTTGAGTGTGCAGTGCTCCACTGTAACCCTCATAATTACAATTCGAGGAGTTACTTGTCATTTAACAAAATAATTGTATATTTTGCCTTAAATGTGACCAGTGGACATACATTTAACATGAAGAATAATTGCAAACACTTACCTACTATGTGTATATTTCATGTATTTAGTTTATTTTATGTCTATTATCTCTTTAATCTTTTTACTCTTATCTATTTCTATGTAGGTTTTGTTTCTAATTGATTTAATGTAATCTATAATCAGATATTTTGCTCTATTTTTATCCATCTAATCTATTTTATCATTTGTATCTATTCCTCTTAAAGAACAATGTCTGGCCAAAAAAGGTCTTGGCAGAAAGTCAAGATTAAATACAAAAATATTTTATAGGCTGGTAAGTGACTTGTCTGCAGAGAACATGGTGACATGTTTGCTGACATTTAATCGTCTGTGCTGATTTTAGCAATAAAAAAAAGTCATAACAAAGGGCAAGCCATTGTGAATAGGAAAAACAAATCTTTAGTCTATATATACTACATATTGACCTTGTTGTTACATGAAACCACATTTACGACTTAATGAGCCATTTCTTATTATCTCATCAACTGCAATAAAATAGCCTCTAATTTTTTCTCATTCAACTATACATTTCTACTCTATTTTTGCATAGATATACATAGTCTATATTCTATTTCTCATATTGTATAGTATAGTTCTTTTGCATTGTGTTGGCATTTATTGTGGACAGCAAAGTTATAATTGCTCAGGAAAATCTGCTTTCCTCACTGCAGGTGTATGCCAATAAACGCATTTTGAATCTCAAATAATATATTCATCAAACCTCTGACAGTGAAATGAACAGCAGTTTTTAATAATAACTAAAATAGCAGTACGCATTCTTAGATGAATGGCAGTATAGTATTTTAATGCTCAAGCATAAAGTAACTTAAACATTAATATCTAGTAGGATTTAGGGAGGAACTAGCCAGTAAATCACTAGGATTAATCTTAGCCTGGTTGTTAGCCTGCTCTGGAGCAGGCTAGCTGCAAAGTGTAAATCTCCATAGTAACTTAATGTAGATTAATTTAGCCTTCATTCGTGCAACCGAGTCAGGGCTAAATTCAGCCAGGATAACTGGAAAATCCCAGCTTAATCCCTTATCTTGCTTTTGTGCAATACCCCCCTGATGTGTCAACTAGTCTCTCCCCTATGAAGGCCTCCTAACCTTCCCTTTACCTCTGTACAGATAAAACGATGTCGGGGATCATTCCAGTTCACGTGGCCAGTGGCGTATCCAGGACATTTTTTGGGGGGTGGCCAAGATGGAACACAAAGCTAGAGTGGGGTGGCCATGGCATAGCGAAGTTAATGCGTATATGTACGCAGCCGACCATGGATCAAATCCCGGTCCTTTGCTGCACGTCACATCGTCTCTCTCTCTCCCATGATTTCCTGTCTCATAACTGTCAAATAAAGGTGTCTATCCTGTTAAAAACAGTCCTAACCACCAATCACAGACAGTCCTCAAGTATCTCTGGTTATTTTAACATGTCTATTTTTAATCAGTAATTATGGTCAGGATAGGGTAAATATTTTCTAAGAACTATTTTCTTGTAGTGTATTTAAGTCCTTGTCACTTCACAAGTTAGGTTAGATTAGCAAAATTAAACTGCTCTTAACTCATCCTATAGAATAACATGTATCAGTCGTCAGCTCATCATCTGTGTCACCTGTATTGTTACCCGAGTTTGCTTTGCTAATTGAGGCACCATCTTGTGATTACATGAAAACACAGAAATCCAACAGGACAAACCAAAATGCTTAACTATAGGATCTTATTCAAAAGTGAATCTGTAAAAGCAAAGAAGTTTGTGAGGAAAAAAACTAAATTTTGTTGTTCTTTACATGCTTAGTTTATGTTATTATTTAGCTTAGATATAATTTGTTAGAGATACTGGAATTTGAATTTCTTTGTTCTTTGCCAGGAGTGTTTTTATTTAACCACAAGAGGGGACTTAAATGAGTAAAGCAAACACAGGTAACACAGAGAGTGGCCTGATGACTGAATCATTTCATTAGGATGCCTTGTGATGTATGAAAATGTGCAAAAAGTGTTTTACAACCCAGACAGTATTCATGTCCAAGGCCTTGATGAAAGTATGAATTGAAACGTTGGCTTTGATTCAGCATTAATAAGTTTTTAAAATCAAACAGTTCAAATCAAAACAGAGTAGACTCAAAATCATAAATAGTCAAGATGCTTCTTCATAATTTAACTTATGACATTTGTGCCATTTTAATGCAATTTACTCTGCCTATTTAAACTTCTAAAAATATATGTGGACTGTGAAGATGAGCTAATTGATACAAACAAAAAGTCCTTTTTAAACACTCCTTAAACCACAGAGCAAATAAATAAGTCACAGCTTGTTTTTGTGTTTTAAATTAAATCTAGACTGTCACACTATATTTCACACACTGGTTGGCGAAAAATATAACATTAGCTATAATTGAACACACACATCTGCAAAAACCACCATCTGTCTTCCAGAAAATAGCGTTTTATATTTCATAGCGGTGTATGAGTGGAAATAAGGTATGGCCCCTTTAAGAGCTGCGCGCGTCCTCTTTACCGTCTGCACTCTCTCAGGATGCTAATCTAGCTAGTACAGTGTAGTTCGACTTTTTCAGTTTTCCTACACATTCACAGGGAACTACGATATAACTAAACATTAAATTACCATACCTCTCAATCTACAGATTCCCACGTTTTTATCGTTGTATTTGTTGTAAGACTGTGACTGTCCACTTGTTTCACGGAGCAGCAGCAGCCAGCGCGCGTATCTCATTAGTAACCTGACCTGCATGGCCAAACGCCCGCTGAGCAGAAATCAGCTCTCAGAGCCTCAGTATGACTATTACTGTGTTATTAAAAAAGGTAAAACTGGACCTAAATCGGTTGATCAGCTGTCATCATTGATTGACAGCATTTCTCTTGTTTCTTGTGTTGACGAACTTGACCAACTACCTATCAGATCTGGGGTGGCCACAGGGGTGGCCAATGAGCTTTCAGGGGTGGCCCTGGCCACCCCAGGCCACCCCCTAGAATCGCCAGTGCACGTGGCTATGCAGAAGCGATAAAAAACTATGTATTATACATTTTTCTTGTACCTTGCAACCTATTTCATGGTTTGCGTTGTCGAGCCACAATGAGCAAATGAGCGGCCGGATCGCATTAAGGGTTTTCTGTTAGAACGGTGTCGTGTCAACTAATGATCGTTGCGATGGAAGTGAATCAATCAAAACTAGCTTTAGCTGGACAATAATTTTATTCTAGAGCTGCTGTAAAGGCCAAAAAATATCTGTTACTTTAATTTCCTATTACCACTGTAAAGCTGCTTTGAAACAATCTATATTGTTAAAGGCACTATATAAATGAAGTTGACTTGACTTGACGACTTTTAAACCAAGAGAAAGTAAATACTTAATTCCTCTCTAATTATACAAATTGACCATTTTCTTTGGACAAAAGAGAAAATGGTTATTTGGGTGCAGACAGCAACCATCTACCCTTTTTCACCATGAGAGAGGATCTCTCTCTAGTCTAGCCATGATGCTCTGTGTTTCTTTGGATCAGGGTGGCTTACTTTCTCACAGCTTGGCTGTCAATCAGAGAGCTCTGTTGCTGCTCCCCTCTTTCATGCTTTCAGCAGGGATTTACGCTGGGTAACTATGGCAACAAGTAATTTTAGACTACATTAATTCAGTGTTTTCTTTTGTTTTCATAAAATGTGCTTTCTCTGAGGAACTCGACATAAAAGTTTTTGAACTGGTTATATTCCTAAACAATTTTATCTTGTTGCTTCAAGAAAAAAATATTTTAAATAATTGTCTAAACAATTATCTAATTGTTCTTAAGATGCTCTTTTAAATCTATTCTGTTTTATGTCACATGTTTTATGTGTCTTGCCACATCAATATTTTTGTACCGTCTTCTTAATTAATCAGACATTCCAAAGTCCTAATTTGAAACCAACAGGGTAACTATCTCCATGTTGAACTGTTTTATGTGCTTACTGTATCCACTTATGATTATATTATTATGGAAACATGTTCATGAACAATAAGTTATTACTTTGTATAGGATCCCGTTTGTATTCTCTCCATTTGTTGAAAGTCTGTTGACTCTTGTCTTATTCCGACGCCTAGCACTAGACAAAAGTTTTATTTTCTTTGTCTTACGTGGAGTTTGCATTGGGGTTTGGTTACAAGTTTTTTCTCTTTGAATCCATCTTCTACTTTTGTCGAAAGTTGACTAAAGTTTTGAGTTGTTTTCTCTGATACGGAGAATGGCGGCGAATACACAAACCTGCCAAACATAGCCAGGTGAACATGAACACGCATGACGTCACGCCCAGTCTCAAATTCCGTCCCGAATCCCTCTCATTTATTTTACTGTACAGGATTATAGAGGCAATTGCAGTGATCAGAGAAGGGCTTATTCAGCATATAAGGCAATTGTTTAAACAGGTATGGGTTAGAAAAACGGGTATTTTTAACATGAAATGTTCCGCAATGCACCTTTACCCGTAATTATAAATTGAAAGCTGTGACTATATCTCATAAAGCCCTGGCCAAGCATGTTTGTTAACGAGTATGTCATTGCAGGAGTATAGCTTTGCAGGATGACCTCTTGGTAACAGGACTGACTGTGACAGAGCTGTTAGTGGGCGGTAATTATTAATCATGTGGGCGAGTAGCGGCTGTGAACATGAGTATACACACACAGATGCAGCGTACTAAAGGCACAGATGCCAGATGCTAAATGGATTCTTAATGATCAGACTATGATGTCATCCCTATTTACTACCAAACTGTTGAGTGAGCAGTAATGATCAGGGCTCTTTAACGAACAGACAGTGCATGATTTCAAACAAAAAGTATAACACTAAATGATTTATGATATGGAAATATTGAATTATGGAAATGAATAATATGGAAATGAATTATTATTATTATTATTATTAATTTAAACTTTGAATTTATTGCATCATCAGGTAATACCTTTTTTAGATTAAATGCTGGGTTTATTCCAGAAATATTTATGCTGTTTGAAAGTCTCTTCACATCCTTATAGCAATCACTAAGTTAAGTGCATTTATAGTATAAGTAATATATAAATGTATTCATATAATTTTATATTTTTTTTAATTCGAATTTATGCATTTCAATGGTGACACTATCAACGCTAAAGTGGATTTGCAGCGGTTAGGTGGTACTAGGCAGTGATCTTTAAGTTATGTTAATTAGGGGCCAAGCCCCGAAGGGGATAGCCCCTATTCTATCTGTTAGTTTTATTTTTTATTTTTTCCCGAATGGGAGTCAATGGCAGCCCTATCAACGGAAAATAGGAAAAATATAGCTGCAAGCAGAAATCCGGGGCGAAGCACTTGAAGGCACTGCAACCATAACAAGTACAGCAAGCTACAAGCACAGCAGCACATCAAGAACAGCAGCAGAGCAGCATGCATTTAAGAAGCAACAGCAGAAACAAAAACAGCAGAAATTGAATGTACTGTACATGTAAATGTACATCAAGCACAGCAGCGCAGCCTTCTGTAGCCTACTGTGATTATAGCAGTGCAGCAATCATTTAAGAACCAACAGCAGTGTAGACCCGGAAGAATAAAAACAGCAGAAATTGAATGTACAAGAAGAACATAGAGGTTTAGAAGTACAGATAAGATGAAATCAAAATGAACATAAGGTCTGATGAGAACGAACACCGCAAAAAAAAAAAAAAAATGAAGCAAAAAAAAAAAACACACTTATTTCTAATCAAAGATTAAGAAAGATTAGTACAGCTCTTCCCCAGATTGTAAAGGAATTGAAATGACAACTTTATGCACAAATTTAAGGTTATCCTACACAGAACTCGAACCCACTATCAATGGGTCAGGTGCCTGCACTTATCTTGCTCCACTTGGCAGACATGTTGCCGAAATTCAGAGTCAAAATGAATAACTTTGAAGTAAATGCAGAGTGTATTATGTAAGCAATAAGGTACGAGAGGCTGTGCTGTATCGTGAATAAGTAACGGCTGAAGGGCGTTGTTAGGCACGACGCGAAGCGGACTCTGACTGTGAACAACAACGTTCCAATGTGTAATATGCAGGAAAGCTCAAATAAAAACAACAAACCATTCTCAAACTTTGTCTCATTCTTTTTATTTTTTACAACACAAAATTTGTGAAATGTCCTCACACAAATAGGCATAGCTTATCTCTCAGCAAAATACAAATCTAAAATAAAAAAATAAAAAAACACAAAGGCACATATTTTGATAGATAACAGTTAGGTCTTTAATCTAGTTATTAATTTATTTGCTAAAATGCTGCCTAACAAGAGATACTTTATTTATTGTTGTTTATTTAAATGTATTTGAACATCTCCGTTTATTGTGCATGCATTTATATTTGTCTCATTTCAATCGGCTCCACTGCGGTGATATTTTAGTTGGGGCTCAGCGCTGTCAGCGGTGTTTTCTGTTGCAGCAAGAATGTCACAGACATAACTTAAAAAGGCTAAAATGTTTCGTTTTATACTAGGTAAATTTCGTAAACAAATCGAAGTAAATTTCGATTTATATGTGGCATGGCGATGGATAAGTGGTTTGAGGAACAATTTACGAACCTGCTGAAGTGCTGAAATGTAAATTTTATACATTTGAGAAGACTCGTAACAGCCTGGTCTCATTGTTAATACGTAGCTATTTTACGTTTTTGCAAAGATAGAAAACGTACTTTTTAGTACGTTTGCATAGATGCTGAAACGTATAATATAGACGTATCTGCAACATTTAAACGTAACATTATTACGTTTTTACAGCTACAAAACGTAAACTATTTACGTATATTCTATATCATAAAGATATCTGGATAATTTCCCTTTTTACTAGTTTATAGATAAATGTAAGATCCCGTAACCCTAATCCCAAACCTAAACATACCCATTTTATACTTAATATAAAAAAGGATAAAACGTAACAGACAGGTGTTGGGAAAGGGCAGTTTTATTAACAATATAGCATTAAAATATATTTTGAGCCACCTACTCCTACCCCTAAACCTACCATAACAATTCCTTAAAACTACGTAAAAAACTACAATTATGAAGAAAAACATAACTAACAGACAAGTATAATCACAATAATTTATTTATTGCGAAAATGTCAAAACCGATACCAAAAGCCGTTCACATGATGAAGCGTTGCAGTCGCAGTCTTCTCTCTGGCAGTATTGTAATAGTTTTGTATGAAGTACAGAGCAGAAATTAAATTACTAATGAAAATGTTAATCCGGCTTCGGTTGGTTCGCGCTTCTCCATTTCAAAATTCAAATGAACTAAACTAACCAACCGTCTACAGTCCTTCATGTCGCAAACTGTGACGAAGCAGGGAAGAGCCAATGAACGTTTGATATCGCTGCCGTAAAATATGACGTATGGGCGCAATATTTGAATTTGAATTCATCACCAGCGCGGGGTTTGACTTGTAACGTTACGGTCGCTGCTGAGAATGGAGATCACGAGTCACGACTGGATAAGAGGCTGAAATCGCTGAATTAGGAGTTGTTTCTTGCAAACAACTATGGATTCTAAAGATTTGGATTACATCAAACTATTAAAATGGATGTCTTTTGTGAATTTTTGTTGTGTTTTATAGGAGAAAACGCTTTATGTGTCTCAAGGTAAATAAACTATTACAAAATGGTTGAACGAGTAACGTTAAAGAATGTATTTTTTAAGGTTTTATAGTGTATTAACACCATGCAGGCGAAACGAGCAAAATGTTAATATTTATGAGTATTATATCAATAATGCGACTGAAAACTTCATTAATAAGACAGTGGGATGCAATAGAGTCAAAACATAATGCTACGATATTAATATGCATAAATTGTGATACGTACAATGTGTACGTCGGTGGATTTGTTCATACGTAAATAAATTACGTTTTTGTGCTATCAATACGTAATATTTTACGTTTTAGTACTGTAAATACGTCAGTATTATACGTTTCTGCGCATATAAAACGTAATTATATATACGTATGATAGAACGACACTTTACGTACACATACGTATTCTCATGAGATCACAGCTCGCTGTCTCTTATCAGACACCAGGACAAACTCGGTGGATCATTTAGGAATCTGTTCAGACCCGCACGTAACGTTACGCTACATACTGATCCCATATTTTTCTCCTGTGGAGCTTCTGACAGTTCCGTAGAAGTCATAGATAAGTGCGTTGAGTTCCGTCTTGGTGATTTGTTTAAAATCTATGCTGCAACCCTTTTCACTACACCAATCACCGAAGCATTTCACTGCCCATTCATGGGTTTGCTGCACGGTATTTTTTTTTTTTCATTACGTATTTGTCTTCTCGAATGTGTCAGTGTTACATTTCAGCACTTCAGCATGACGTTTCGTATTTGTAGAAGTCTCTCCAAATTGTTCCTCAAACCACTTATCCATCGTCATGCCACCTATTTACTTTAAACATTTTAGCCTTTTAATTCTCAAGTTTTTTTTCTGTTTAGCCTATGTGTGGTTGCTAAGGGTGTTGCTAAGGGCGCAGTGATAAATAGAACCGTTGGGTGAAGCGGTCATAGCCGTGTTTTATCGTGAATAAAGCACAGCTATTGACCAATCAGAATCAAGGATTGGAACTAACCGTTTTATAAATTAAATTAAATCATCCAAAATTGGTCAGATTACTACTCATTACCATTACTACAAGTGTGCCAATTTTCATCATTTTGCTACTTGTGGTTCATAGGGATGCCATTAATGACTACCATTATAGAAGAAGAAGAAGAAGAATGAATTGTCAAGTCAAGTCACATTTATTTATATAGCGCTTTTCACAATACAGATTGTATCAAGTTCAAGTTCATTTTATTTATATAGCACATTTTATAGCAGCCAATGACTGACCAAAGTGCTTTACAGGACTACAAAATTAAAAGACACTAACACCATGCATAGCAGCACATCATAGAACAGTACAGCAAAGATAAGAACAGCTTAGAACCAAGCCCAAGCAATCTCAGAGTTATCAAAAATAAAAAACAGAAAAGACAGTAACAGACTTAATACTAGCATCATACTCAAAGGAGATATATATACCTATATAGATATACACATATAAATACACACACACACACACACACACACACATATACATATATACAGTATGTATATACATATACATACACATACACACAAACAACCATATTTATAGGCCAAAGAAAACAAGTGAGTTTTTAAAAGTGACTTAAAAGAGATCACAGAAGGGGCTATCCTAACGTCTATGGGCAAACTGCAAAAAAGTCTGCAGTGAGGGCCTTGTAACAGATTTTGTTCGCCTGATCTCAGACTTCTCGATGGAGTATAAGGTTGTAGCAGTTCAATTAGGTAGCTAGGTGCTTGGTTGCATAGAGCTTTGTACACAAATAACAGGATTTTAAACTCAATTCTGAAATTAACGGGCAACCAATGAAGGGACCTCAGAATTGGGGTGATATGATCACTTTTACGACTATTTGTGAGGTATCTTGCGGCGGCATTTTGCACCAATTGCAGACGAGCAGTTTGAGTTTTCGAGAAACCGCAGAAAAGTGCATTGCAGTAATCTAAACAACAGACTGAGATGTTGGTCGGCATCTAATTCCAATAGTGGAGAATTCAGAAGCAAGTGTGTGGGGGAGTTCAAAAAGTGCTCGTTAAAATTTGAGCCAAAATGAGGAGAGTATGATCTAGACAGTCTTACATCTGCACTGGTGGTTAGAGCAATGCATGGTGGTTAGACACACCAAAATTCCTGACTTGATTTTTAGTTGTTAGAACCATAGCGTCAAGGTATGCATTCACCTTGAGAACTTCATCTTTGTTTCCAAACGCAATGACTTCAGTTTTGTCTTTTTGTTTAACTGCAGAAAGTTTTGACACATCCAACCGTTTACTTCATCAATGCATTGGCACAGGGAGTCAATGGGGCTGTAGTCGTTAGGCGATAGGGCTAAGTAGAGCTGTGTGTCGTCTGCGTAGCTGTGGTAAGCGATTTGGTTCTTTTTCATTATTTGGCTCATTGGGAGCATATACAGGTTGAATAGGAGTGGCGCAAGTATCGAGCCCTGAGGGACTCCGCAGTTCATGGATGTCCACTCAGACTTATGTTCTCCCATACTCACAAAATAACCTCTCCCTTCTAAGTATGACCTGAACCATTTTAGGACTATCCCAGAAAGCCCCACCCAGTTTTCCAGCCTGCCAAGAAGTATGTTGTGATCGACAGTGTCAAATGCAGCACTGAGGTCGAGTAGTACCAACACGGATAATATGCCTGTATCAGTATTTAAGCGAATATCATTTATTATCTTTATGAGCGCTGTCTCCGTGCTGTGATGCGATCGGAAACCAGATTGAAAATTGTCAAAATATCCATTTGAGCTTAAAAAATTGTTCAGCTGATTGAAGACAACCTTTTCAATGATCTTGCCTATGAAAGGAAGATTTGAGATCGGTCTATAATTACTTAAGATGGTCTTATCCAGATTGCTCTTTTTCAGGAGGGGCTTGACAACTGCAGTTTTCAGGGAGTTCGGAAAACTCCCAGAGCGAAGTGAGGCATTTACCACTTCTAGGAGATCAGCTTCTAAACAGTTTAACACACTTTTGAAAAAAGATGTGGGAAGTGTGTCAAGGGTGCAGTTTGATGTTTTAAGGTGCTGAACGGTTTCTACCAAAATTGTGCCATCAATTTCTTCGAAATCAGACATAGTAACTACTTTCTCAGGTTGTGGTCTGATCTGCCTGACCCCAGAGCAACTCAAGGATGTGCTGATCACCTTTCTGATGTTATTGATTTTCTCAGAGAAGAAAGAAGCAAACTCACTGCATTTCCTTTCTGAGAGCATTTCTATGGGAATCTGGCTTGGGGGGTTTGTCAGTCTATCTACAGTAGCAAAAAGAGTGTGTGTGTTGTTTATATTGCTGTTTATAATATTTGAGAAGAAAATTTGTCTCACTTAGCCTAGTTCCCTATTGAAAGCGTGGATGCTGTCTTTGTAGATGTTATAATGGACTACAAGTTTTGTCTTCCGCCACATACGTTCTGCATGTTACTGATTAGTAAATCTAGAGTGTGTCCACGATTGTGTGTGGGACCATGTACAATACATGCTGTGTCAGATCAAAAGTTTTTAAAACAGTTTTGATTTCTTTTGCCATATTGTTTTCTGCATTATCTATGTGAATGTTAAAATCTCCAGCAATGGCAAAACAGTCAAACTCAGAGGCAATTGTTGATAACAGTACTGTAAAGTCCTCAGCAAAGGCCGGAGAGTATTTTGGAGGCCTGTAAACAATGATAAGTAAAATACGTGGAGCACATTTTAACACAATACCCAGATATTCGAAAGAGGGGTAATTCCCAAATGATAATTGCTTACAATGATAAACATCTTTAAAAGGAGCAGCTAAACCCCCACCTCTCTTACCCGCTCTGGAGACAGTCATATAAGTAAAATTTGGAGGGGATGTTTCGTTTAGGACCGTTGCACTACAGCTGTCTTCTAGCCAAGTTTCAGTTAGAAACATGAAATCCAGGTTGTATGTGGTTATTAAGTCATTGACTAGAAGTGATTTATTTTTAATGGAGCGGATGTTTAAAAGTGCTAACTTAATAGTCTTACTTTTTGTCCCCACAGCAGTCTTAGTTTGGCGTGTAATAGGCACCAGATTAGATGGGTTTGCTGAATGGCTGTTGAAGACCTTAGATTTTCTATTATGTAAATGAACAGCAATAGAGAAAGATTCAGGCACACTGGGTTCCCGCTTGTTCTGTAAACATTTGATAAAGTTATTGTTTTCATAGCGAGGACCCTAAGTATATCACTTAGAGCTGGTATCAGTTGTTTTTGCTTCACCTCGAGCCGATGGGGGAGGGTGTCGGCCCTGGCGCTGTGGCAGAGGCCGAAGAACTCTCGGAGGAGGAGGGGGAGGACGAGCTGGGCCCGCAGGCTTTGGTGGTTGTGGGGCCTGCCGTTTTTTGGTTGGTATCTGGGGGCTTGCAGCAAAAGAGTGTGATAGTTTGGTTCCAGCAGACACCAGTTGTTCCATTTTCTCTGAGAAGCACAGAAGTGGAGATGCTGGAGAGACGGATAACGTGTCAGGTCAGATGGGCTGTTGCTCTGGTGTTATTGGAGGGTGTAAAATGCTGTCCTGGTTTCCCTTGCTGTTTTCCAGAAAGTCGTCCTTGGGTGCTGAATCTGGGAGCAGTTCTGATATGTCATAGTCTGACTGTGGTGAGCTCTGTGGGCAGGGCTCTGCTGAGATTGTATCCGATTGTACTAAACCAGCTTAATGCCTGTCCCCGAACACCAGTGTAGTTTTGTTGGGCGATCCAAGAGTATTTTATGATCTATTCTATAGTGTCGAACGCAGCGCTAAGATCAAATAGGACTAGTATTGAGATACAGCCTTGGTCAGAAGCTAAAAGTAAATCATTTGTAATTTTAACTAGCGCAGTTTCTGTACTATGATGCGGTCTGAATCCTGACTGGAATTTTTCAAAGATATCATTTTCTTGCAAAAAAAGAGCACAACTGAGCGGACACAACTTTTTCTAGTATTTTGGACATAATGGAAGATTTGAAATGGGTCTGTCATTTGCTAAGTTATTTGGATCTAATTGCAGTTTCTTAATGAGAGGTTTTATTACTGCCAGCTTGAATATTTTTGGAACATGACCTAAAGATAAAGACGAGTTAATAATATTGAGGAGAGGCTCTTCCACTACAGGTAATAGTTCTTTCAGTATTTTAGTGGGTATTGGATCTAATGAACATGTTGTTGGTTTAGATGCAATGATAAGTTTATTTAGCTCTTCCTGTCCTATCGTTGTAAAGCGGTGTAGTTGTTCTAGGGGGGCCATAATTGAAGCTGAATCATAAGACACCATAGAGGATTGTACGCTTATAATTGTGTTTAGGATGCTTTCTATTTTCTCATTGAAGTAATTCATAAAATCATTACTACTAAACTGTAACGGTATATTTTGCTCTGGTGATGTCTGTTTATTTGTTAGTCTAGCCACGGTGTTAAATAAAAACCTTGGATTATTTTGGTTATGTTCTATTAGTTTGCGGAGATGCTCAGCCCTGGCTATTTTTAGCCAGACCTATTTTTAAAGACCTCTAAATTAGTTTGTTTCCATTTACGCTCTAAGTTTCTCTCTTGATAGCATGCGTAGCACTGTTGTACCAGGGTGCTTTAGTTTTCTCTCTAACCTTTTTTAATCTAATTGGTGCAACAATATCTAATGTACTAGTGAAAATGGTGCTCAAACTGCTAGTCATTTCCTCTAATTCATCTGTTTGTTTGGGTTCACTTAGCAGCTTAAATAGATCAGGTAAGCTAGGTATAGATAGGGTAAGATCAGGTATTTGAGAATCTATCTATAGTGGTTGGAAGGATTGTTCTGCCTGGTCTATAATGTGGCGCAACATGACATATTTCAGCAGTACATATTATGCAAGTCACCATGTATGATCAGTGACATCATCGCTTTGCGGTATAATATCTATATCAGTTGGATTGGTTCCATATGATATAATTAAATCTAGTGTATGATTTAGACGATGAGTGGGACCACTGACGTTTTGTTTGACCCCAAAGGAGTTTAATAAGTCTGTAAACGCAGCCCCTAAAGCATCATTTGTATTATCTACGTGTATGTTAAAATCTCCAACAAGTATTGCTTTATCGACATTCACCAATAGATCCGAGAGAAAGTATGCAAACTCTTTTAGGAATTCAGCATATGGCCCTGGAGGTCTATATACAGTAGCCAAGGCTAGAGATAATATGGATTTCTTTCTTACATCTAAGAGCGTAACATTTAGCACAAGTACTTCAAATGAATTAAACCTGTGACCTGTTTTCTGAGTAACATTAAAAATATCTTTATAGATTGTTGCAACACCGCCGCCACGGCCGATCAGACGAGGCTCATGCTTATAACAGTATCCTGGTGGACTAGACTCATTTAGACCGAAATACTCATTTGGTTTAAGCTAGGTTTCAGTAAGGCACAGAACATCGAAATTATTATCTGTCACCATTTCATTTACAATAACCGCCTTAGGTGTGAGCGATCTAATGTTTAGGAGACCTAGCTTTAGAAATTGTTTTTGTTCACTGATATTTAGATTTTCTGGTTTAATTACAATAATATTTTTGCTAGATCCTACACTAGATTTATTGTTTGGCTTCACTAAACAAGGAATAGACACATTTTCTATATAATGTTCCACACTATGCATATTAGTTACGTTTGGACAACAAAGGCTGTGATTTGGACTTTGACTTACTATTCATCTGGTGTGTAACGTCTTGGAGATGTTGTCCGACAAAACAGCCGCTCCGATTCTGCTGGGGTGGAGTCCATCTGCACGATACAGCCTGGGTCTCTCCCAAAACAGATGCCAATTATTTACAAAGAGCAGTTTATGTTCATTACACAATAACATTAACCATTCATTTAATGCAAATAGTCTACTGAACCTTTCCTGTCCTTGTCTGTACGTGGGAAGCGGTCCAGACACAATGATCGTTGCTTTAGGCGCTGTGCTGCGTACCATCTCGATCAGGCTCATGTAGTCCTTCTTCAGAACCTCCGTCTGCCGCAGCCTAATATCGTTCACTCCCGCGTGCAGCACAACAGCTCCGACGCACTCGCCCCCTTTTAGAATCTTGGGAACCTGTGCAGCGACATCAAGAACACGAGCACCAGGAAAGCATTGAGTGCGCACCTTACCTTTACCCAAGGTAGCGCGGACATGACGGACCATGAATGTGCCGATGATCACGGCGTCGTCGCGTTCCGGCTCGCGAAGAGGGGAGAAGCGGTTCCGAGTGGAGATCTCGAAGACCGGGAGGGGCAGAGAGGTAGAGGATATAACCCGTATCCTTTCAGTGAAATGGGTGTAAAATGAGACGGCCAATAGGCGAGAGGCCACACATGAAATGCTAGCGAGCTAAAGGCTAGTAGCCGAGATTCGGAAGGTTGGATATAAGTAGCGATATCAAAGCAATCCAATTGTTTTTTATAAGGAATAGTATCGAGGATAAGTTCACATGATATAAAAATAGCAAGTGCTTGTTTATAAATAAGTGGTAAAGAAGAAAATCAAGGATTAATGAAAAAATTCTCCGGAGCTACAAACACAAATACCGTGAGTTCCATAAAAAAAGTTCCATAAGAGATTAACCAGATTAGCATGTTATGATTATATAGCGTATGGTGATAGCATATAGCTTATGGTGATAGCTGAAGAGCCACATTAGAAATAATGGCAACTGGTTAGCATGCTAACCAATTATGCAAAGCTAACTAGCATGAAGAGCTGTACTAATCTTTCTTACTCTTGGATTATAAATAAGTATGGTTTTTTACTTCATTCTGTGTTTGTTCTCATCAGACCTGTTCATTTTGATTTCATCCTATCTGTACTTCTGAACCTCTCTGTTCTTCATGTACATGCAATTTCTGCTCTTTTTATTCTTCTGGGTCTGCACTGCTGTTGGTTCTTAAATGATTGCTGCACTGTTGTACTTACAGTAGGCTACTTGCTGTGCTGCTGTGCTTGATGTACATTTACATGTACAGTACATTCAATTTTTGCTGTTTTTGTTGTTCCAGCTCTGTACTGCTGTTGCTGCTTAAATGCTTGCTACACTGCTGTGCTTACAGTACTTGCTGTGCTTGCTGTACTTATAGCTTGCTGTACTTGTTATGCTTGCAGTGCCTTCATGGTCTTCGCCCCAGATTGCTCCTGTTCCACTTCCTGAGCCTGTTCCTGTGCCTGAAAATGAAGCACTGACTATAATGGCCACAGCCATATTGTGTGTGTGGGCTGCATACACATCGGGCTCATCCAAGGCCTCTACGCCTGTGCCTTCGGACAAGATGGCCGCCACCACGCCTGTGTCTTCGGACAAGATGGCTGCCACCACGCCTGTGTCTTCGGACAAGATGGCCGCCTGCTCCACCTCAGTCTCCAGGCCCTCTTCTGCTCCCCCGGGTCTGTCTACGCTCCACCTCCCTCCTGGACAATTTTAGGAGCATCTGGAAGCTGCTCTTAGGTAACGGTCACCATCTGGAGTGCCCTTGAGAGCCACCAGAGGGCTCCACTTTGTCATTCCCTCTCAAACTACATCTCCCATAACTCACTGCCAAAGAGAGCACACGTCACACCTCTCCTCACAAAATTGCTCTGGTTGCCAATTGCCGCTCGCATAAAATTCAAGACACTGATGCTTGCCAACAGAACAACCACTGGCTCTACTTTTACCTAAACTCATTACTCCAGACTAGGGTTGCCAACCGTTCCATATAATACGGAATCTTCCCGTATTTGACACATAAATGTCTTGTTCCGTATTGAACTGATACAGAACGCACTTTGTTCCATATTTTTGAAAATCAATTCAGTGTAAATCCATGACAGACACATAGCTTGTCAGACAGACTATGAGCGAAGACATTTTTGTAGGCTATGATGTGGTAAAAAAAAAATCAACCGTGTGGTGGATACTAATTTCTCCCCGTTTGTCTATGATCAGCCGCTTAGCAGCATTAACATATTGGAACATCAGCAGAGGATGCCCTTTTAATTGGTCGTTAGTTATTGTTGTGAGTTACGTAACGTAGCAACGATGATGACAAGTGACAACAGCGGGAAATGTAAAAATGACTACCTCAGAGCAGCCGGCGAAAAAAAAAAGGAGTGCAAAAATATAGATTAGAATGGGAAAAAGACTACCCGTGGTTGGAATACTTGAGGGAGAATGAATACAAGGCCAACTGTACCATATGCTGTCGTGTTTTTTCTGTCTTTCACGGCGGAGTTGATGTGAAGCAGCACGCATCGGGAGACAATCATAAGAGGAGCGAGAGGTTGCGGGCACAGGAGGGAGCGATTTTAAGGTTCCTTGTCCGTCAGACGTCTCCGGAGGCTGGTTTGGTAGTAATTATGGAATTATGGAAAGTAATTATGGAATTATGGAAAGTAATTATGTGGATTTTTAAAACTTAAATACAGTTGATAAGAAAGAGATAGTCAGCCCAACATAACATTCCATACATCTCCAGTCCCCTGTGTTCCCCCTTGTTGTTCTGAAGGAGGGAAATACTTTTACTGTCTATGGGAAATACCCATAAAACGTCAAATAATAGCTGAATAGTCCAAGATTAGCAAAGTTTATTCAAATGACACTTGAAATTTTCAGTATAGGCTTTTATTTTTCTATTTTTCTATCTATTTTTTTCTGTATTTTTTTTTTTGGCTTAAGCTAATACTACTCTCACTACCTACTCACAAAGCATAGTCTTACAAAGTGAAATTGTGTATCTCTTTCACTGCTGCTGAGCTAGCACATGTATATCATACAGTGAAGCACAATTTGAGCTACAACAGTTCTGACTGTGGGTTATAAGCTCTGTCACCGAACACTGAGCGATTCTAATATTGTCAAGAAGATGTCCTGTGGGAGAACAAAAGCAGAGGCACTAGTCACAGAAGTCCTTGCCCCAAAGGCAGTACAGGAGGCCATCAACAAATTAAAAAGTGCTGAGAATACACATCTATTCTCTATTCAAACTGATGCATTTAACAAGACTAATCATAAGATGTTTCCGTTGGCAGTGCATTTTTTCACTGCAGAGAACGGGGTCATGAACAAGTTGATTTTGTTGAAAATCCAGATGAATCTGCTGAGGGAATAGTCTCTACAATTCGGAGCTCTCTTGAAAACATGGCCCTGACTTTGGATCATGTGTCTGCATTCAGTGCAGACAATGCAAATGTCATGTATTTGTCTCTTGTTTTGTGTACAAACACATGGCCGGTTGTTTTGGGCTATGTGTTTGCATTGTCTTTTACCCACGTTTCCTTGTTAGTTAATGTTGTATCAGTGTCACCTGTGATAGTCATCATGTGTCCTTACCACACCCCTTGTTCCCTCGTTAGTATTGATGTTCATCAGTGTCACCTGTACCTTTGTGATTATGTGTTCTATGTAAACTTTCAGTGTTTGTTTCTCAGTGCTGGTTCGTCTTGTTAACAGTTGGTACTGTGATCTGTCTGTGAATGTTCCAGTTATATTGTCAAGCCTGTTATTATAGTTTCTGTTTGTTTGCCCCATCGTGGGTCTTTGTTTTCCGGTTATAAATAAACCGTGTTTTGAGAAAGTTTCTGTCTGCGCTTGGGTTCTATTTAGTGTAACGTGACAGTAAATGTCAATTATGGAGTCCACAATTCAGTATTCTCCAAATTAAAAAGCTCCAACAGTGATCTCCTCAGAGGCAACTGCCATGCGCATATTGTCCATAACACCATAAAGTATGCCCTGGATCAACTCTCAGTCGACATAGAAAATGTAGTTCTGAAGGTCTACAGTTTCTTTTCCATCTCTGCAAAAAGGAGAGTCCTTGAAGGAGTTTTGTGCCTTTTGTGATGTCGAGTTCCATGAAGTCATGCGCCATGTGGTGACAAGATGTATCTCCTCTTTTGTAACAACATCCTGACCCTCTTTGAAGAAGTGGTCAAAAAGCTGGAGAGGAATGACACCACATCAGCTGACCTTTATGCCATCATGCACTCTTTTCTGACAAAACTATCTCAGAGAAGAGATGATGGGTTCTATGGCTACCTAACGTCTCGGTTACGTATGCAACCCTCGTTCCCTGAGTAGGGAACGGAGACGTTACGTCAGAAGTGACGGAGATTGGGGGTTTCGCATAGAAAGCCAATCCTCTTCGAGTATTTAAAAACGAGCCAATGGCATGCAATGCCTTGGGGCTGCGGAAATTTGCATAGCGTACTCCGCCCTACTCCGTGAGTATAAAAGGAGGAAGTGAACGCAACCGCAGTATGTCTTCGCTGAGGAGCCAAGACTGAACTCGGCTTCTACCCAGCGATACAGCAGAAGTGGCAGGGAGACGTAACGTCTCCGTTCCCTACTCAGGGAACGAGGGTTACATACGTAACCGAGACGTTCCCTTTCGTAGTCACTTCGAGTTACGTCAGAAGTGACGGAGATTGGGGGTCTGTGCCATCACGCCATCTTCAAGCTGTCTTCCAGTGCCCTGCGAAAGTCTGGACCCCTCCCTTTTTTTTTTTTTTTTTTAGGGATCCTACTTTGACACAGGATTACCAAGGTACACTGGGAAACATATCCCGGGAGGGACATGCTACCAGATGCCTACCGAAGGGAGGACTTAAGAATACTATATGGCCACGTAGGAACGCATATGGAGACACTGGAGCACCAACCGCAGGTGGCTGCTAAAATTTCAACTCCAGGGGTGGCAGATGGCTTGCCAAGGGAAGACACATGCTCAGAGAGGCTTACAGTGGATAATACACATGAGACGGTTACCATGGGGGAACCGTACGCATGGAGGCACCTAGCCAGCATCCAGAGCAACAGCAGTGGTGCCCGCATCGTCGGTGCTGGAGGACTCAAGACTTCAATGGAAGAACTGAGGAATATCGCACTTATCCAGTCCGGGGAGTGGAGTGGCGAGCAAGCGAAGACACCTGAGCGGGTCCAGAACTGGCCGAAACGAGTACGTGAGAGGATACCGGCTCAATTCGCAGATTATAGAATCTGGCGAAGGTGTTGGGTGTCGCCCAGCCTGCAGCTCTGCAGATGTCTGTTAGCGAGGCACCATGCGCTAGAGCCCAAGAGGAGGCCACACTCCGAGTGGAATGGGCCGTCACACCAAGGGGGCACGGCCGGCCTAGCTGCTGGTAAGACAAAGCGATGGCGTCCACTATCCAGTGGGACAGCCGTTGCTTTGAGAGAGCCCTTCCCTTCTGGCTCCCCCCATGACAGACAAAGAGCTGGTCTGAGGTCCTGAAACACTGCGTTCTGTCGACATAGGTGCGGAGAGCACGTACCGGACAGAGCAGTGCCAAGGCAGGGACTGCCTCCTCCAGGGTCCCGGAGGGGAGTGGTAGGAACCTTGGGCATATATCCAGTCCGGGGTCTCAGGAATACGTGAGAGTAAGCCGGCCCGAACTCCAGGCACACTTCGTCAACAGAGAGTGCGTGCAGGTCCCTTACTCTCCTGATGGAGACCAATGCAATCAGGAGTGCTGTCTACATAGGACAGGGCAAAAACTCTACCGACTGCAAAGGCTCCAGGGGAGGCCTCTGCAGAGCACCCAGGTCTACTGAGAGGTCCCCAGAGGGCAGGAGGGGAGGGAGGCGGATTTAGCCCCCTCGCTCCCCTCAGGAACCTGATGACCAGGTCATGCTTCCCATAGACTTACCTTTCACTGCATCATGAGACGCGGCAATGGCCGCGACATAAATCCAAAGGGTGGAGGGCGACAGCCTACGCTCCAACCCTTCTTGCAGGAAGGAAGCACGACACCGATCGAACATCTCCGGGGGTCTTCTCAGCGAGAAGAGCACCAGCTGACGAAGAGGTTCCACTTCAACGCGTACAGGTGTCTCGCGACGCTCTAGCGGAAGGGATGGTTGCCGCCACCGCAGGTGGCAACGAACTCAAACCTGCCCCATCCCATCCCGGAGCCACACGTGTAGTCTCCAGGATCAGGACGAGGGTGCCCCGTCTCTGAGTGAGTAGATCTTGTCTCAGAGGAATAGGCCAAGGAGGTGCTGTCGCGAGGAGCATGAGTTTGGAGAACCACGTCTTGGTGGGCCAATAGGGGACTACCAGCAAGACCTGCTCCTCGTCCTCCTTGATCTTGCACAACACCCGTGCAAGGAGGCTCACTGGGGGAAACGCATACTTGCGTGGGCCCCGCGGCCAGCTGTGCGCCAGTGCATCTGTGCCGAGCGAACCATCGGTCAGGGAATAAAACCGGGCGCAGTGGGATGAGTCCCGAGAGGCGAACAGATCTATCTGTGCCTCCCCGAACTGGTCCCAAATCAGCTGGACCGACTGGGGATGGAGTCGCCATTCTCCGGAGATGGGACGGACCCATGGCAGCTCGTCGGCTGCCAGGTTCCGGTCTCCAGGAATGTATACTGCATGAAGGGACCTCAGGTGCTTCTGACTCCATATCAAGAGGTGGCGGGCGAGCTGCGACAACCGGCGCGAGCGTAGACCCCCCTGGTGGTTGATGTACGCTACTGCCGTAGTGTTGTCTGAACGGACAAGCACATGCTGGCCCGAGAGCAACGCTCTGAAGCGGTGCAGGGCGAGCCGTACTGCCAGCAGCTCGAGGCAATTGATGTGCATGAGGCGCTGGGCTCCTGTCCAGGAACCGGCGGCTGCATGCCCATTGCACATGGCACTCCAACCCGTGGTAGACGCATCCGTGGAGACAACGAGATGCCTGGAAACTCGCTGAATAGGGACGCCGGTCCGTAAGAAGCTGAGGTTCGACCACGGGAAGAAGGTTCGGCGGCATGCTGGAGTCACTGGAACTCGGAGCGAACCGCGATGCCATGCCCACCTCGGGACTCGATCGCGAAGCCACAGCTGAAGCGGTCTCATATGAAGCAAACCGAGCGGCGTTGCCGCGGCCGCGGATGCCATATGCCCCAGGAGCCTCTGAAATAGTTTCAGTGGAACCGCATTCTTGCCCTCGAACTGTCGAAGACAAGTCAGCAGTGAGTGCGCGCGCTCGTTCGTGAGCTCCACGCGGACATGGCGACCGAGTCTATCTCCATGCCGAGAAAAGAGATCCTCTGCACGGGGCAAAGTTTGCTCTTTCCCCGGTTGACCCGAAGGCCCAGACGGGCTAGGTGCCGGAGCACCAGGTCTCTGCGTTCGCAAACCTGTTCTCGAGAGTGTGCCAGTAACAGCCAGTCGTCGAGATAAATCAGGGTGCGAACCCCGTGTTCGCGAAGGGGAACAAGGGCTGCCTCGACGATCTTTGTGAAGACGCGAGGGGACAGAGCTAACCCGAAAGGGAGAACCGTGTACTGATGCCTGGCCTCGAGGCAAACCGAGAGCGGTCTGTGTCGAGGCGATATGGAGACATGAGAGTACGCGTCCTTCAGGTCGATTGCTGCAAACCAATCCTGAAGCCAAACGCATTCGAAAATGCGTTTGGCTGTGCGCATTTTGAATGGCAGTCGAAGGAGAGTACGGCTCAAAAATGCACAGATTCAGGACTGGCCGTAACCCACCGGTCTTTTGGGGACAGTGAAGTATGGGCTGTAGACCCGGGCCTCACCTCGGCTGGAGGGACCGTCTCGATTGCACCCTTCGCCAGCAGGGTGCAATCTCCGCTCTCGTGACCGGGGCATAGCCACCGACCACCGTGGAGCGAACTCCCCTAAAGCGGGGAGGAGACCTCGCGAACTGAGTCGCGTAGCCGAATCTGATCGCTCTGATGACACAGCGGGACAGGCCGGGGGGCTCTAGCCGGGCTCCCAGGAACTGAACCAGCGGAGTCATGCGAACCACAGACGTCCCCCCAGAGGGGCAGCGGTACAGGGAGACCGGCATGCGCACAGGAGTTACCCTGTGCGGATGCACAGTCGATCCCCGTTCCCCGACAGAAGAGACCAGGGAAGGCAGAGCGTTCCACGGGGGTCTGTTCTGCCGGGGGTCTGGCGATAGAGGGGGAGGGGAGTGGTGTAGTCGGGGGACGGCACACGCTCCCATCCGCACCCTCAGAGACAGAGAGGAATGAACGGGGCGACGCACTGGACGTCGTGCGCGCTCATTCCAGTCTGTGTGCTCAATGATAGTGTCAGCCAGAGGTGGGACAAAGTCATTGTTACGCAAGTCACAAGTAAGTCTCAAGTCTTTGCCCTCGAGTCCCGAGTCAAGTCGAGTCAAAGATGAGGCAAGTCCCGAGTCGAGTCAAAAGTCAAAGCCAACAAGTCTCAAGTCGAGTCCAAAGTCCTACCATTTTAGTTTCGAGTCATTTCAAGTCCTCTTACCACAGAAAATGTATAAAAAATCATGTATGTCTGTAAGATTTCTATTTATTTATACGACATTAATCAAATACAGTAAAAAAAGCATATTGCACAAATAAATACAAAAAAAAATAAAGACACAAATAAAGAAACATTTTTGGGTAGTTTAAAGTATTAAGTATAAAGTAATCCAATGTAAAATAACACTGATAGTCTTTTTAGTCCAGACTGAATTAAATACATAGGCTATTCATTCTGATTGCTTACAATTAATGCTATATTATGTTGTTATGACAACAGAATTAATGGCAGACACTTATGGCTGCGTTCACTTTAAGAACTAGTTCGCGAATCCATTACTGTGTTTCATTATAACTTTGTCACACGCGTTTAATGCTAATTTAAGACATAACCGACTGTCTTTACGAGGTTACTCACCAAGACAGTTTTGACATAATTTTGCTTTTAACTGTTAAAGCGATATAATCCAGGGATAACACTTTTGTTTCTGGCGAGCTGTTTGTGAGGCTTTATATGTGCGCGCAGTGAAAGACAACATCTCTGAGAGTGCGCGAGCTGGGGATGGTTTAACATTGCTTGAATGTTTAAACTGGTAATCCAATGATAAACGATAGTTACCGGTGCGATGCTGGCCCGATTTCAAGTGTGTACCTGCAGTAGCGCTTGCCAAGTGCAGAGAGAGAAGACGCAGCACCGCCGCGAGTCCTCAATATGGAAAAAAATAGATTCGTGGCCGTTGAGAATCAATTTTGAATCGACCACATTTTAAAAAACGATTAATCGAAATCGAAAAATATATTTTTTTGCCCAGCCCTAATCAATTTATAAATAAATTTTGAGTTTTGATCGAAATTATTGCTAGGGATATATCAGTGTCACTGGATATTGGTAGGGACACGTCCCTAGCGTCCCTACTAAATTAATTCTACGCCCCTGTGTATTGGAGAGACTGAGATATACATTTGTGTTTATCCGTCTAGCAGCAAGGTAGAAATTGTCCTTTAAAACGGACGTTGACATGATGTTGGCAAGGTTTTCCATCTGAGTGTGCTACACTCATCTACCTCATATAATCCGGGTTCAAAAATACCTATTTTTGTAAGCATGAACCAGCAAGAGAGACGTGCGTTTACTGTCTCGTTGATAGGCTAGAGTAAATATATGCAGCAGCTAGCTAGTACGGTACATCCTATAAGGTGCTTATCATTCATTCAAAACTTACCTTTCTTTGTGCAACTTCAGGTGTCGAACAAAGTTGGACGTTGTGGCAGCTCCGTCTGTAATCTTCGACCCGCATGTTTTGCAAATTGCAACTCGTTTTTTGTCGACTAGCTCGTAATTTTTATAGCCAAAAGAAACTACCTTCGGTATCATTTTGCCAACTGGCGCGTTGGTGCTTGTTGCGCTTCATAGGTTGTCTTGCTGTCGAATCAAAAAAACATGGGACTACAGTGATTGGATGTCGTGCAGGCAGCGCGCGTTGCCGCGTTCTCTCTGCATGCATACAGGTGACGGCGCGCATTTTTTTCACAGATGCAGATAAACGCGGGCGCGGCCGTGTGAAAAATTTTTTCCCCAGTTTTCATGGGAAGTAGCAAGTCTTCTCGAGTCAAAAGGCGCAAGTCCAAGTGAAGTCACGAGTCATTGATGTTAAAGTCCAAGTCGAGTTGCAAGTCTTTGTACATTTTGTCAAGTCGAGTCTGAAGTCATCAAATTCATGACTCGAGTCTGACTCGAGTCCAAGTCACATGACTCGAGTCCACACCTCTGGTGTCAGCTTTTCCTCAACCAGCTCAAGGAGCTAGCTAGAACAAAAGATTCTCCACCGGCCCTCCACCGGGGAAGGAGGGGCCCTGCTAGGAAGGGAGGGAGCCGCAGGGGGGCGTCCTCGGCGGCGAGCTGGTGGAGGCGTCTGAGCCGACGGCTGGTTGGAGGCAGCAGCTGGCCATCGGGGCAGAGAAACCGCCTTCGTCTGCTCCTAGGCGGTCGAGAAGTGCTGGGCAAAGTCCTGGACCGCACCGCCGAACATCATGATGCTCCTGGACCACAGCGGTGGGCATCACCTGACCAAGGGAGCGAGCGACCGCCTCCGTGACCCGTTTAAGGGCAAGGTAGGCGGCAGGCTCGCAGCTCGCTTGGTCCGTCCCTTCCTCGTGCACATTCCTGAGCAGCTAGCTTTGTAGGTGCTCATCATATGCAGGGCGGAGGCTGCCTGTCCCGCCGCTCTACAGAATCGCGCCGCCATAGACGACGAGAACCCATAGGCTTTGGAGGGGCATCTGAGAGCAACCGCCGGTTGACCGGGGGAGCCCCAGCGTACCCACAGACAGCCGCATCGCCGAGGGGAGGAAGGGCGGGGAACTGAAGCACGCTTTTTTTTTTATTTATATATATTATTTTTATTTATTTATTTATTTTTTAGTGCGTGTCAGTTCCGCATGCAACTCGGGGAAAAAAAGGAAATTGGGGTTGGCCGTGGCCGTAAGGCGGCAGCGTTACCCAAAAACCAATTATCCAGCCGCGAGAGATCGGGATAGGGCGGAGTTCCACCCCCACCCGATGCTCACGGAGGCCCGAGATAGCACGGCCATCATCGCGGGATCAGACACGGCGACGCCGACGCTCCCGAGGGAGGCAACACGGCCACATCCTCACTTCCCGAGGAGTCAAGCCCGCCTTGTGATGCTGCGATCGTCATCGCATCATTCTCTGGAGCGCCGAGCGAAACAGACGGTACCTCAGAGAGGCAGACGTCTGAAGCGATACAGCGCTCACTGGCTCTAAGACTGAGCGGTGGGTGTGACCCGAGGAACTAACGTCGGGGTTTTTTGTCACACATTCACCGTCATATCACCCTATCCGCGAGTCGAACAGCTTCTATTTTAAGAAGCAGAACGAGTAACGGACACGGGGACTCTCACTATCAGATCATTGAGTCTCGATCACAGTGTAGAGATGCTCATGTTCCCATTCAGAAGGAACATGAAACATCCGCGAACGCTCAGGCACACACAGAGCAGCGATCGCGACCATCAGAGAATGACATGAGACGAACGCACCCAGAAGAACACGGGCGAGTCGTCTTTAAAAAGACGTGCCGCGTGCAGCTCTTTCACTTAAAGAGAGGAGGAAATTCACTCTTTCAGCGCTGAGGCGACCAGGGAGAAGCGCAAAGTCTGGCAGACCACTGCTCAGATCGCAGGCAATGCAGAGTCTCGCTGGGTACCGCCGTCACACCAACACTGAAGAGGACGCTCGTCTCGAAGAGTCTTGAACAGTGAGAATGGCTTTCAGGAGTGAAGAGTTCTCTTGGCTCCGAAGCGAAAACATACTGCGGTTGCGTTCACTTCCTCCTTTTATACTCACGGAGTAGGGCGGAGTACGCTATGCAAATTTCCGCAGCCCCAAGGCATTGCATGCCATTGGCTCGTTTTTAAATACTCGAAGAGGATTGGCTTTCTATGCGAAACCCCCAATCTCCGTCACTTCTGACGTAACTCGAAGTGACTACGAAAGGGAACTAAACAAAAGCTTCAGCATCTTTCTCCATCTGATGCTGATGTTGCCAGACAGGAGTTTACAGCCTTCTTAAACACTGCCATTACTTACCTACAAAAATGGTTCAATTTTTCAGAAGAAAACTGGCTTTTCCATCTGACATCTGGGCGCATCTCTTATGATGGCATTGAGAAGATCATTGAGCAGCTTTACCTGGTTAGCATATGACGAGTGTGTTACTGCCAACAACATTCTAAAACATCTCACACAGAGCATGACAGGGTGTCCAAGGGAACAGCAGAGAAGTGGATGGCAATTCTATAGGCAGCTGATCTCCAAATCATCCTTTCTGTGGTGTCCTTTGTTCTCAGCATCCCATCTTCCACTGGCTATGTGGAGAGGGTGTTCTCGGCAATGAAAAATAAATGGTCAGATGTACGAAAAAAAAGTTCTGTTGGACTAATAAAAAGTGAGCTGATCATCACTCTGAATTATGAGATTGTACAGAGTTCTATCGTGCAGCTCTAGAGGACAAACAACTACTCGCTGCTGCAAGAAATGAAAAAGTACACATGGAAAAAATAGCTGCACAATGTGCTTAGTCTGGAGGTTTATTTGCTTCTGTGAGATTTTCCAAGTGAATACATACAGGTGTTGCATTGCCTGAATGCAGTATTTGAGTGCAATATTTTATATTTTCTTTATAATGAGTTTTTTAATGTATTGTTGTTTTGCACAGGATGTTATGATGTATTTGTGCAAGTTAAAAATAAAATATTTTATGAACTATTCAAATCCATGGCTTTATATATCTTTGTGGTTCAGTCTTGTATATTGATGAGGCCTACTATAAATGCTATTCTATAAATATATAGGCCTATTAAGTTGTATTGTTTCCCCTGCCTCAAATTGAGCCGTTCGATTTTTGACGTCACTAATTCAGACGCCCCTCCCATGTTTGTTAATTGACAGCAGCGTTTCAACGCATCTCCGCCCTGAGTGAGCTGTCATCGTAGTCCGTCATTATTGATACGCTGGAATAGAATGGCGTCTTAGGGATTGTGGTGTTCTGTTTTTGGGTGTAATAACGAACACAGCAGTCATTTTGATGTTCTTCCCAAATCCGACCTGCTGTAGATGCAGTGGCTGAGTTTTGTTTCCGAAGAGAATGTTCCCCATACTCAATGTCAATGCTTTCATATTTGCGCAAATCATTTCTCAACATACTGCTTTATAAACAAAAGTCAATATAAAACTGGTTAAGCTGCTCCTGAAAAGAAACTATTCATGTTCCTGCTGCACCTCCAGAAGTTAGTGTAAAGCTTTATTAACCTTTAAATTAATCTTTGCAAATCACGAAAAAAGCTGTTTATGATCATTACCTTTAGCATCAATCTGTCAACAAACTAACAAGTAAACACACAACATTCATATACTATACCCATTCACTATACCCTGCCAGAAAATAGATGAAAGTGACAATACGTTAACCAACCATTTAGAAACGTCCTGCGTCGAACTTCTTTCATTTAGACCCAAAAAATGCATATTAACTTGTACAAAAATGTCATTATGAGCCATTTAAAGAAACTTTCAAGGTTTTACTTTTAGTAGAAGTTGGGAATAATCTGTGGATCATATAATGTATTTATAGTTTAGATAATTTATCAGATGACCTGAATAAGATGAATACAACGATGAGATTTTTTTTAGAGCATTTAGCTTTTGAGAATTGCAGTTAATGAAGCTCTGAGGTAGAGTGAGATATTTAAGTGTGCGAATTTAACTTTTTCTCATGTGATAAGCTGCAAATCCCTTTTGGAAGGTGCGTTGAGTCGAAAAGCACCCTTCAGGAAGGATTCATTAATATTCATAATTCATTAGAACTATGAAGACTGTATTTACAAGAACCTTTTCTAATAATGACAACATAATAACCTGCTTTTAATTCAGTTTATTGAACAAAATATCATACAATGTCTTGGATATACATATGTACAAATATTACATTGAAAAAACATCACTCTGACAACCACTATTCAATGCACTTAACACTTTAAGAAAATGTCAAATACACATCACCAGTTTCCAAAAATCTGAATATAGAAAGCACAAAAAATAAGAATTTCACCTGGAAAGACGGACTCTCTCCGCAAGAAAACCTCATTGTTAAAAAAAAAACACTTCTATACAATTTTTGCAGTTTTTAAGCAGGTATGAAATATACCTGAATTGACCTCCCTCAAAAGGTATTATAATGTGTTGTTCTATGTAAGAGCGAGACAAGGAACAAATTTAAGAAGCAGTGGCTCTGATCCTGGTGACTTCCTGTCATCAACAGTGATCTCAGATAACATAGACTTCTGTCTTCTCTCCCAGAAGCCAATACGTTCTCATTTTGCCTTTACCCTGAAAGAGGGGAAGAACACCGATCAATAGCATGCATTAATGACCACTCAGCCCACTGGAGGAACTAATCAACAATATGTCAGCAATATGCTCTTTTCTTAATGAAAAAAACAGAGGCATAGGCCGCATTTACATTACATGGTTGTGACCATGTAAGTGACCTAATTCATATTTTTTCACTCCCATGTGTGCACATGGAAAAGCACATGTATTCCTTTTTAACCTTAGATTGGTTTCAGCCCTCATTCATATGTGGAAATGAATCTCATATGAATTGAATACGTTTGAGTCTGCCATGTAAGCAAACAGATCAGACATTCCCCTATTCCCCTATGCGAATTGTACCCCATTGAAAAAGCAAAGGTGGCGAATGATGTCAACTCAATCACTAGTACAATGAAGGACGAAGGCTCAACCCAATGTTTTGTTGGCCTTTAAAGATGGTGCGGAAAGCAAAGTCTTGAATTATACATTTTTATCTGCATCCTTTGCAAATCACTTTCCTTTTCTGCCTAAGATTTTCTGGGACAGTATGTCTAACTTGGGTTGTTTGGCGTAAATGTATAGTGTATAGTGTAAATGCAGATATCTGATTTGGGTCACTTTTAAATGATGCAAGATGGTCATCAAAAATCAATAAATAAATAAAAAATCGAAAACAATGTATATAAAAATAATTTAGAAAAAATAATAATTTATTTATACATTTTAATCACTCCATACCTTCATCTCCACGTCTCCTCGCAGCTGGAGTTCAAAGTAGCCAAACTCGTCCAGCACCTCTTTGGTGGCTGAGGACATATGTATCCTCAGAGCTGTGGAGGACATGATAATCATAAATTATTAGTAAACCGGAAAATAACAATTGTTTCATCATTTTCAAAACTTAATTTCTTTTTCTGTGGAAAACACTTACAAAGTACAAATATTTTGACGAATGTAAAATCTGCACTTTTTCATTGAAATTAAGCACACATTGACTATAAGGGCTGTTGAGAAGTTTCAACTCAAACTCATTAAAACTAAATGTATTTAATATTTCCAAGCACTATGAGACTTGGGGCCAGTTTTACTAAACAAGGTAAATTAGCGTGAGAGTGCAGTTCCAAAAAAGCGCAGATTGGAGTGGAAAGTTCTGCGTGTGATCTACTGACAACATGCAAATGAAAGAACAGATGCAGCTGGACCATTTCCACAATGACTAAAGCATCTACCAAGTGCAGCACAAATTAGCATCTGGTTTATGACATGCTTTTTGTGCATTAAATAATGCAAATACCAGTCAATTTGACTAGCGCAAACCTTAGTAAATCACCTTGCATGATTCATTTAAATACTCTCCTCCCATAAAGGATTTAATAATCTTCATAACTCAAATGTAGTACAGATGTATAGTTTAATATAAAACAGTTAGTTAAATTTTTTGATTCAGCTGTTTTATAGTGAATAAAACACAGCTATTGACTAGTCAGAATGATTGACCGATTCCAATATAACCATATCACTACACAACACCTCTAGCAACCACTCTAAGCAACTTAAACATATGTTCTCATTTATATTGTTCAATGAAGCCTATATAATAGAGTATTGTGACAGATCGAGTAAGCAAGTGTACCTGCATTTACAGTAGATTTACATTTACATTTGTAAATTAGATACAGTAGATATGTGCATTTTCCTTCATTTGAATGTCCGCAGCGATTTATTGTCCTTTTGATAGTTAAGGTTTTTTTTTCCCCGTACCCTCTAGTCATTTGTGTATTGCTTATCCATGTTCAAAAGTTTCAGTCCTTTCAATTCTCAAGCCACCAGGCTCTGTTGTTGTGATAATGAACAGGCCAGATCGCATTAAAGGGGTCATATAATGCCATTTTCATCAATTTTAAGAATGAAGTTAATTTCATTCTTTAGGGTCTAAATGAAAAGTTGGTGTTTCATTTCGCCAATGGCAAAGAAATGCCATGGGTCTGCCGAATTTGCATAGTATATCTCTGCCTTACCTTGTGGGTATAAAAAGGAGGATGTCAGCAATATGCTGATATGTTTCTTCGCTGAGGAGCTAAGACTGAGCTCAGGTGATCCCTGTGACACAGCGGAAGGTGTCAGGAAGACAGAAGGGTAACATACGTAACTGAGATGTTCCCTTTAGTTGTCACTCCGAATTCCGTCGGATGACAACGAATGGGGTTACCAGTCTAATCGCGCTACCTTCACAGCTGTCTTCCAGTGCCCTATGTAAATCTGAAACCCATGTCGTGAGACTGGCACAGACGAAGGACTTCTATTTAGCACAGAAATACCAAGGTACACTGGGGAGCATATCCCAAAGTTTAGAGGAAATATGCTGGGGTGTCTAGCTGCAGGTGGAATATTTCAACCCCAGGGGTGGCAAGGTGGCTTGCCAAGGGAAAGATACATGCTCAGAGAGGCTTACAGTGGAAATACATGTGGGGGTCGCTCAGGCAGGCACCTGGCCAACGCGTAGGCAATAGACATTGGCGTCGGCGTCATCAGTGCAGGAGGAGCTCAGGGCTTGTGAGGCTCACCTAAGGAAAATATTGCATGTATCCAGTCCGAGGAGTGGAATGGCGAGCAAGCGAAGACACTTCTGAGCGGGTCCTAGTATCGGCTGGTTGAAACGAGTAGATGAGCGGACACAGACTCCACTCGGAGATTGTAAAAGCTGGCGAATGTGTTAGGTGTTGCCCAGCCTTCAGCTCTGCAGATGTCTGTTAGTGAGGCGCAATGCGCTAGAGCCCAAGAGGATGCCACTCTCCGGGTGGAGTGGGCAGTCACACCAAGGAGGTACGGACGACCTTGCTGCTGGTATGCCAAAGCAATGGCGTCCACTATCCAGTGGGACAGCCTTTGCTTGTAGAGAGCCTTTTCCTTCAGCTTTCCACCATAACAGACAAACAGCTGGTCTGAGGTCCTGAAACACTGTATCCTGTCTACGTAGGCACAAAGAGCATGTACTGGACAGAGCAGTGGCAAGGCTGGCACCAGTTGACGAAGAGGTTCCACTTCAACGCATAGACGTGTCTTGTGGACGACGCTCCAGCAGAAATGATGGTAGCTACCACTGTTAGGGTACTCAAACCTGCCTCGTCCTGTCCAGGAGCCACACGTGGAGGTTCCAAAGATCGGGACGAATCTTTGGAAAGGAGGTCCTTCCTCAAAGAAATTGGCCAGGGAGGTGCTGTCGTGAGGAGTACAAGTTCGGAAAACCGGGACCGGTTGGGCCAGTGAGGCACAACCAGAATTACCTGCTCCTCGTCCTCCCTGATCTTGCACAGGGTCTGTGCGAGAAGGCTCACTGGGGGAAACACATATTTGCCCAGGCCAACAACATGCCTGGAAACTCATTCTAGGGGTACTCCTGCCCGTAGAAAGCTGAGGTTCATCCACGGGGTGAAGGTCTGATGGCAGGCTGGAGTCACTGGGACTTGGAGCGTGCCTTGAAGCTATGCCCACCACGGGACTCGATCAGGAAGCCAGTGCTGAAGCTGTCTCATATTAAGCAATCCGAGCGGCGTTGCTGTGGCTGCGGATGCCATATGCCCCAGGAGCCTCTGAAAAAGTTTCAGTGGAACCGCCCTCTTGCCCTCGAACTGTCTCAATCAAGTCAGCAGTGACTGCGGCCACTCACTTGTAAGCTGCGCACATGGCGACCGAGTCGATCTCCATACCGCGAACAGAGATCCTCTGCGCGGGGGAAAGTTTGCTCTTCTCCCAGTTGACCCGAAGGCCCAGACGGGCTAGGTGCCGGAGCACTAGGTGCCTGTGTTCACAAACCTGGTCTTGAGAGTGAGATAGGATCAGCCAGTCATCGAGATGCGGACAGGAGGCGAAACCCAGGTGTAGCGGCCCGGCGAGTGGGCATAGTCATTAACCGCATCCTGACAAGAGGAGACCAGGGATGAACCAGCATTCCACGGGGGTCTGCTCTGCCAGGGGTCTGGCGACAGAGGGGGGCGAGAGCGGCGAGGCCAGAGGACGGCGCGTACCGTCGTCCGATAACTCTGAGACAGAGGAGGATGAGATTTGCGAGACCTGTGGGCGGCGCACACTGTCATCCAAGACCTCTGAGTGCTCAGAGATGGGTGTGTCAGTTCTTTCTTTAACAACTTTAGGGTGCTGCCCACCGAGGGGTGTGCAGTGGAAAGTGAAAAACCAAGGATTCTCCCCCGGCCCTCCACCGGGGGAAAAAGTGACCCTGCTACCATCTCCTGGAAAGAACTGATTGCCATCTCTGAGCAGCCCGTTTTAGGAGTGCTGCTTAGCTTGGCGTTAAGCAGGGCGGCGCCTTCCTGCGGCTTCCTCCACAACGGAGCCGCAGGAGGGCGCCCTCGACGTCGAGCAGGAAGAGGCATCTGTGGGCAAAGTCCTCAACCGCGCAGCTGAAGAGGCCAGCCTGGGATATGGTGGTGTCAAGCAAACGAGTTCGCTCAGAATCCCACATATTGGCCAGGATGAGCCACAGATATCTCCTGGACCACGCTAGTAGACATCACCTGGCCCAGGCACCAGAAGTTCACAGGTGATGCATCTTTAAAAAGATCTTTGCTCTTTTAGAGAGGAAAGCTCTGCAGAGTGCTAAAGCGACCAGAGAGAAAACACAAACACTGGCAGATCATTGCACAGATCGCAGGGATTGTGAACTCGCTGGGATCGCCATCACACCAGCACCTATAGAGAAGCTCGTCTTAAAGAGGAATGAAGAGATAAATGGCTTAGGGAGTGAAGTATGCACTAGGCTCCAAAGCGAAAACATATCTGCATATTGCCGGTGTCCTCCTTTTTATACCCACGAGGTAAGGTGGAGATACGCTATGCAAATTCCGCAGATCCATTGGCTCGTTTTGTAAGAGGCGAAGCTGATAGGCTTTCTAAGCAAAACCCCATTCGTCGTCCTCCGACGGAGCTCGGAGTGACAACAAAAGGGAACACTAATTTTACCTGGTCAAAAACAGCTCTATTTTCAGCACGCCATTTCAGTGCATATGCCTTTAAATTATAATGAGCTTTATAATGAGCTGAAATGTGGAGTGTTGCCTTGACAACAGTTGAGGTAATATTTTGGAGATTGAATTGCAGCGTGAGTTTCTAAGGACAAGGAGGTAAGGATCTGTACAACCGTATCAATTTGAACCGGAGTCGCACCTGGAACAAGATTATGTTCAGAAGGACGTTTCTGAATGGTTAGTTAACATAATGTCACTTTGATCTATCTTTGTGTACTGGCAGGATAGAGTAACTTACTGAGATGTACGAACGCTATGTGTTTACTGATGTGATGGGATTAGACATGGCATTAGAGCCCTACACGGGACTGTTTTCTTCCTCCCGATCCCGCCCGCCGAATTTCTGACCATTACCGCCCACTCCCGCAACGTACTGTATGTGTTACACTTCTGCCCGCTCCCACAAAACTCTGAGAGTTTAATCCCGCACAATACAGATGAATTGATTTTTTATATCTTCTCCCATCCCACAGGAAAAAACATGTATTTGTATTGTTATTATTAAAGAGATTCATGGGGTTGTTTTTTCGTTTCCCTGGCCTGCATGTATTCTGACGCACTGATCAGGAAGATGAATGGTAGCCTGGCTAGGTTATCGGAGACATCTAAAATGCTTAGGCTACCGCACGTTTCTTTAGACTTCAAGTACTTTGAATTTAGCTATTGAAGTATTCCGTCATAGGCTTTATTGGTCCTGGAGTAAATGTGCAGAAAGTATGTCTGAAAGCAGCTAGCCTCGGAGAACACAGAAAGGCAAAACACACATAAATGTCACACCTGCCTTGCTTAGGTTTGTGTTGTAAATACCTCACTTGAAGTTCTTTTCCACATTATTATTGACATCTCCATCATGTCGCTAGGCTACCTCCCGATCCCGCAGATTTTTTTTTTTTAAAGTTCAACCTGCCCACTCCCGCAAGATTTGCGTTGGGTCCCAATCCCAATACAGCCCTCTACATAGGATTATGAATTATATTGAGAATGTCGTACATAGAAAACATACTGTAATGTACCCTGAGTGTAAACCTTAGCCGCAATTATCGTGAAGAGTGTAAGCGATTTGCAGGAAAAATGGATCTTAAACCACAAAGAAATGCCACAATAAGACCTTGAAGCAGATATGCGGGAGAAACACCCAGAAAGACCTCATTATGTGCCACTCTGAGTATAAGGGTCTTTCCATGTCTTTAATGTTGGATAACACATCCACGTCTTCTTCAGTTAAAAATAGTGTGGCTAGTGTGGTCGTGTCTGTGATATATGCAAACTCATACCAACATCTGCCATAATTATTGGAATGACTTCTCGCATTTCAGTCACATAACATCAGTTAATGGAAACACCATCATTTCGCAATAGTTTTTTGTTGACATTTAAAAATGACTTTACTTCATGAAAGTTGCATTGATACATATATTGATGCACATTTTGGCTTTAATATTTGTATTGTGTGGTAACCGTTTTATAAAAGCAATAAGGTTCTCAAAGCTAGTTCTGTATCGTGAATAAGTAACGCCCTTTAACCGTGACTTATTCATGATATAGCACGGCCTCTTGTACCTTATTGCTTAACGTTAAACTTGTTTAAAAGTCAGTGGTCCATTATGTTCTGTTTGTAGTGGGAGATTTTGTAACTATAGAAACTACTTCTCCATTGCCGTGTTTTGCCAGAAACTATTGTGAAATGCTTAGTATAAACAGGTAAGGGTGACGATTAAGACGTTTGTTGCAAAGCTCTTTTCCCCCTTAGGGATACCTTAAGTCAAACTACTTCAGAGGTTTCACGCAACTGGGCTCTGGTCCTTGAGGTGAGATCCACACAAAACTGTTTTATTATTTCAGAAGAATGTATGGTTTACTTTTACAGAATGATACTTTTTTTGGTCACTGAATGCTTTGATTGTACAGAAAATTCTCCCTATTCACTATTAGAAAGAAAGTAATTTGAGTTTGAAATGTAATTTTGTAATTTGAGTTTCCCCTTTCTCTGCTTTGCCCACCCAGAGAATTTGCCCCGACGATGAGAAAACGAGCTAGGAACGGGAAGTACGAACACGCACAGGCGCGATTTTATTTTTACCTAGAGAAATAGCTTTGAGATTTGAGTTTTTCCTCGAGAAATTATCATGGCTTGCAAACGAGCGAAGCATGGCAGTTGCTCCGTGTTCGGATGTACAAATGAACACAAAAGTATTTTTTAGTTCCTTCATCCAAGCCTCTGTAGAAACAATGGGTTAATTTTATTTTCTCTTGAAATGCGCTGACTCAACTCCCAGAAGTTTTGTATGGTCCAAACGGGCAGAAGACAGGTAAGTTAATCTTTCTCTCAAAATCGTTCGATACTGTTTATGTATCAGTAAGTCAAGCCAGACTATTATCAACTTCACGTCGTTTCTTTGAGTAGGATGAAAATAATCTAATTTAAAGAAAGTGTTTAGCAGGATGATATTCAAAACGGTAAGCACGCGCTGCTTTGTTTACGTTATGTGTATCTGCAGCCGGCAGGGTTGGTTTTCCTTTTTGAATGACGAATATAGACTAATATATCTGCAGAAATAGACATTTGGCTTATTAAACGCAGGTGCAGAACGCACATTTAGCTGACAGTCGGCTGTAGTTCTCTCGATCAAGTTCAAGTGCAGCTTTTTACCTCGACGAGAGCGGACGAGTTTCGGGCTTGTATCGGGCAGATGTAATATGTGTTTGTGGCTAGAATTTTCACGTGATGAAATACAGAGATCTGACAATGACACACAAGCATTTCATTAGTCCAGTGGCAGAACTTTTGCCAAGCGTGACAGAGGTTCTGGGTTCTAATCCGCACTCGTATCATTTTTTTTCTCTCGCTGATTAAAACCGATTATGTTTATCAGTTGTATGTTTGTGATTTCACCGGATCGTGCGAGTCTGTGTAAAGACTGTCTGCGACAGTGCGAGCCACAAGAGAACTGTATTCACGCCACTGATCTCAGCGGCAACGAGCACTTTGATCACTTGTTTTCAAAAGCAACACATTTCAGCGCTAGATCGCCTCTTATTTAAAGAAACGAATTAAATGAATGCTCTGCTAGTTGACTAGAGATGATTTATTTATTTGTATAATTTACATTCGTGCCGCGAGAGATGTTTCAAAAGTGGTGGGGACAATATCGACCCTGGCTAAAAGTGGTGGGGACATGTCCCACCCATCCCACCCGCAAATTACGCCTATGCGATTCAGTAATCTCGATATCTGTAATAGTAAAAACGTATAATAGCTGTAGTACGTATTCAAGAGAGTTTCACATGTTATATGTAGCTATTTCATATGCAAGCATGTCAGCCAATCACAGCAGTGGGCGGTTACATTAAATTCCACAGCAGACACGCACCTTCAAACAGACCGTTCTAAGCAGAGGCTAAAATCAGGCTAGGAAAAATGCCTTTTATTTCTAAATTATGACTATTTTTGATCTAAAAAACATACAAACATTATAAGGGCAACCCAGGAAACATTATAAAATAATAAAAAAAAACATGTCAGGGGACCTTTAAGAATGATGACAGACACTCAACACAAATGGAGCCATCTGTAACAGGCTCCAGAAGGTGTGGCCTTTATTTGTGTGAAGCATTAGGCTCCAACAGGCTGTAAACATATTATTACGTTATAAATCAAACCAGACACATCAAGTGTCCTTGTCACTAACTATGAATTATAAATGAAGCCCACCTCAGGAAGTGGAGTCGATACATGTGGCAAGTCTCATGAACAACAGCTGTTACTCGTAAATGGGTGAAACGCATATTAAAGTTTTATAAAACACTACTGAGCAGCTACAATACAAATTGAGCACAGCAATACACAACTGGATATGGATGCTATTTTTATCTTTACTTTCAGTATTGACTAAAATACATTGCTGTTAAAAATAGTTTTGAGCACAAAATCAGCATAATAAAATGATTTCTAATATGTATAATGACTATAATGATTTCTAATGATTTTATGTAACAGTGAAGACAGAAGTACTGACTGCTGAAAACTCAGCATTTACATATTCACAGAAATACATTACATTTTAAACTATATTAAAATAGAACAAAAAAGTTATTTTATATTGTAATGATCACAATATTTATATTTTTTGAATGGTATTGTATATGTATAATTGGCATTTCTCTTGACTCACAATTATGCTGCATTTCATGAACCCAATGAATCTCTATTGACAATTGTACACCTGCAGCACTGCATAAAATAATTTTTCCTCCTCAGTTTGGTTGCATCGTGTGCCAGGGGGTATTTCAGAAAGCAAGGTTAAAGGGATAGTTCACTCAAAAAAGTACCCCGTAAATTACTCACCCTCAAGCCATCCTAGGGATGACTTTCTTCTTTCAGCCAAACACAATCGTTACATTAAAAAAATATCCTTTTAAGTCTCTTTTAAGCTTTATAATGGGAGTGAATGGTACCATAGATAGTGAAGCCCAAAAAAGTGCATCCATCCATCATAAAAGAAATCCAAAATGGCACATGCCTGTGCTTTCCTATGAGTCATAACTTTACACAACCGTTCAAAAGTTATCAATATTTTGATATAATTTATTTAAATATATCAAAATCACAAACAAAGATTTAGTTCACGTAAGATGTTTTTTCCACCATTGAGCCAAACCATTCTCGTTCCTTAACCATTCTATTCTGTGCAGAAATAGTTTTCCACTGCTTAGCTGATAACAGAGCTCTTTGGAATTTAATCCAAATTCATCAGTATGTGCAATAGGGATGTAAATAGCGATTACGTTATGGAAGATGATGAGATATTTCTTTTAATCGTATTAATAACTTGTGTAACTTTGCTCAAATAGTGTGCTTGGCCAGATACTGAGAAACTGGTAGCCATGCAACCAACAAGTGACCAATACTGAGTGGCGATGTCACTACATGCTGCATGTTTAGTCAACCGTGCTAAGAATTCCGGGTGAGAAATCGTGTTGTGACGAACCAAGCTTAAATGGAAATAAAACCTTGCTGTTCTTAGAACCATTCGGCCTGAAGCAGATTTAATCTCATGCTGCATTGTCATAGTGTATTCTGAATAAAGATTTTTTTTAAATCTTTTTGTCACTAACCTTCCCCTGTAGACTCCATTCGGGATGCTGTGTTGACAGTATCTCCAAATAAACAGTAACGGGGCATCTTAAGACCCACTACACCAGCACAGACAGGCCCTGTTCAACACACACATATGCAGCATAGAGGGAGATTAATTCACTGTAGGAATCCAGTAACTACATATACACAGTCTTAAATGCTTCCTCAAAGGTTGAGGTCTATCCCCTAAACCTACACATTACAGAAAACTTTCTGCAGTTTTTTATTTTCCAAAAACAATTCCTTATGATTTATAATCAGTTTTCCTCATGGGGACCATAAAGTGTCCCCAAAATTTCAAGGATTTCGGAAATTGCCGTCCTTGTAATGTAGGGTTTATCATATATATATATATATATATATACAGCAACAAAAAAAGTATATTCATATGCATTTGTTTAATGCAATAATTATCCATCCTTAACTTGTCATTGTTTTGTTAATCCTAAATAAGTACAATACTAAATAAACACATCAATGACGTAAAGCCTGAAATGAATGAAATCTGTCATTGTTTTGTTAATACTAAATAAGTACAATACTAAATAAACACATCAATGACGTAAAGCCTGAAATGAATGAAATCTGTGAAACAGATACCTGTGTGGATTCCTATCCGCAGTCGTAGCTGATCGTTGGGTCTGTGTCTGATTTTGAAGGTTTTAACCTCTTCCAGTAATGCCAATGACATGCTAGCTATCTCGCGTGCATGTAGCTTCCCATTCCGCACAGGCAGACCTGACACCACCATGTATGCATCACCTATTGTCTCCACCTAAAAATACAACAACATGCACACAGTCATCTGTAAAAAGTCTTTGCACATTTTTATGCGTTTTAAAAAGCTGAAGAAAGTTGAAATAATTAAAAAAAACTTTCTCTAGAAAGAGTGCACAGTGCACTATACTCTACAGTATAAAGGTATTCATCTGCATTAATATGATCAAGCGCACTCCATATCGTACTGTATGTGTTTGAATGCATTATGCTTTTGAAAGACATAACCCCATGAATAGATAATAAAAAGCATTTATTTTTTATGAAAAGATAATGATTGCACTGTGAATTAAAAGATACTCACCTTATATACATCGAAATTATCAATAATGGCATCAAAGCATGTGTAAAGATCATTCAGTAATGTCACCACCTAAAGAGAGTCACAGGACACTGTTAAGAGCAGTATTGAGTGAATGACATTAGTATGACAACATTATAAAATAATGAAGGCTTTTGTATCAGATCATTTAACTTAAATTACAAAGAAATTAAAAGATAGTTACTGTAGTTATTAAAACATAACCCTTTCCTACCCCTTAACCTAACCCGAATACCCATAACTTATTCCTAAAACCAGAGGAAAATGATAGATGAATAAGAATGGTGTAGTAGGACTAACACTTGTTGTAAGCCTAAACTTGACATTCCCTATCAATCAGTCAACGTTACATCAGAACTGAACTGACGAATTGGGATCTCGCCTGAGAGCCCATTCATCTTCGAATGTAAACTACTGTTAACAAGCCAATGCACATTGGCATGTGAGATTTGCATCACAAGCCCCACTCCGCAAAGTGGGTATATAAGAAAGCTCGTATACGATCACACCTCAAGCTTTTGCATCAGAGCCAAGTGGTTGTTGCTGTTCTGCTCTGCAATCATCAACGAGTGTGCTACGAGTTGGAAGAAGCTCTTTAGTCAAGTGTTGGTGTCAGCGTTGGTCGCTTCAAGAGCATTTCCCAATCACTTTCTGCCGTTCTAAAGACCATTGTTGCACACTGCAGACTTGAATTCAGGTCTTGTGCACTATTAAAAGAGCTATTTCTCTAAAAGAGCAAGCACTGGTGTGACGCATTTTTTTAAAGATGTCATTCCACCCATGTGTTTCTGGATGTATTCGTTTCCTAGCTCCGTCTGATCATCACAATCGCTGCCTCATGTGTCTGGGCATAAAGCCCGCTGAGGTGGCTTTCGTGGACGAGTCATGTACCCATTGCGGGAAGACGACCATCTCGATGCTGCGGTCGAGACTCCAATATCAATAAAGGTCCCCTCTGTCCCCTCTGCTATGCCCCTCTAGCACATCGCAAGCTGTGGAGCTTCCGGCTGAGACTGCTGGTCCTTGGCATGAGGGACCAAGTGTTTCATTTGGGGCTCCAGTGGAAGACCAGATGTCTATCGCTGCATTGTAGGGTGGGCTAGAGTCCTCCAGTGATTAAGATTATACTGCGTTGCCCCCTTCAAGAAGAGTAGTGTTGACTGAGTCTGACCCAGAGCTGATGGGCATGCTTTTCTGGGCTGCTGAGAGTGTCGGGCTCGAGTGGATGACTCCACCGTGTCCCGAATGCTTGAGACTGGAAGACTGATTTCTTGGGATCGCCGGTGGGGACCAATAGCGCCCTGCCCCAGTGCCTTTCTTCCCGGAAGAGGACGAAGAGTTTACCAGATCATGGAAGGCAACTTTTCTGCCCTGAAACCGAGCTAGTGCCTCGATGGTGGGGTAGCCAGGGGGTACAAGAAGATCCCCCTGATGGAGAGCTTCATATGAGACCGCATCAGCACTGGCTTCACGGCTGAGTCCAGAGATGGGCATTGCAGCATCACACGCACCAGGTGGCAATCACCCCGGCCTGTCGCCAAACCTTCAGCCCGTGGTCAGACTATGCGTTTCTACTGGCAGGAGTTTCCCTGAAGCAAGTGTCCAGGCATATTGTTGTCTCAACAGATGCCTCCACCACCGGTGCCATGTGCAGGACCCTGACTGCAGTGTTACATCAACTTCCTTAAGTTGCTAGCAGTAGACCTTGTGCTGCTCAGCTTCAAATAGCTGCTACACGGCAAGCATGTGGTGGTCCGATCGAACAACACTGAAGTCGTTGTGTACATCAACAATCAGGGTAGTCTAAGCCAGAGGTTTTCAAACTATGGGTTGCGACCCATTTGTGGGACGCAGAGTGAGAAGAGGTGGGTCGCACAGTCACTTGGCTCCAGCTAAATTTATGTTTCACTGAATGACACACACAAACAGTCTAGGGTTGCTCCTTGCGGGCATAATGTGGTCTCTGTAATATTCCTTACCATAGGTGTGCTTTCCCAGTGTTATCCTATAGTCTCACCGAGAGGGTCAGAAGGAACAGCAGTGTTCTTCTCTGCGTGAAGCCCTGACCCAACTTTCGCCCCAGTAGGTGAGAGGGATTAGGTAGCCTATGTGGGGGGCTGGTAGGAGCGCATTGGTAGGGATCCCAATTCGTCAGTTCAGTTCTGACGTAACGTTGATACGTCAGAACGTCTCGACTCCTCAGAACAAAACTCGAAGTGTGATCGCCCACACACTTCCTTATATACCCGCTTTGGGATTCCAACTCCTCAGTTCAGTTCTGACATAACGTTGATATGCCATCTCAACTCCTCAGCGCAAAACTTGAAGTGCGATCACACACTGATCCTGTATGTATCCTTATATATGTACAGTATATACATGTATCCTTATATACCCGCTTTGGGATTCCAATTCATCAGTTCAGTTCTGATGCAACAATTCTGTTCCCTCCAACAGGGAACAGGGGTTACATTAGTAACCTACAGTAGATGTTAGCTGTAAACATATCCCTCAAATCTAATGGTAAATTAGAATGCTGATTGGAATGGAATCACAATTTTAGAGTAGAATAGACATGTATAATTAATTATTATTATTTTTTTGTAATTTAAAACAATTAGAATAAACAATTTAATGTTTTCATGTTAACACCACTAACCCACTATATTTATATAACTAAAATCCAAAGTACTTTAAAGTTGTAATACTAATAATACTAATAATGTAATAATAGAGGTGCTTTCCTCTTAAATCAGCCAAGATACTTTGTTCAGATACTTCAAGATACTTTCTCTGTTTAATTAATTCTCTCAAGAATTCATTTGTTTGACTGTTTAGACGAGACTTTCTCCAATTCCAAAGGGTTTTTTCCCCCCGCACATTTTAGGTGTGATAACCTGACAGAAATATTTCTGCATCTGTGCTCCCAAAACTCAGTTCAAACAGAATGTATAATAAAAGTCTATTGTGTCTGCAGCTCTGACATGTCTCATAGAAGTTGAGTGAGAAATGACTGCTGTGATGCGTTTCTGCTTGAACTCCCTATGGTTCCCTCAAATTAAAATACTCCCCCCCACACACACACACACCAATCCTCTACTCCCATCCCATCCCTTTGGATGTACGCCCAGAAAGAGGCCTTACAGAGTGATATATTTACATACAAAGAACAGAAAAGATGATGAATTAAACATGGAGCCCAACTTCATTATGAGGTTGTCATGCTATAACCTTAATCACTGAAACACTGTTGGATTTTATCATTGCATCTTTGAACAGCTGTTGAACAGTGTGATCCAAACATCATGACAGCTCTTTTTTTGGGTCTGCATTAGGGCTTATTTCAGAGTAACTTTCCAAACTCAGTTGGTCTATTAGTTCAGAATATTAGTAAAACAAAATGCAACAATGGCCTCAAATGTCTCATCAATTAAAGGAGTATGCAACTTTTTCCATTAGTGGTACCCCTAAAGAAATTAATTACTTTTGAAAAATAGATTTAAAATCATGTTTTATTTATAATGATATTCCACATAGTGAATAGAGTTGCCATAGCTATAATCATTTTCATGTTTATGTAGATAATGATTCAGAACTTAATCTCACTGATTCCAGAAATCATTAAGCCTAAATAATATAAAAAGTATATACTATATCTGGATTAATTACATGGATGGGTTGTGAAAGTCTTTTGAATTTTCTAATGTCATTTGCTAAATCCTCTTTTTTGCAAAAGATTATGGAATGCCTGATATAAAATGTATTAATACACAAGCATTAAAGGAGAATACTTTTCCATCTTGGGACAAAACTTTGCAACCTCTCACCAAAAAAGGCGATTAGCATGATCATCATATTTTGATCATCAACATTAATGGAAATTTGAAGGAAGGAATGCCTTTTCTGAAACTCAGACCAGAGAATGCCGCAGTCTAAATCTCTGTTTGACAATATGAAAGTCAGATATGTTTCTTGCAATAGCATTGATGCATAGTGCTTTCATAATCATAAAATATTGCAGGATAGTTGCATACTAAATATGGTTATGTTCACTCCAATCACAGATAAACAGATTAGACAAAATATGAAATATGTGCATTGATCATTCATTTTGCTTTTACAGAGTTAACATTCCTAGTGAAATAAGCCAGATCACAGTAGTCTAATGCACACAACCTAGCACTCAGAACCAAGCAAACCCTTCTTAGTGGCATAATCTTAGTAGATTTTATTTGTCTTGATCCGCAAGAAGATTCATTCACTTCTTGTAAGCACTGATTTTAGAATAATCTTTCTTTCTGAAATCATGCTGGAGAACATGATCATCAGGTTTTACACTAAGTTTGAATTAAAGGGACGTGTACTAAATACTTAGAAAATCTATGTTATTCTTCAAACCTCAATATTGTTATGTTAATATAATTTGCAAAAAAAAAAAAATCAAATGTACAAAAAGCTTTTTGACCACCGTTCTCAGATTTGTTGTCCCCACTGTTTATTAATGAAATATATAATATTATATTTATTAGAATAGTCCTAGAGTTTTGTATGTGCAGACCTGTAAAGGTGTACTCTCAGCAGACATTGATGTAAAGCCCACTATGTCGCTGAAATAGATTGTGACACTGTCAAAGGCTTCTGCTTGTACGGTCTCCCCTCGCTTGAGCTGCTCTGCCACTGAACTGTGGGGAGAATTAGGTTACGATCAAGTGAACCATGAAATTCTTTTCCATACACAAGTCCAACTACAATAACAGACATGCAGAAGCAAACAATCAGTTAGTTCAACAATACACAGTTAAGGGCAGAAAATAATTTCATTTAATAAATCCTTATCTAGAAACAAAACAAACAAATCGGAAATTATTCACAGCATGTTGAAATATGGAGCTCTGTCCAGCTCTCACACTTTCTGTTAATAAGACCCAAGATCCCATTTGAGATCAATTAGTAATAATTCATGTAATTAAAGAATTAAAGATCTTGATTAATTCCTAGCTATTCTTTAAGAGAGATTAATGCTCTATAATTAGTCAGCTTGTCTGCTTCACCTAAAGCCGGTATTAAAATTTCTCACCACTTTCATAATTATCTTCAAAACAGCCATTTTTAGATAAGACAAAACAATACGGTAGAAGTTACATTACATGCAAGTTGTGAACCAATAAGAGAAGTCTTGAATAAATCGTAGTTCTTCATCAATCTCCAATTAAAAGTTTGGAAATTGCATAGGAAATATTAAACAACACGTTTCTTACTGTGGAAGGATTTGGTAAAGAAGATTTTCGGCTTTCCGTTTCTCTTCGAGGTAGGCCTGGGTTCGCTCTTCAACCAAGTTCTCCAGGTTATTGGCATACTGTTCCATTCTGGACAGTAGGTTATTGAGAATACTGGTGCTGCCTTCTCTTTAAAAAACAAAACAAAACAAAAACAGACACTAGGTTCCACATCTGATGTGTAATTATAGCAGATATAGATGATTATAATTACAGCAGACAGATTACAGCAGAATATTACATCTATGTGAGATCAGATCACTGTCAAGTAACCCATCAATTATGAAACGAGATGAATTGGAGATATTGTAGCATATTACTTATGAATCAAGCATGAGAATAGAGCTGAAAACGGGAAACAGGAATATGTAATATAATGCAGTGTACATCAGAAGTAGCAGAGCATAGTTTCATCGGTAACACTTTACAATAATAGTACATGAATCATCATACTAATACCTGAATTAATAATTACTTTACTATGAACTAATGATGAGTTAAAACATGTACTAATGAGGAAGTAACCTTAATGACATGACCTTATGACACGAGTCATATGAATTCCTGCATGAACATACCATCTTAAGTACATGTTAGTACATCCTTGTTAATTAATGCATTAACATTTCGGGGTAAGCTAAATCAAACTTTCTCTAGAAAATGGACACATTATGTGGCCCAAAAGAAGATCAAAAAATTCAAGAACCCTAACTGAATAACATCCAACTGCAGTATGATATAAAGACAGTAAACCAATCTATAAAATAACCACATAAATAACCATCATCTGTGCTAACACTGCGCAATGCTTTTTACTTCGGAGCCTCACAGTGTGTTCTGGTTGATCTGCTGAAGGAAGAAAGTCCTCTTCCAAGAATCGGCTGCTATGCTTGAACGGGCGGCCGCAAATGTTGGGCTTGTGTGGAGTGGTCGATTGCAATGCAACTGTGTCCGAAGACCGCTTCCACTTGACGGGCGACGAAAGTCACCCCACATTCGCTGGGTCCTCCTTCAGGGCAGCAGTTCAACCCTCGAGGGCGGAAGTCTGGTCGCAAGAGGACGGCCCAGCCTGCTTAGATGCCCCCGGCCCCTTCCAGTAAGAAAAAGGGAGGGAAGCGTTCCTGAGAAGGGCAACCTGAGGGAGGACCTGGATGCTGCTCTACAGGAGGGTGCCTCCTCACACCTCCTTCCCCCGGGGAGGGCCGGGCGGAGAATTTTCTGTTTCCTTTTCTTTTTGTTCCGCCACTGACCACCCGGTCAGCGATACCCAAAGTTTCAATAAAAGAGCAGTTTCTACCTTCCCCTTCAGGTCATCACAGTCTCCTCCACTCAAGGAGACAGGACACAGTCTCCTCCACCCAAGAGGGTCAGAATGGCAGTGGATGCTGTCTTGCTCCCCTTCCCCTCTTCCCAGTCTGCGGATAGCGGCGACGCATCCTTGGTTGCGTCGTTCCTGTCTGCGGTCGGGCCCAGAGGGGCAGAGACCAGCTCACGAGAAGGCAGGGCCTCGTTCCTCGTCTCTCCCCCTCCCCTCGACACAGGGCAGCCCGCAGCTGAAGGGTCTTCTCTGCCGTCTGCCCCCCGGTGGAAGCTGATTGGTGTCGAGTTCCACGCCCAGACCCCTGCTCTCAGCTGCTAAATTGCCACCGGAGCCGGGCCCCTGTCTTCCACCTTGCTGCCCCTCTGCAGGTACGCCAGTGGTTCGGGTGGGTCTGTTAAGACAGTATCTGGAAGCCAGGCTAGCGCATCCGGCTCCGTCCCGATGGCCCATCCTCACCATTTGGTTCGGCTATGCAATTCAGTTTGCACGCCGGCTTCCTTAGGTTCAGAGGCATCCACTTCACCCGTGTGGGGTCAGTAGACGCTCCTGTCTTGCTGAAAGAGATCAATGTCCTGTTGGCGAAGGACGCGATCGAGCCGGTCCCTCCTGCCGAGATGAGGTCCGGGTTTTACAGCCCCTACTTCATTGTGCCCAAGAAAGACGGTGGGTTACGGCCAATCCTGGACCTGCAAGTTTTGAATCAGGCACTGCACAAACTCCCATTTAAAATACTCTCGCAGAAGCGCATTTTCGAATGCATCCGTCCCCAGGATTGGTTTGCAGCGTACGACCTGAAGGACGCGTACTTTCACGTATCGATTCTTCCTTGACACAGACCATTTCTACGGTTTGCTTTCGAAGGTTGTGCGTATCAGTAAAAAGTCCTACCCTTTGGGCTGGCCCTGGTGCCCAGCGTCTTCACAAAAGTCGCAGAGGCAGCCATTGTTCCCATGAGAGAACAAGGTGTTCGCATTCTCAACTATCTCGACGACTGGCTCATTCTAGCTCACTTGCGAGATGTGTTGTCCGATCACAGGGACATGGTGCTATGGAACCACAGCCGGTTGGGGCTTCAGGTCAACTGGGACAAGAGCAAATTCTGCCCCGTGCAGATGATCTCTTATCTCGGTATGGAGTTGGACTCGGCCGCCCAGACTGCGCGCCTCACGGAGGAACGCGTCCAGTCAGTGCTCACCTGCCTCAGGTCCTTTCAGGCAGGACAGCGGTTTCACTGAAACAATTTCAGAGGTTCCTGGGGCATATGGCAGCCACAGCTGCAGTAACGCCGCTCGGGCAGTTACATATGAGACCGCTTCAGCACTGGCTTCATGATCGAGTCCCGAGGTGGGCGTGGCAGAGCAGCACGTTCCGGGTCAAAGTGACTGTCACCAAACCTTCTCCCCATGGTCGGATCCTGCGTTTCATCGGGCTGGAGTGCCCTTAGTCCAGGTTTCCAGGCATGCTGTGGTTTTTACAGATGCTTCTGCCATGGGGTGGGGGGCCACATACAAAGGGCATCCAGTCTTGGGTCTGTGGACGGGACCCCAGCTGCATTGGCACATCAACTACCTAGAGTTGCAAGCAGTATGCTTAGCCTTGTGTCACCTCAAGGGCCTTTTCAAACACAAGAACGTAATGGTCCGTATGGACAACACTGCGACCGTTGCGTATTTCAACTGACAAGGTGGTCTACGCTCCCGTCGTATGTCGCGACTCCCCTCCAACCTCCTCCAATGGAGTCAGAAGCACCTGAGGTTGCTTCGTGCCACTCATGTCCCAGGGGAGCTCAACTGTGTGGCAGACGTGCTTTCACGGCTGCCTCCCCTGCCAGGAGAATGGCGACTCCATTCCCAGGCGGTTCAGCTGATTTGGAGTGTCTTCGGAGTCGCACAAGTAGACCTGTTTGCCTCTACAGACACAACCCATTGCCAGTGGTTTTACTCCCTGACCGAGGGGACCCTCGGCACAGACGCCCTGGCACACAGTTGGCTTTGGGATCTGCGCAAATATGCGTTTCCCCCAGTGTGCCTTCTTGCACAGACCCTGTGCAAGTAAGGTAGGACGAGGAGCAGGTCCTTCTAGTGGCACCGTATTGGCCCACCAGGACTTGGTTCACGGAACTCATGCTCCTCACGACAGCCCCTCCTTGGCCGATACCTCTGAGGAAGGACCTCCTTTCTCAGAGATGGGGCACTCTGTAGCACCCAGACCTCTGGAAACTCTAAAGTCAATAAATCCTTGTGACCCAATAAACATTAGGCCGCATATAGTTGATATATCACGAAGAGAATTTATGCATTAACAAAATATGTATGACCATTTTTAAGGTCAGTTAAGCTTCCAGTCAACTATTTAAAAGAGATACAGATATTTGACAAAGCACAATTTTTTTATTAACCTGTTGTTGACAATAAGCGAAATGCAGAGGTGAAATGAGAAAGGAAGAGTTGACAGGGCATCTCATTGTTTTCATATTCTCATCATTACAGTGTACACAATTTACTATAATAATTATTATAGGCTTAAATTAAAATATCCTGACAGTGAGACTTTGTAACATGCATGGCTTACTACCATAGGCGCCGATACCGTGGGTGCTCCGGGGCTCGAGCACACACGGAAAATAACGAGCACCCACCCACGTGTGCCAGGCTGCCAGTAGGCTATATTCATTTAAAATTAAACATTACAGTTGGTGCTATTTGAAGCGTCTGACCCGTCTGTCACACTGTGATTTGTTATCTCGCTGTCAGTCGCCTGCTCCATATCCTGTATCCACCAATCACAGCGTTTTTCGGCTGAAAACGCCTCTTTAGTGATTCCGCAGATTCCCGCTTCATTCCCCACTAATTTCCCACGAAGCTGATCGCGGTTAGTTAAACTTTTCATCTCTAATCCTGTCTGTAGCCTATTTGTGAAAAGTGGCGCTGTCCTGAGTTGAAAGATAGCCTTACGGCTTTATTATCAAGTAAATAGTGTGTGTTCGTGTCGGCTGCTGTCCATTTCCCAAGGTTCTGAAATGCAAGCATTTTTTGACTACTTTTTTTTTTTTTTAAAGGGCGTGCGCCCATGAGCACCCACGGAGGAAAACATAAATCGGCGCCTATGCTTACTACCACTGTATAAAAATGCCTAAACAGGCAAAAAACTAGGTACACACAATTAATTATATTCCTCTACCTCCCTTATAAATCTAATGCAACATAAATGACTATAACATAGTATTCAATATAAATATTCCACATTTATGCCCAAACCATGGTAAATTATTACATTCATAGGCTATTACATGGTAAATGTTTGTAAGGGTGGTGATTAGGGCATAGTCTTCTAACTTTGTTCATGTTTCTGCTATTTACCTCATCAGTAGCCTAGTGTTGGGAATGTTAAGGCTGTTTCATTCGATTTAAAACTAGTTAAAATCATTGAGCGATTTGTGGTTTGTAAGAGAGAGGAGTGTTCAATGGAAACGCTTCTCACTGGATGTTGCAACCAGGTTGCAACACTGTTTAATAATAGTGTCCGGGACCGGGAGTAAATGCAACTCCTTGCTTTGCGTTCCGTTATCCACTGGCCCGTGCTGCCTAGTTCAAAGTAAACTAGTGAAACTGAAACCAGCACTATTTTGTTCTCTATTTGTTGTTACTGACCGAGAAACCACTTCAGGTGGACAAATCCGAATCGTTTCAGACCGTTATGCACGCGCGTGTGGCCAATTCATGGAAAGGAAATAATCAAACCAACGAATGATTATTTATCGCTGGTTCAGTCGACAGAAATACGGGACACACATAAGAACTGCTGAAATATTCGGACTGTAAACGTTTCTCTCATGGTACACACACAGAGCGTATTAGTCGTCCAGCTGCATGCGCCACTGTGGCCACGCGCATATCTAACCAAATTTAGCCGCACCACCAGAAAATAGGAGGAGGGAGGTTGGGGTGCCCTCATCCGTATGGAGATGATTGGCGGGCCGCACTTGGCCCGCGGGTCACCAATTGAATAGCCCTGATCTAGAGAGTAGCCTATAGCACACTGAAAAATAGTGCTCGACTTGGCGACCCATACAAAATATCCCGCGACCCACCCCCCCGCGACCCACCCCGCCTTTGGGAATGACTGGTGTAGTGGTAAGTCCTTGGGGAAGCACGACCTGATCATAAGATTCCTTAAGGGTGCTAGGAGGTTAAATCCACCTCATGTTTTCCACTCTGTACCCTCTTGGGACCTAGCTCTGGTACTTAGGGCTCTTCAAAGTCCTCCCTTTCAGCCTTTGTTGACAGTGGAGCTTAATATCCTGTACATTAAGACAGTGCTCCTGTTAGCATTGGCCTCTTTCAAGAGGGTGGGGATCTTCAGGCTTTTTGTGTCGACGAACCGTGCCTAGAGTTCGGCCCGGGCCTTTCTCACATTGTGTTGAGACCCCGGCTCGATATGTGCCCAAGGTTCCTACCACCCCCTTCGCAGATCAGGTAGTGAACCTGCAAGCACTGCCCCAGGAGGAGGCAAACCCAGCCCTAGCTTTTCTCTGTCCTGTTTGTGCCCTGTGGGTTTATATTGACAGAACGCAAACCTCAGATCAGCTCTTTGTCTGTTACGGAGGCCAGCAGAAGGGGAAGGCTGTCTCTAAGCAGAGGTTAGCCCACTGGTTAGTGGATGCTATCACCTGAGCGTATGAGTCTCTGGGTGAGCCTTGTCTTCCCAGGTTGCTTGCTCACTCTACCAGAGGTGTTGCCGCTTCCTGGCTTTGTCTCAAGGCGCCTCGCTGACAGACATTTGTAGAGCTGAGCGCTGGGCGACCCCAAACACGTTCACTAGGTTCTGTAGCCTCCCGAGTACGCTCTACGGCCAGTGGTGCAAGGGAATAGGTTGTGTCGGGTTGCTACGCCACTCCGTGCCTCGGCGGGATACTTGCGCCTTTGCTCCGTTGGCGCCCTACGTCGGTGAGCCTTGTGAGTTGCTCCATCATCCCTCCGGTGCCAGTTGTGGCGGACCGCCGATCCAAATGTAAACATTGCAAGACAAGAATCTAGTGTCATTCACTGATGTTTGTGAAAGTTGCTGCTGTCAAATTTATAACAATTTTACATTGTGCCATTTTACAACATTTTATTCTGATCTAGAGCATGTTTGATTTAGTTCCCCAAAATGTTAATTAATGCTCATGTCGTAGTTAAGGTTCCTCATTAGTACATGTCTTAACTCATCTCAAGTTCATTGTAAAGTAAAAATTAATTCAGTTATTAGTACATGATTATTAATGTAGGCTACAATTATTGCATCTTATGAGATATAAAACGCAGTTGGTGTGTGGTTTGTTGAATCACATTGTTCTATTTTGGGGTCAGATCTCACTTCTACAGTAAGTGCAGCATACAAATAAAAATCTGTAACACTACAATAAGTTTTGTTAGTTAACATTAGTTAATTACCTAAATTAACATGAAATAAGAATGAAAAAAAATCTTCTACAGCATTTATTAACCTTTATTAATTTGAACATTTACTAATACATTAAAATTGAAGGATGTATTTTTTCAACGCATTCTCATCCTTTAACGTCATATAGAACGCTATATGACAAAACGGCGCTATACTACGCACATGGCACCCGTTATCGTTAATATAACACGCGCTGTGAGGGCTAAGTTTAGGTGTGGGGTAGGGTGTGTGTGTCATATTCACGCTAAAGGATTTATAACGTCTTGGGTTCGTGTGTTATATTAACGATAAAGGGTGCCATGTGCGTAGTATAGCGCCGTTTTTGCATATAGCGTTCTATATGACGTTAAAGGATGAGAACGGGCTGATTTTTTAACATTACTTAAAGGTATAGCGGAGGATTTTCTTTTTCCGGGTGGGTAGTCTATACTATTGGTCCACCTAAGTGTCAATCATTCTGGTGATATGTTTACGTAAGGCCGTCGTAGGCTACGTGCTCATCCCTATGTAGTTTTCACTTTCATGTGTATTATGTCGGAGTTACGGTTTCAGCCATTCCTTTGAAAATGGCTGAATGTCGAAAGAGAAAAAATGTTTACTAAGTGTATGATAAGAAGAGAAAGGCCGCAGAATATAGAAACAAGACCAGAGAGATTTTGGGTGAATATCACACGCTGGCGTGCGCTAAAAGCACAGGTTGGGCTTCTCACTGATGCCGCAGTCGCGAAGATTCTACCAGACAGGTAAAGTTTGTCACGCTATTTGGAGAAATCCATTTAAAATCACTAGTAAAAGTTAATGCAAGCTACAATGCTAGCCCTGGCACGAGTCATGCACCGCATAGACACGGTAAACATCTCAATTTGTCTAAAGTAGCCTTTTGTCCAAAATGGTAAATGGTATCACGCTGAAATATTCTAAAATCTTGTGTGTTTATTATTACACAAATGCAACAAGCTACTTCTCCATATGCAACTATGTATAAAAATAACGTATTAACAATGAGAGATATTAGGTTAAGGACCAACGTAATAGCACTGCTTATATGTTGCTATGTAACGTAATTGCGATTTGCAAAATAGTTTCCTCAGAACGTATTTCGTGTGATACAGGGTTGCACATATCATGTCTTGAGTCCTCGGTCACTCAATCGATCAGTATAATAAGTAAATAAAACACGGAAGGGCATTTGACATGTTGTCTTTTTTATGAATGTTTTTTAGTTAGTTTAGAATTTGCAACATAATTGTGCAAGGCGTATAGACGTTCCCTAGCTCTCGGGAGCAAGAGTGTTGTGTTTGTGCATGTGCATTTTTTTTTTTAAAAATTGGAGAGGGCGGGTCTTCTCTAAAATTCGGAAAGATCCTCCGCTATACCTTTAATGTACTGTGAACTAATATGAACAAACAACGAACATCTTTATTATTATTAACTAACATTACCAAAGATGAACTAATTAAAGTAACAAATGTATTACTCATTGTTAGTTCATTCATGTTAGTTAATAGATTAAATAATGTTAACTAATTAACCTTATTGTAAAGTGTTACCAAAAAATCAATATAAATTATTATTATTATCTTTACAAAATGTACAAGATTAATCTCATACAACAATAAAAAAGTTGATTTTACTGCTTTAAATGAAAGAAATAGAATATTAATACAATCTAAATATCAGTCACATTATAGCTACAGTGCAAAAATTTTAAGCAATTTACAATTACTCTAAAGCATTCGTAGATCTACAGAGATTTTCAAATGCTACTTTAGTTACTACGCTTTTGGGAAATGACCTGTGATTCTAGAATGACTCATGCAATTGTTTATGCAATCTACTTAGGCGTATGACGCTTTTCGAAAACATGGCCCTTGCCTATATATATTTGATTTATTTAAACTTTCTTAAATGCCAACAAGATGCATTTATGTAATGAAGACTAGGTTGTAGGCTAAGCCTTTTTCATGAAACATGTTAGGCATTTTAGTGGAGGTTTGTCAATATCTGTCAACTATGACTTAAGTGCCCCTTCGGGGAATTAACAAGGAAGCTTTCACTCACATCAGTATATGTTGTTTATCAATGAGCTGTCAGCTGTAGGACAAATGCTGCATTCTTTTCAAAGATACAATGCTGCTTCTACATCATGCAGTGAAACACAATCTGTGTGGTTTATATAACTCTCTTTTTGAGATGATATTGATTGTATTTCCATATAATTCCTAGATCTTTCTTTTGTGTGTTTAATTGTGGGAATGAGAATCAAAACAATACAACAATGAATAATTTTAGAAAAAGAGTGATAATCATTTGTGTACTGTCTGTTGTAATGGAGGTGAGGATTTATTTTGAAAGTAGTGATGCACAGATTCCTCAGATTTAAAAAACAAAAAACAAAACAACAACTGATGACCAGCAGCTACGGTGACGCATTGCTGCCACATACATATTATTTTTTCCCCTCAATTATGTCGTAATAACGAGATCTTATGCCCTTAAAACGACATATTTTCTTGTTATATTGACATAATATCTCGTTTTAACAGGTTGCCCGAGTGGATGCTATCACCTATTGCTCTTCAGGTTGCCCGAGGACATCGTAACTGACCGCGGTCCCCAGTTTACCTCCCGCGTCTGGAGAAAGTTGTGTTCTAAACTCAACATCAACATTAGCCTAACGTCTGGTAATCACCCTCAGGCCAATGGGCAGATTGAACGGTTAAACCAAGATCTGATTAGATTCTTGAGAACATACTGCCACCAGAATCAGCAGGACTGGAGTCACTTTCTGGCCTGGGCGGAGTATGCCCAGAATTCCCTGTTAAAGCCTGCTACTGGTCTAACTCCTTTTAAATGTGTTTGAGGTTACCAGCCTCCCGTGGGCCGGGGAGCCGTTCGACCTCCCAGCCGTAGATGCTTGGCTCCGGTGCAGCGAGGGCCACCTGGGACGCTGCTCACGTTCACCTGCAGCGCGCCGTCCGCCGGTATCAGCATCAGGCAGATTGGAGGAGGCGTGGGGGTCCCAGGTATCGACCCGGTCAGTGGGTGTGGCTGTCGGCGCGAGATCTTCGTCTCAAGCTCCCAAGCAGGAAACTGTCTCCTCGCTTCGTCGGACCATTTAAGATTCTTCGTCAAATTACACCAGTTTTTTTCCGTTTGGCTTTTCCTGCCCATTACAAGATCTTACCTACATTTCATGTGTCCCTTTTCAGACCCGCCGTCGCCCCCAGGAGAGAGGGGAGCCAGGCCGTTCCTGTGCAGACTCCTCCCATTGAGGTGGACGGTGCTGAGGCTTTCCGGGTGCGCGAGGTCCTGAACTCCAGACGTCACGGCGGGGTGTTACAATACCTTATTGACTGGGAGGGGTACGGCCCCGAGGAGCGCTCCTGGGTCAGGTCTCAGGATAGGGGGGGGGGGCTGTGCGCCCTTCAGCTCCCCTTTATCTGGACTGCTATGTTCATTGCTCATTTGTGATGTCTTGCTTTACCGTTACTCTGTCTCATGCTCGTTTCCTTGTATTTGCTCTGGTATTTTTGACTTGGACTGTGTTAATCGCTTTTGAACCTCTGCTGCCTGCCCCTGACCTTTGCCTGTTTGATGTATGCCTTTGGATTGCCCTATCCAGTGTTCAGAGTTTGTGTTTGCTGCCCTTCTTGTCTCGGGCCTTGAGTTTATGACTGCTCACCTTTGTTGGCTTACCTGTGTTAATAAATTTCCGTCCGCCTCTGCCTCTTCGTCACAGCAGCAATGCGTCACCGTAAGCAGCAATTAATTACCGTCAAACATGTCGTACTACAAACAGCTTGACTGTCCACTTCATGAACTTATATAATATAGAATAAAAAAATATATGACAAGGTCGATAGAAATACAGGTAATATATATTGGAATCATCTAATTGAGTCTATTTAGAAAAAAATATGCTCTTACATATTGCCCTACATTAAACAATGTGGTAACACTTTACAATAAGGTCCATTAGTTAACATTAGTTAACTTCCTTAGTTAACATGAACTAAGAATGAACTTCAGTATTTATTTATCTAAGTTAATATTCATTTCAACATTTACTAATACGTTACTAAAATCAAAGGTTGTATATGTTAGCATTATTAATGCACTGTGAACTAACATGAACAAACAATGAACAGCTGAAATTGTATTAATTAGCATTAAGATGAATAAATACTATCAGTGTTGTAGTCGAGACCACCTCACTCGAGTCCGAGTTGACACCGAGACCAGAGAGAGTCGAGTCTGAGTCAAGACCGAGTCCATAGAGAGTCGAGTCCGAGTCGAGTCCGAGACCAGAGACGGTCGAGTCCGAGTCGAGACCGAGACCAGTGAGGGTTGATTACCTAATTTACTTTTATTTACTTAGAGAAATCCTTTTTTTTTTTACTGAATTTACTTTACTTTAAAAAATATGATCAGTTTAGGGTAAAAAGGCCACATAGTAGGTGGTGTTAAAAGTAATTTTATTACAATTGGTCATGCACAGTTGCGCACTAGAAAATCACCAATCACTGGGCGTTTCAATCAATTTAAAGAAATATTCCATTATTGTTATCATGAAAAATTATTATCATGAAAAATATTTTTAATTGAACTCGAGTGGACTCGGGAATAATTCCGAGTCCTAAAAAAAAAAAATGTTCGAGTACGAGTCAATTCCGAGTCCAAATGGACACGAGTCCATGACAAGACCAAGACCATTAAAATATGGTCTCGAGACCGAGTCCGAGACGAGTCCGAGTCTCGAGTACTACAACACTGAATACTATAACAAATGTACTGCTCATTGTTAGTTCATGTTAGTTAATACGTTTAAACTAATGTTAGTTCTAACAAATCCAATTAACCTTATTGCAAAATGTTTCCAACAATTTTAAGTAGACTCATTGTTCAACTATCCATATTTGGTAAGGTGTTTGCAAAAATAACAAATGTAAGTGATGTGTAGCAGGGTGCAGTGCTTACTTGTTAAATTTTGCAATGAAGATCTTGATGTGGCTGAAGTCAGCCCGTTCTGCAGGGTCTTCAGCCCAACAGCCTTCCATTAAGATGGTCAGCTCCTCACAGTGACGGCTGTTATCTGTGGTAGGCCTGAAGTACGGCTTCTGGCCATTCCGCACCTTTTGGATTATCTCTGTAACAAAGAAAAAAAATTGCTTGTCTGTGCTCTACAACAAATTAGTTTTAATATCCTTGATCTTTGAGGATGTTACCTTTAGGACTGAGATCCATGCCTTCAACATAAAAAGGGCCGTTCCTTAGAGCTATCTCCTGTAGTATGATCCCAAAACTGTACACATCTCCTTTCTGGGTTCCTTGGGGTGGATGCCTATCATATATTAGCAACTCAGGTGCCGTCCATAGCTTTTCTGAAAAATCAGTTCGGATAGCAAGCAGTCACAAAATTCTTTAACAGCACAGGACAAAAGTCAATTGATGCTTCATGCATCAAAACAGGAAATCTTTAAAGATTCTTACTAGCATACAGTGCATGTGGTGAGTCTTCATTTTCACAAGGAGAACGGAAGCTTGCCAGACCATAATCTGTGATTTTCAAAACGAAGCGGCTATCCACCACACAATTAGATGATTTCAGATTGCCATGGGAGCCAATGTAACTGTTGTGCAGATAATTCATTCCCTGGCAGCACAAGCAGTAAACAGAACATTATGTCTTTGCCCACAGTTTATGGGGCAAATAGAGCAGAATACACATGAACCACTAAAAAACTGTAGTGTATAATGGTTTCATGAGAAAGCTGGACATGTAAAACAATGAACGTTAATTATGTGTATTCCATATTGTAATTCTCAACAATACTTCCTTGTACGCTTCAAACCCTTATGAAAATTACTGGGTTGATAGAAGCTAAAGAACATATTTCATAATTACCTTTGTAAAACAGAATACAGAAATTACGATAAAATGTTATTGTCTTTTCCACTAAACAGCAACTGTATTTAATACTCAAGATCATGATTAACTCAAGGTTGATTGGCTCACTAAATTCTTTCTGACAGGCAAGTGCTCTTTTAAAAACAATGTTTTTAAAGAAATTTTCTGTCTTAAGCAAAAATATGTTTTGTGAATTTAAGTGACAGTTTGCTTTGTTGTAATTGCAGGCCAATTTTCCAGCAAAAGTCAAATGCTTTTATGTGGCTGGGCTCTCAAGTACCTTTGACAATAAACAGAAGATTGGTTTGCATTAATAGAGGGGGAATTTAGAGAGACATTATTTTCATACATGTTTTCCAGAAACAATGTCATGCTATCTTTGATACCAGTCCTTTTTATTTTTATTTTACTAATGGGGCTCCTCTCAGAAAATACTAATCAAACCAACACAGTTTTATGATTCTGTTTCTGGTCTGGCCTTTTCAACAATAAATTATAGATTATCAGATATTCCACCCATTGAACCCCCAGAATATCATATTGAGACCAGTCCTCCGACATGGAAAGAGGTGGAAAACATAGTTCGACGGGCAAGAACAGCATCAGCCCCGGGGCAAAATGGAGTCCCGTACAAAGTGTATAAGAACGCACCAGACTTCCTGAGATTCCTCTGGAGACTTATGAGAACAGCTTGGCAGAAGAAGATAATACCCAAAGTGTGGCGCAGGGCAGGCGGGGTCCTGATCCCTAAGGAGAAGGATGCAGAGACTATCAGCCAATTCCGCCCAATCTCCTTACTGAATGTCGAGGGTAAAATCTTCTTTAGGGTCATTGCTCAGAGGATGGCCGAGTTCCTTCAAAAGAATGCGTATGTCGATACATCTGTACAGAAGGCAGGAATATCAGGGTTCTCTGGCTGCTTGGAACATTCCAGCATGATCTGGCACCAGATCCAGATGGTCAAAGTGGAGAAAAGGGACCTCCATGTAGTCTTCCTAGACCTCGCCAATGCATTTGGCTCTGTGCCGCATGAACTCCTGTGGTCTGCCTTCAGATTTTTCCACATACCGGACAGCATCACAACCCTGGTGAGGTCGTACTTCCAGGATCTGCAGTTCTGCTTCACCACCTCAGAGTTCACCACCCTGAACTCTAGGTAGAGCCTGAATGTAGGTATAATGGCAGGGTGTACCATTTCTCCATTGGCATTTATAATGGCAATGGAGATTATCATCAGAGCGTCAAGATGGGTTGTTGGTGGACAGCGAGTCGACTCTGGTTACTGCCTCCCTCCACTCAGAGCCTACATGGATGACATTACAACATTGACCACCACTGTTCCATGCACCAGGAGAATGCTCAGAAAGCTCGAGGAGAACATCAGCTGGGCCCGTATGAAGATTAAACCATCCAAGTCACGCAGCATCTCAATTGTGAAGGGAGTACTCTCTGAACTGAAATTCTTCATCGGACATGACCAAATCCCAACAGTGTCTGAGCAGCCAGTAAAAACCCTTGGAAGGTGGTATGATGCAAGCCTGAAGGACAAAGACCAGGTGCAACAACTGCGCAAAGACATCAGTAGTAGCCTACAGGCCATCAACAACACCCAGCTACCTGGAAAGTTAAAGGCCTGGTGTCTGCAGTTTGGTCTCCTACCCCAGGTGTTGTGGCCCCTAGTAGTGTATGAGGTTCCAATCTCAACAGTGAAGAAGATGGAAAGAGGAGTCACAGGATATCTAAAGAAGTGGCTCGGAGTTCCACGATGCCTTACCACCATAGGCCTCTATGGAGATGGTGTCCTCAAGCTGCCCCTCACCAGTCTAACAGAGGAATTCAAGTGTGCAAAAACCAGGCTTCAGATGACGCTGAATGAATCTCGAGACCTAGTGGTGAGCAACAACGCACCAACCTTGGCAACCGGGCGCAAATGGAGGCCAGGAAAAGCAGTCCAGGAGGCAACAGCAGCCCTTAGACATGCTGACATATTGGGTCATGTTCAGCAAGGGAGAGGAGGCCTTGGGCTAACTAGCCGTGCTGTTTGGAGTAAGGCCACTGCACCAGAGCGGTGGAAGATGGTAGTGCAGGAAGTACGCCAGCAGGAGGAGGCTGCAAGGTGGGCAAAGGCAGTCTCTCTTGCCAAACAGGGACAGTGGACTCGATGGGATAGTGTGGAGAAGAGGAAGATCAGCTGGAAGGATCTGTGGGCTATGGAAGCGAGGCGGTTGAGCTTTTCCATCAGAGCAACATATGACGTCCTTCCAACACCAGTTAATCTTCACCAATGGTATGGTGAAGATCCGGAGTGTGCCCTCTTTTTCATGCCAGCCAACCTCAGGCACATTCTCACAGGGTGTAAAACAAGCCTCACCCAAGGACACTACACTTGGCGTCACAACCAAGTTCTAAAAACCCTTGAGTCCGCCCTGGAGGACAAGCGAGCTGCCACCAGCTCCCTACCACCCCCAGCAGCATCACACCCCTTACAGATGACTTTTGTCCGTGAAGGGGCAAAACCACCAAAGAGCAGCTCTACACCATCAGATCGAGACCAGCTGTGCTTGGCCCGCGACTGGAAAATGCTAGCTGACATTGGTCGGCAACTTGTGTTTCCTCCGGAGATTGCAACCACCACCCTAAGACCTGACATGGTGCTCTGGTCCCATTCGCTCAAGAAGGTCTTCATTATTGAGCTCACAGTACCCTGGGAGGACTCAATAGATGAGGTTTATGAGCGAAAACATCTGCGCTATGCTGAGCTAGCTGCCGAAGCACGGCGTCATGGATGGAACACAGAAATCCGACCAGTGGAGGTGCTGCAGAGGCTTTGTGGCAACATCTACAACCAGACTGCTTAAAGACCTGGGAATTAAGGGCCAGAGCCAGCGTTCGGCAATTAGAGCTGTATCGGAGGCGGCAGAAGGCAGCAGTCAGTGGCTCTGGATAAAGAGAAAAGACCCCAGCTGGGCCCCGAAGTGAGAGGGTCAGGAGGTATGCGGTCAATGCTTGACTCAGGGAGGAGGACGCCCCTGCCATGCATAGTCCAATGGGATGTTGCCTGTCAACAACAAGGCAACTCCTATGTCTAATTGGGAATGGGACGCAAGCGCAGGTTTGATCACCCTGTCGCTGGCTGCCTTTGGAGAGGGTGTATAGTGTGAAAGGCCGAAACACCCTATGAACCAAAGGTACACTACTGATGATGCGATCCCCAAATTTATGAGGCTCACTGTTCATGAACTCTTGGGAGTGCTTGCACAAAGGATAGGAACATCTCATCCTGTGTTCTTGGAATCTATACACTTTAATAGGTGAACCATATTTACAATGGCGCCACCAGGGGGTGGCCAGGGGTGGCCATGGCCACCCCTTGCCGACTCCTGGCCACCCCATTGGCCACCCCAATGGCCAGTATTAATTTTTGTAGCATCAGTTATGCATTTTATAAATAAGTCAAAAATATTCTTAAGTAAAAGAAGACGGGGAATTATGTGTCGTGACGTGCTTTTTAAGTGCCAAATGGTATACAGCAGCTTTTAGGTGTGTTTTTGCCACGTTTGGACAGGCAGGGATGCAAACATCGCGCTTTTCGGCGCCTCCCGCTTTTTTCACATCAGTTTGGGTGACAAAGTCATCTGAAGTCATTCCATAGCTTAATGTGAGGGACAGAAGTATATTTACATCATTAAAGTATAAACTCGTTTTCCCTCCTCTGCGACTGTCATCATTCTCCATTCATATTCAAACAGCACGCGCGCCTCTTGGATGCACGGTAAAACTCTCTCCAATATGATATATTGACATTATAAATGCATGATCTGTAGATAAAAGTCTGTATATTCGCATAAAATTACTTTATTTTCTTGGAGTTTGTTGCTGTTTTTAAGCGACTCACTACCGTGTTCTGTTAGATCACACATACATATCACAAGGATTATGAATCGGCATCAAACGCACAATAACTGTGAAACAAAGGAACAAATCGCACTTGGATTTGTGCGCTTTTTTCGATTTGTGACATGAGCTTTTAAATGCACACTTATGAAGCGCAGTGCTGCTGCACACTGTGACTCCATGTTGCTTTGAGCACATCATTCTGCACCCGCGATGTTTTTCATGTAATCATGCAAGAACGGGCTCAATCATGGGTTTGCGCACTGAAATATAATTAAAAGCCAATATATTTTGTTATACCTAGCCTGCTCAATACATTTTAAATAAGCATAATTTAATTGTATATAATTTATTTGTAGTTTAGGCTATGCACTTCTGAATTCTTGACATTAATATATAAATATAAAATTGTGACATGATTGCCTGATTGAATTTTAAAAGAGAACTAATAGTAATTTGTTTTTATTAACATATTTAGATTTTATAAAATTACTGTGCAGATTTTTTCAAGAATTACTTTTTGCTGCTGATGTATACACTCAAGTGTATTAAAAATTCATAATACATTTATGTAATATTTAAAGGTGTTAACTGTAATCTTACACTGCAAACTAATGATTATAATAATAATAATGAACTTAAAAATGATTAAATTCATCACAATTATGTAAGTATCTGGAAATTTGCTGTGGGGCAAGGACCCTTATATATCATATAATATATATCATTATATACAATGTAATATATATTAGTTGGGCCCTACTAATATCATTAGTAACATTAAATATTACACAATAAACCAAAGTATATCAGTAGGAGTTTCCTTAAGTCTTTCTGATAGTTTTCTACAGGCTGGTTTATTACAACAGTAGAAAACAATTCTGAAATTATGGTTTATACTGTAGTTTTGGTGTGCCACCCCAAGATTTTAACTGGCCCCATCTGGCCACCCCTACGAAAAATTTCTGGAGGCGCCACTGCATATTTACTGGGTTTCAAAAGCCATAACAACATGGAAAGTATTAAAGTATTCTATGTTGTTTTTAAATTATGTTCAGTTTTTAATACCAGAATTAAAGAATAAATAAACTACACTAAACTAAACTAAAATCAAATATATTAAACATATGTGTGATCAAATAGGGTTCATATGTGTTCTGTATTTATATTCCATTTTCCCACAAACCTTCACAATGTCATTGATCAGTGAGTATCGGAACATCCAGTCCAGGTTGATGCTCTCATTTTCAAGGATGTCCTGTGAAAGAACAAACTGGACTTTAACACTGCGAAACATCTAGATGCCATTGCACAGGTATTGTTTTTGTACAAGCAAATTACTGGCCTACGATTCAAATGCACAAATATGATCATTAACATAAACAAACATTAGCGCTACATATGTCATCCTTTCAAAAACCATTCACACTGCCTGTGAAGACAGAATAATATGAATAAATGGTTAACAATAATGTTATTAGTAAACATGTTTACCTGTAGACTGCCTCTGGGGCAATACTCTGTCACAATGCAGATATTTGGTGGATCGATACAAGCACCAATGAACCTCGTCAAATGGTTGAACTGCACATCTCTCATCTATATATAACCACAAAGTTCTGAATTAAAGTTTTGAATATAAGCTTTATGATGCTGACAGTTAATACGGTATCGGCCATAAAAATAAAATAATAAAATAGAATAACAAAATAATAATATAATATAATATAATATAATATAATATAATATAATATAATATAATATAATATAATATAATATAATATAATATAATATAATATAATATAATAAACTTTTGACTCTGGCCCGGCAGCTAATCAGACCCCTAAGGCCACTGGCTGCAGGACTGGTGTTTCAGACTGCTGTCTTACTTAGCCTCTCATGTTTCCTATCAAAGCTAAGTGGGTTAGAATTGGCCACAAGTCAGCTAGTCTTATCAGCTTTCCTTCGGGATACGGCCATCAAAATAAATATAGGCTTTAAATAAGACTGTTATGGGGAGCTTTGACTTGCATCATGTTTTTCAGGCTCAGTCAGTTGCAGTAAATTGTGATAAATTACAGCATTTTACTGTAATAATGCTACTATAATTACAGTAGCACTTTATTGTAACAGCAAAAATCCTGTATATTACTTGCTGTAAATTTACTGCAATTAGTTGCCAGGAATTTCCTTTAAAATTACAATAAATTCTTAACAGTGATAAAGTGGTAAATTGTGTTTTTTTTTTTTTTTTTTGCACAAACAAAGCACTTGCAACGCTTCATAAATTTGAGGTTAAACCATTAGTGTCACATGTATTACTTCAATGATGTCTTTACTACCTTACTGGAGCTTGAAAGGGGTAGTTACGTGGGCTGTCAATGGAGGGACAGAAAGCTCTCAGATTAAATTTAAAAGATCTTAAAGTCCCTGTAAAGTCAATTCTACAAAAAAGTTCTAAACACATTATAAATGTTACATATGTATTGCTAAAACATATTACAAAGTCTGTGAACTGTGAAGTACTGAAATGTGGAGTTAGACCGTTAAACAGTTTTTCACCATTGCAATTTTACGGATTAATTGGGCGGGGCTAAAACAGGGCTCGATGACGCACTGGAACCCATGAGTTCCCGAGTACTTCCCGACTTTTTTTATCATTCAAATTTGGCTGGGTGGCTAATTACACATTTTTCTGTGGTGTGACAAACTCAGAACACATACTTAATTTTGACTTTGCAGGAACTTTAATTTGTGTTCCAATGTTTGGAACAATATTTTTGGGTGAACTAACGCTTTAAGCAATTTCAATTATGATTAGGTTCAAGGTGGTTCAGCTTTGTGGTTCATCTGAAAATAAGTATAAATTATAGAATTACATATTTTTTAATTTATTTTTTTATTTTTTTACTTCTATTAATATAAATACATTTTTAAATCCTGCTCCGACTGGATATTTAGCTTGGGGGGTGTTTACATGAAGCTTTTTCTTGCATTCAGAAACAGAACTGTTCTTAAGGCCCGTTCACGCCAAGGAAGATCTATAAAGATAACAATAAAGATATAGTTCTAAATATCATTCTCAATATAAAAGAATTGAAGAGTTCAAAAATATCAGTCTAATGTCACCTTAATGTTCACTTAATTTCTTTAACATCTATTTCATTAACATCAGCATTTCCTTTCCAAAACACACCATCTGCCCCCCGACCTTAGTGTCTACAGCCTCATATTGGCTTCCCAGCCCCCCCCACCAAAGAATGCATGTTTATGTGTGTTTATATGTGTAGCAAAGGGCAGGGGGGTTAACCACCTTGGGCAGCAAGGCTGTCCAGTGGGGTCATAAACTATTGCCTAAACACACACACATAACATACCTTGTCTTCTCTTCCCAGATATAGACACAGACGGATGCAAACACAAATTCAACAAAAAAAAAAAAAAAAAACCTCTCTCTTGTGATTAAATACATTCTCTTACATGCTTTAGTTCAAACAGCACTTGTCTGGTGAGGTCGATCCTCTTCTTGTTCACATGTTTGATAGCCACCAGGTTTCCCTGTTGTGAAATGAAACAAGTGTTAAAAGGATCAGAACTATTGAGCTGCCACTGAATGGCAGATTGGAGCTGTCATGGTGGGAAATTGATTTAATTGATCTTCCTTGAGTCATTTAGCTGGATAAATTAACATCTCAGAAAATTGTCTTGATCAGATGTGCTTTTTCAAAGCTCATGAGTCAAAATTAAGTTGTATTAAAGTAATTTAAGTAATTTCATAATTGATTTATTTATGCATTAGTAGAATCATCTGAGTCAAAAAACTGAGAACTCTATTACTCGAAGTCTCCTGATATATGAAAGAACATTCGCTTTGTCCTGGCATGGTGACAGCAGAAATATTCAGCTGGCTCAGTGGAAATTTGATGCCTTAGTGTCCTTTTCAGCTTACACTGTGGGACAAAAAGGTGACAGTGACTTTGTTTATTCAAATTACATGCATTACATTTTCTTGTAATTAAAGCTTTCAGAGAAGTCCTTTAAGAGTTCTTGGTGGATGACCCAAATATATTTCTCTTTGCTTTTTGATATGGGCTGTATCCAAAAACTATTGGCCTACCTAGACCTAAATATATTTGGGTTTAAGGCACCACAGACACACTCAAAACAAGCAGACAACAAAAATATGCTATAATGACCTTACTTAATTTTTGTTTAAAATATTGACTAAATTTAGTCAAATTTAAATATATGCACATTTAAACAAAAGCGAGAGCACCCTCTGTTGATACTGTAATATAATATTGGCGAAAAAGATTTGGCAAACGCTCCAGTGTGTTTTTGTGTTTGGACTCACTCTGGTCTGGAGAACATCAAATGTTTCTATTTACAACATGTTTTTGCAGTAGTGAGAAATGCAGCCAATCACAGTCATGTTTGTTGATCTCTTGAATCTAATGGCCAATCAAAGGAGTTTAATTTAGTCAGAATACACTCACTGCTCAAAACGCCAAAGTTTTTGCCCATACTGAGCTCAACACACTTGCGAATCCTCTCATTAACAAACAAAGTGTAGACACGATTTAAGTAGACTATGTAACTAGCTGTCGGTCCTCTTAGCAGCATTAAAAACAAAATTTTGATTAAAGGCAGGCATACACGGTGTGATTTTTTGGTGTGACTACAACATACAGACTCTGTAGGCAACAAATTGCTGTACATTCATTTAAAGGAACACTCCGACTTTTTGGGACTTTAGCCTATTCACCTTATCCCCAAGAGATGGATAAGTCCATACATACCTTTTTCATCTCCGTGCATGCTATAAGTCTGTTTGACGCACCCACAGCTAGCCTAGCTTAGCACAAAGACTGGATGTAAATGGTTGCAGCTAGCATACTAATCCAACTAAGTGACAAAATAACGCAAACATTTTTCTATTTACATGTTGTGATTTGTATAGTCACAGAGTGTACAAAAAACAAGGTCACGTGAGACACAGACATCTTTTAACCATATAAATACTGGGAACTATATTTTCTGAAGGCAAAGCACTGCTACTTGGCCAGGGTGATAACCGCATCACCTGAGACACACCGTGACGAGGAGCAGAGTGTACACAACAGGGAAGACAGAACGAGTCTGTCAAGGGGAAGACACGAATGGACTGCATGTGGCACAATGGGTCACCGAAGAGACCACTGGACATAACACCCAGTCTACACAACCACTCCCTTAGAGGTAGTAGACCTGGCGCCTGGCGGTCCGCCAGGTCAGGCACCGGAGGGGTGATGGAGGAACTCCCGAGGCTAACCAACGTAGGGCGCCAATGGAGCAGAAGACGCACGTATCCGGCTGAGGCACGGAGGGGCGTAGCAAGCCGACACAACCTATTCCCTCGCACCACTTGCCGTAGCGAGTACTCGGGAGGAAACAGGTTCCAAACGTAAGCTATAAAATCTAGCGACAGTGTTTGGTGTCGCCCAGCCCGCAGCACTATAGGTGTCTGTCAGCGAGGCACCTTGAGCCAAAGCCCAGGAGGCGGCAACACCTCTCGTGGAGTGAGCACGCAACCTGGGAGGACAGGGCTTACCCGTAGCATCATACGCTCGGGTGATAGCATCCACTAAACAGTAGGCTAACCTCTGCTTGGAGACAGCCTTCCCCTTCTCCTGGCCTCCGTAACAGACAAAGAGCTGGACTGAGGTCCTGAAGCTTTGCGTTCTGTCAATGTAAACCCGCAGGGCGCGGACTGGACAGAGAAAAGCTAGGGCTGGGTTTGCCTCCTCCTGGGGCAGCACTTGCAGGTTCACTACCTGGTCCGCGAAGGGAGTGGTAGGAACCTTGGGCACATATCCGGGGCGGGGTCTCAATATAACCCGAGAAAGGCCCGGCCCGAACTCTAGGCACGATTCGTCGACCGAAAAAGCCTGCAGATCCCCGACCTTCTTGAAAGAAGCCCCTTGCCAGCAGGAGCGCTGTCTTAATGGACAGGATATTCAGCTCTACTGTCAGCAAAGGCTCAAAGAGAGGACTTTGGGGAGCTCTCAGTACCAGAGCTAGGTCCCAAGGGGGTACAGAGTGCAAAGCACGAGGCGGATTTAACCTCCTAGCACCCTTGAGGAATCTGATGACCAGGTCGTGCTTCCCCACGGACTTACCTTCTACTACATCGTGATGTGCAGCTATTGTTGCAACATACCAACAAAAGAAAGCACAACTCTGATCGGGCAAGTTCGGGGGTCCTCCTGGCGGGAGGAGCACCACTCGACGAACAGGTTCCACTTCAAAGCATAGAGGCGCCTCGTAGAGGTAGCTCTAGCAGAAGTGATGGTGTTTACCACAGCCTCTAGAAACGGTCTGTGTCGAGGAAGAATCGAGACGTGAATGTATGCGCAAAACCTATTAATCGCTGCAAACCAATCCTGGGGACAGATGCACTCGAAAATGCGCTTCTGAGTGAGCATCTTGAACGGGAATTTGTGCAGGGCCCTATTCAAAACTCACAGGTCCAGGATTGGCCTTAACCCACCGCCTTTAGTGGGTACAATGAAGTAGGGGCTGTAAAAGCCTGACCTCATATCGGCAGGAGGGACCGGCTCGGTCGTGTCCTTCGCCAGCAGGACATCGATCTTTTTCTGCAGGACAGGGGCGTCCACTGACTGCACACGGGTGAAGTGAACGCCCCTGAACCTGGGAGGCTGGCGTGCAAACTGAATTGCATAGCTGAACCGAATGGTGCGGATGCCAGGTTTCCAGGTACCGACCCAACGAGCCCACCCTAACCACCGGCGTACAGCAAGGTGGAAGCGAGGTGGAAGACAGGGACCCGGCTCCAGTGGCAATGAAGCCACTGGAAGTGGGGTCTGGGCGTGAAGTTCGCCAGGAACCTGCTTCCACCGGAGGGCAGACGACAGAGAGAGCCTGTGAGCTTTCAGCTGCGGGCCGCCCCGTGGCGAGGGGAGGGGAAGAGACGCAGCACGGTCTCCGAGCTGGTCTCCGCCCCTCCGAATCCAGTCGCTGACTGTAGCGACGCAACCGAGGAAGCGTCACTGCTATCTGCAGACTGGGAAGAGGGGAACCAGAGCGATGCTGCTCGGAGACAGCATCCACTGCCGTTCAGACCCTCTTGGGTGGAGGAGACTGTGTGCCTGTCAGTCTCGAACGAAGATGACCTGGAGGAGGAAAAGGAAACTGCTCTTTTATTGAAACTTTGGGTACGCGGTCAGCGGCGGAACAGAAACAAAACTGAACAAAAAATTCTCCGCCCGGCCCTCCCCCGGGGGAAGGAGGTGTGCAGAGGCACCCTACTGAGCAGTCGCTTGTCTCTCCACCAGGTCGCCCGTCTCAGGAACGCTTCCCTACCCTCCTTTTACGGGAGGGGGCCTGAGGCGCCTGAGCGGGTTGGGCCGCCCTCTTGCGACCAGACTTCGTCGCTCCAGGGTTGGTGGTCTGCGCTGGAGGAGGAGCTGGCGCAGAGGAGCGACCCCAGCGATGGGAAGCAACTGGAGCTTGTACAGCCACAGGGGAAGGACTCGCAGCAGTCCGCCTCCTGTGCAGGACTGCCGTATAGCCTCCGACTTCTTCTGGGCAGTGGAGAACTCCTGGGCCAAGTTCTCCACCGCGTCGCCGAAGAGGCCACCCTGGGATACGGGGAAGTTGAGAAGTTTGTTCTTCTCCGATTCCCTCATATCTGCCAGGGTCAGCCAAAGGTGGCGCTCCTGGACCACCAACGTGGACATCGCCTGACCCAGCGAACGTGGGGTGACTTTCGTCGCTCGGAGAGCAAAGTGTGTCGCCACATACGCAGCTCCTGCAGCAGAGCCGGGTCGGGACCCCCCGCCTGCACGTCATGAAGCGCCTTCGGCTGGTGTACTTGCAAAAGCGCCATGGCGTGCAGGGCGGAGGCACGGTGTGGTGCATGGTGAAGGGGCACTCCGCCAGGAGAAGACGGTCTTCGGACCCGCTATCCAGGGTGGTGAGGAAGGAGGAGCGAAGTTGCCTCCGTCTGAGCGCCAGAGGCGCCGACCAAGACTTCCTCAACTCCTCATGCACTTCGGGGAAGAAAGGGACTGGAGCAGGCTGTGGGGCAACCGCACGACCCGCTCCGCGAACCCAATCGGCCGCTCGTTCGAGCATAGCAGCCATTTCCGGGTCAGGCTCCACCGACGCCACCACACCCGAAGGGGGCAGAACCGCAGAGTCTTCGCCAGAAGACCGCTCTTCCTCCGATGCCGCGATCGACATCTGATCCTCAGGTGGCGCACCGAAAGAGACAACCGGAACCGCCCGAGGGGGCTCCGGCCGCTCCACCGGAAGCGCCGATGGCAGCGTGCTGCTAGAGGCGTGAGGCACCCAACAGGTATTTTTCACCTGTTGCGTTTCTCACAGCAATCCTCATATGCTCACCAACAGGAATCACATAAGTTTGTGTGTCTGCTGAACTGAACCAGCAGACGAACTAGATCAGAGATTCTCTGAAGGGACTCCCCCATGTCTCAGGGATCTCAGTCTCGAACGTAGCATCGCGAGAGTCATATTCCCGCAATGAGAGCATGACTCATCTACAAGCGCCGCCTCAGCGTGTGCTAAGCCCAGACACGTGAAGCAGTGCTTGTGGCCATCAGCCTGAGGGAGAAATCGACCGCATCCAGAAACGCACGGGCGATTCGACATCCTGAAAAGGACGCGAACACACCGTGGAGCTCTTTCAGTAAAATAAAACAGAAAAGAAAACAAAAAAGAAACTGCTCTTCAGTGCCGAAGCGCCGAGGGATCTCCGCCGCAGACACCGCCGGTAACTGCAACCACGTGCTGCACTCGAGATGAAGACCACTGGAAGCACCGTCACACCAGCACCCCGAACGTTTCTTCACCAGGCTCGTTTTCTTCAGAACAGCAGGTAAGCTCTGAGAGGCTCCAAAGCAAAAAACGTCTATGCAATGTTTACTTCCACTTTTATATCCGCGCTTGTAGGCGGCTCGCGGAATGCAAAGATTGTATGCCAATTTGTATGCCGATCGTTGTTAATTCTATCAGAGGTATTAAGGCTCCCTAGCGTGATCCCAATTCGTCAGGGAACTCCCAGACGACACGTTGGGGTTCCCAGGACGAAAGGGAACAGCAAAAAATCACACCGTGTATGCCCGCTTTTAATTAAGGTTTTGTTTTTAATGCTGCTTAGAGCCAGTTACATACTGCAAAATTTGTCATATGAATTGCAGGATTCACTCTCGAAATTGTAATTGACATTGTGAAAACTATAGCATGAAACAAAAACATGACATGGCAAAATAGATATGTGCAATGTAAATGCAGACTAATAGAGTAAATTAAAAATAGTCAAAATCAATGTTTTTGTTTTTCCATTGTAATTATTTGTAAAATAATCATAAATGTCTCACTGTACATTGCTATTATTGTTATGGTAGAGCTGTTGCTTACACATTATATCTGCCCTTTACTAGAGCACCCTTGCTAATTTCAGATGCTCAGTGATTTGATTCTTAATTGTCCGTCACATCATGCCTGAACAACAGTTTAGAGAGAATCTTGATGTGCAGGTTACTTAAAGTGTGATCTTAATGCAACACATTGAGCTGGTAGTGCACCCACTCTACATTTCTCCAGTGAATACGCATGTGTGTGGGTGTGCAGCAGAGGGAGGATGTCAGAAGAACTCATCCCCACCTTAAAATAGCCTGTTTTTGCAAATAGCTGATATTTTCCATGGGCTGTTATCAAGGAGCCATAGCTGGAACCTCTCTAAAAGGAAACACAGAGAAAATACAACACTAACAACCATTCAAGACATAGCAGTTTCAGTATGCACGAAATAAAACAAATAAAAAAGCATATTGTGGGGTCCAAAAGTCTGAGACAACCATTTCTATTATTCAAATTTGATACAAAATTGTTTGTTACAAAGTATATAATCAGAATAACAATTTGAGTGAAAATTTGCATTTAAATTTACCCTTAATAGTCACAATTTGCTATCCCACAAAATTGATTAAATATTTTCTGTCATTTTACATCAAAATGTAATTTAAATTTTAACTTCCAGGTTTTATTTTATTTTTATTCCATGACATGTGACATGTAATGTGACACTTTTGGACCCCACTATATTGTTAGCTGACTAAAAGATACAAGACATATCTGATATGTGTTTTTTCCCAAAGGCTAATGAAACCAGCTTTGACTGGGTCAGCGTGGCAAAACCAATTATTAATTATCAGAATAAAATAGTAATTTTATTCATTTAAAAAGAATTAATATTTTTTAATAATTTTTAATAATTTAATAATATAATAATATAATTTATAATAATAATTTAATAATAATTTAATAATAACTTTTTAATAATTTAAAAATGAATTTTAAATTATTGTATGAGAATAAAAGCATTAAAAGCTTAATTTAAATAATATCTAGGGAGTAGAATGAATCATACATTCAGTCCAATGTTGTGGAACATATTTGAAAGGGATTCCAAAATGTGCAAGTATACGACTGGAAAATGCATTTTTTGGGGGGGGATTCTGGGTCAGGCATTCCCTACATTGTGGGGGCACAATGTCCACATATCGGTGGCACTATCTGAAATCCATTGTTATGAGTTTGCTACTGTAAAACCTTCAACATAAGAGACAACTAGACATTAGTCAAGAATAATGAATCTGATAATGTCTGTGTTATTCTCTTCCTTCTTTTTTCTATTTGCATATTTAGATATAATAATATAATAGATAATAGATAATAACCCTCTTTTATTCCACATTGTTTATACAAAAACAGAACACAAAGACATTTCATCTCTAAAATATAGATGTGATCCCTGCACTTTTAAAAATGAATTTTAGATCTGGCTTAGAGGTGGCCCACTGGAAAACAGTTTAATGCAGCTTTATATAAAAATACCAGTGAGTGCTTGTACCTGTGAAAGAGTGAGACGGCTGCCCGCACGTTTGTGATATTTGTTGGGACTTTCAAACTTCAGTTCCTCCCACCGTATCCTCCAAAGCATCCCAGCTAACTCCTTCTCCAACTTCAGTTTCCTAGAAAAGAGCAGAGCTCATTTAAGAATGAGTGTTCCCTTTCGTAGTCACTCCGAGTTACGTCGGATGACAGAGAAAGGGGGTTTTGCCTAGAAAGCCAATCCTCTCCGAGTATTAAAAAACAAGCCAATGGCAAGAAAATTCCATGGGTCTGCGGAATTTGCATGGCGTAACTCCGCCTCACCTCGTGAGTATAAAAGGAGGAAACGCAACCGCAGCATCTCTTCCAAGAGCATCTCTTCACTCCACAAGCCACAAGGTCTGAGTTTACAAGTGACTCACCTCTTCGAGACGAGCGACTCTCCAGTGTTGGTGTGACGGCAGTACCCAGCGAGTCTTCACTTTGCCTGCGGTCTGTGCTGCGGTCTGCCAGACTCTGTCTTTTCTCCCTGGTCGCCTCAGCATTGTAAAGATGTCTCGCCTGTGTTTTTCTGGTTGCGGTCGATATCTGTCATCTTCTGATGGGCACGAGTGCTGTTTTGTGTGTCTGGGCTTTGAGCATGCAAAAGCAGCACTCGTGGATGACTCATGTTCCTTCTGTGGGAACATGACCATCGCAACACTTAGATCTAGACTCAAAGATCTGAAAGTGAGAGTCCCCGCATCCACCACCCGTTCTGCTTCCTCTAACAGGGCTAGCAGTTCGGCTGGGGGACAGGGTGATCTGAGGGTTACGGTGTGGAGTGATCCAACGACATGTCCTCGGACCACGTCCCCCTCTCCAGTTTTGCAACCTGCGAGTGCCGCGGTGAGGCGTAGAGGCGGGGCTTTTTACGGAGGTCCCGTGTGTTTCGTTCGGCGCTCCAGAGGAGGACGCAATGTCGATCGCTGCATCACAAGGCGAGCAAGAGTCATTGGGAAGTGATGATGCGGCTGCGTTGCCTCCCTCACGAGTCCCAGCGTTGCCCGTGTCGGATGCCGAAATGACTGATATGCTGTCCCGGGCCCGGAACTGCATGAGGAGTTGACGAAATCATGGAAGGCTCCTTTGACCTCCCGTGAGCGTTCGTCAGCTTTTTCCGCCTTTCCCCCCCTTGACGGCGCAGCTACCCATGGGTACAATGTGGTCCTCGGTCGCCCGAACTATCAGGCTCGGCTATGCGATTCAGTTCGCGCGGTCTCCTCCCCGCTTCAGGGGATTCCACTTTACGATGGTCGGTGGCAACGCCCCGATCATGAGAGCGGAGGTTGCCACCCTGTTGTCGAAGGGTGCAATCGAGGCCGTCCCTCCAGCCGAGATGAGGTCAGGGTTTTACAGCCCCTACTTCATTGTCCCCAAGAAAAGCGGTGGGTTACGACCGATTCTGGACCTGCGCGTTTTGAACCGCACCCTTCACTGGATGCCGTTCAAAATGCTCACGGCCAAACGCATTTTCGAATGTGTTCGGCCCCAGGATTGGTTTGCAGCGATAGACCTGAAGGACGCTTACTTTCATGTCTCCATCTTACCTCGACACAGACCATTTATTCGGTTTGCTTTCGAGGGGCAGGCAAGTCAGTACGCGGTTCTCCCATTCGGGCTGGCTCTGTCTCCTCGCGTCTTTACGAAGATTGTTGAGGCGGCCCTTGTTCCCCTTCGCGAACAAGTGGTTCGCGTCCTGAATTATCTCGACGACTGGCTAACCCTAGAGCACTCTCAAGATCAGGTCTGCGAACACAGAGACCTTGTGCTCTGGCACCTAGCCCGTCTGGGCCTTCGGGTCAACTGGGAGAAGAGAAAACTTTGCCCCGTGCACAGGATCTCTTTTCTCGGTATGGAGATAGACTCGCTCGCCATGTCCGCGCAGCTTACGAGCGAGTGTGCACACTCACTGCTGACTTGTCTTCGACAGTTACAGGGCAAGAGTGTGGTCTCACTGAAACTTTTTCAGAGGCTCCTGGGGCATTTGGCATCCGCAGCCGCGGTAACGCCACTCGGATTGCTTCATATGAGACCACTTCAGCTGTGGCTTCGCAATCGAGTCCCGAGGTGGGCATGGCATCACGGTACGCTCAGAGTTCCAGTGACTCCGACCTGCTGTCAGACCTTTACCCCGTGGAGGAACCTCAGCTTTCTACGGGCCGGAGTTCCCCTAGAGCGAGTTTCCAGGCATGTTGTTGTCTCCATAGATGCCTCTGCCGAGGGTTGGGGCGCCGTGTGCAATGGGCATACAGCCGCGGGCTCCTGGACAGGACCCCAGCACCTTATGCATGTCAATTGCCTCGAGTTGCTGGCAGTACGCCTTGCCCTGCACCGCTTCCATGCGTTGCTCTGGGGTCAACACGTACTAGTCCGTTCAGACAATACCGCGACAGTAGCGCACATCAACCACCAGGGTGGTCTACACTCTCGCCGGGTGTCACAACTCGCACGCCACCTCCTCTTATGGAGTCAGAAGCACCTGAGGTCCCTTCGTGCTATCCACATTCCAGGAGAGCGGAACTGTGCAGCCGACGAGCTGGCTCGGCTCCGTCCAGTCTCTGGCGAATGGCGACTCCATCCCCAGTCGGTCCAGCTAACATGGGACCAGTTCGGGGATGCACAAATAGATCTGTTTGCCTCCCACGACTCATCCCATTGCGCTCTATATTACTCTCTGACCGAGGGCATGCTCGGCACAGACGCACTGGCGCACAGGTGGCCGCGGGGCCTACGCAAATATGCGTTTCACCCAGTGAGCCTTCTCACACGTACTCTGTGCAAGATCAAGGAGGACGAGGAGCAGGTCATCTTGGTCGCCCCATACTGGCCCACCAAGACCTGGTTCTCCGAACTGATACTCCTCGCGACAGCACCTCCTTGGCCAATTCCTCTGAAGAAGGACCTCCTTTCTCAGGGACGGGGCACCCTGTGGCACCCTCGCCCCGATCTCTGGAGGCTTCATGTGTGGTTCCTGGACAGGTCGAGGCAGGTTTGAGTACCCTGCCACCTGCAGTCGCGGCTACCATCACTTCCACTAGAGCGTCGTCCACGAGACACGTCTATGCGTTGAAGTGGAACCTCTTTGTCAACTGGTGTTCTTCTCGCCGAGAAGACCCCCGGAGATGCTCGATCAGTGTTGTGCTTTCCTTCCTGCAAGAAGGGTTGGAGCGAATGCTGTCTCCCTCCACCCTGAAGGTGTATGTGGCTGCCATTGCCACATATCACGAAGCAGTTGAAGGTAAGTCACTGGGGAAGCATGACCTGATCATCAGGTTCCTGAGAGGAGCGAGGAGATTGAATCCTCCTCGCCCTCCTCTCGTATCCTCTTGGGACCTCTCATTGGTTTTAAGCGCCCTGCAGAGGCCTCCTTTTGAGCCTCTGCAATCAGTCGAGATTAAGTTCCTGTCTCTAAAGACAGCGCTCCTGGTTGCACTGGCCTCCATCAAGAGGGTAGGGGACCTGCACGCATTCTCCGTTGACGAAGCGTGCCTGGAATTCGGGCCGGCCTACTCTCACGTGATCCTGAAACCCCGGCCTGGATATGAAGAGTTCAGATGCAAAAGCCTCTAAATGCCATTTGAAATTTTCTTCTTTAATGATGATTTTTATCAAACTTGTATATTTAAGTTCAGTAATTTCACTTAAATAACAATTAATAGGTAATTATCATTGCCATTTAAGTGAAATTACTGAACTTAAATATACAAGTTTGATAAAACTTATCATTAAAGAAGAAAATTTCAAATGGCATTTAGAGGCTTTTGCATCTGAACTCTTCATATGTGCCCAAGGTTCCTACCACTCCCTTCCGGGACCAGGTGGTGAACCTGCAAGCGCTGCCCCTGGAGGAGGCAGACCCAGCCTTGGCACTGCTCTGTCCAGTACGAGCCCTTCGTGCTTACGTAGACAGAATGCCGTGTTTCAGGACCTCAGACCAGCTCTTTGTCTGTTATGGTGCAGAGTATGTGAGCGGAGTGGAGTGGGAGCGGAGCGAGGAGTGGAGCGGCATGATTTTGAATGGAGCGCGGAGCGGATTTTTTAAAAGTCGGAGCGTCGTGGTTTTCACTCGCTCCGAGCGCGCTCCACTACCGCTCTATCACGAGGACAATTCATGCCAACGGCTCATTATAGAACTGCATTTTTAGTAAGGATTCACGTGTTAAACACATTACGCTAGCATGATACAGATGGATCACTCAAATCAGAAAAAAATGTGAGGGTTATGATGACGCCGATGGACATGAGTGGCTGCGGGAGGTTATAGTTATCAAGCCTGAGCGGGCACCACGATCTCATGAAAGTGCGAATCTATAGCACACATTTTATTTCTCGTGCCTATTATTATATGCCAAAAAATTGTTTGTGCGTGCAAATGACGCACACTAAACCCCTTGGTTAGGATGGGTGTGAAGTGCGTTCTTGCCATTAAGTGCGTATCGTAGGCTATGCCCACGAGAAATAAAATATAGATAGCCTACGCACTTTCATGAGATGGGACGCTGAATCGGGCGGGGTGAAAGCACATTTTAAACAGGCAACACTTATTCACCAACGCAATCGCTTTCTCACTAATGCATTGCATTCAAACAAATGTAATCATACAGTCGGCTATCTGTCAGTATTTGATTTTAAATGAGCATGAATCTGTGAGAAATGTAGCGACCCGTAGATAAATAACTGATGAAAACGTAGTTATTTTCTTCTTTCCGAACAAAATGTGCTCTGCAAAAAGCAGCAATGATATTTAATTTATAATGCTGATAACCTGTAATAAGCATAGCATGTCATAGAAAAGTTTGCACACTTTCCAAATCCAATAAACAACATTGCAACTATTCTCCTAACGTTGTTTTTTTTTTATATTTACTATGCCTATGTATCTATTATGATGAGGAGACATTTTGTGAGATTTTAAAGCATACTTAAATACTTTATTCGGAATTTCCTTGGGGAGCGAACACGGAGCGGTGTTTCTGATATCAGTGAGCGAGGAGTGGAGCGGGAGCGGTAAATGGTGAACCCGGAGCGGAGCTGGAGCGGAGTGATTATATAATGCTTGGAGCGTGGAGGGGAAATTGTTGCCGCTCCACTCCGCTCACATACTCTGTTATGGTGGGAGCCAGAAGGGAAGGGCTCTCTCAAAGCAGAGGTTGTCTCACTGGATAGTGGACACCATTGCTTTGGCTTACCAGCAGCAAGGTCGACCGTGCCCCCTTGGTGTGACAGCCCACTCCACCCGGAGTGTTGCTTCCTCTTGGGCTCTAGCACATTGGCGCCTCGCAAACAGACAGTCCTCTCTTGTACTCGCTCACCCGGCCAGTACTGGACCCGCTCAGGTGTCTTCGCTTGCTCGCCATTCCACTCCACAGACTGGATAAGTGTGATTTTTCTCAGCTGAGCCTTCTATTGAAGCCCTGAGTTCCTCCAGCACTGTTGATGCTGACGCCAGTTTCTGTTGCCTGGACGTCGGCTAGGTGCCTCTGTGTGCATGGTTCCTGCTAGTAGCCCCCACATTTGTATTTCCACTGTAAACCTCCCTGAGCATGTGTCTTCCCTCGGCAAGCCACCTTGCCACCCCTGGAGTTAAGATTCTAGCCACCCTACGAGTTGGTGACTCCAGTGTTCCTCCATACGAAGCCCCCTGGGCTGTATGTGTATTCCTAAGTCCTCCCTACGGGTAGGCATACTGCGGCATATTTCCTCTGGGATATGCTCGCCAGTGTACCTTGGAATTCCTGTGTTAATTCACGACAGGGGATCAGAATTTCACAGAGCACTGGAAGACAGCTGTGAAGGTGGCGTGATTTCACGGGGGACCCCCATTCTCCGTCATCCGACGTAACTCGGAGTGACTAAGAAAGGGAACGTCTCGGTTACGTACGTAACCCTCGTTCCCTGAGTAGGGAACAGAGACGTTACATCTCCTTGCCACTTCCGCTATACCCCTGGGTAGACGCCTGAGTTCATTCTCGGCTCCTCAGCGAAGACATACTGCGGTTGCGTCTGCTTCCTCCTTTTATACTCACGGGGTGAGGCGGAGTTATGCTATGCAAATTCCGCAGACCCATGGCATTTCCTTGCCATTGGCTCGTTTTTTAATAGTCGAAGAGGATTGGCTTTCTAGGCGAAACCCCCATTCTCCGTCATCCGACGTAACATCTCCGTTCCCTACTCAGGGAACAAAAAATTGTTGAGTAGCCATAAGTAAATGCTTACATTTATGAGGTGCATAGGTGCAAAGGTGTTATGAGTGTTTTTTGTGTTATTATGTGCTGCTATGGTTGAAGTTGCTAGAGTTTTCTTGATGGTTGCTTATTGTTGCATCCAAACAATCCCACTCTCAGGTCTCTATGATATTATGGTTTCTAGATGTGGTTCAAGTCATTCCCTTAATATCTATGGGATTTTTGTGTTTTATTATAAACTGCTGGATTTGAGGTGTTCTTGTCTGTATATCACAAACAGTGCAGGACGACTGATTGGCTAATGTTTAATACATTGGGTTAAGGGTTTTGAAAAAGTATAGCAAGAGTAATATGTGCCTTTGTTAGCACCACAAAAATGTTTTAAAAATTATTCCAAATAACCCTTAAGACGGGCATACACTGCGATTTCTGTATAATTTCAGCAAGGAACGTTGTAAACCAGTAGATCTCATGCGATGTAAAGCCTAAGCTCAAAATTTATGTGCTCACACTATACGATCCAATTGTTGAATGCAGCTTGACTGCTTACACTATATGTGTCAAATATAAGCAATAAACCCCCGTGCCAGGTTGCTTCGATAGTCCATGACTTTGTGTTTCCAGAGATATTGTCAGAAGCATCAGCTAACGATACCAAGAGGATTTAGCATTTCCAATTTATGGTTTAAATAATAATAATAATAACAATTATTATTATTATTAATAATAACAATTATTATTATTATTATTACTAGGGTAGGCCTATTTCAGTGCATCATAAATGCATAATCATAAAACATTAGGTAGATTTGCTTACTCATTGAAAATTATTTAAAAACATTAAGGTTGATTTTACAATGAATTATAGGCATATAATTAAAATGATTAACAGTCTACAATATGTACGAAAACTGCAATAATCTCACTGAAAATTAAGAGCTGCTATTAAGACATGCCATTATCAGCATATGTTGAAGTAAACTTATCTCTTGTTGTCTCTGAGAGAATATGCACGGAAGCTCAACAGTTTTTTTCTTTAAATTTCTCTATGGTAAATAATTGACTCAAAATTAAGGTTTGAGACTTCTTAACCTTCTTCACCACTTTTTAAAAAAAAATTCCAATATTGTGACGAGACATTTTTCTTTATCACCAACTGCACAATGATGGACAATTGTCCACATTTCCCTGTGATAATAATATGTAAAAGTAAATATTAAAGGTGGGGTATGTGATTTTCTTTTTTTTTTGACCTTTTTTTTTTTTTTTCAAAATCACTTGAAATCCCATTCCTGACAGCCACTGTGTTAGAAGCACTGAAATGAAATTTAAGCAATTTAATCATTTGTTGTATGGGCAGAACTCCAGCCAATCATTTTCTGCATTAATATTATGAACATCAGCTATGCTAATTATTTCCCATTTGCTTTTCTGCTGTTATCTTGGGACGCTAGTCCCGAGGAAAATGGCGTTCATCAGCTCCAGTTTGTATCCAGCCTCTCACGGAGACTTCAGATGCCCCAACACCTGCGATGAGACGACTAAACGCCTGTGAAGAGACGACTCGACGCCAGTGAAGAGACGACTCAACACCAGCGATATGTTATGCCTAAATTAATACACGATTAACTAAATGTATTTTTCCATGTACATTTCTGAAATGCACTTTCTGTAAAGCTGCGTTGAAACAATCTCTATTGTGAAAAGCGCAAGACCACCTAGAAACATACCAGAAACAGACAGAAAATGGTTGGTACAATCCACCAATCAAACCGTTTGTAACAATCCACCTTGCGCAAGTGTTCCCTTCGTGCACATACTCAAAGCTTGTGACCCAGTCACAGTAAGTGCAAGTCGTCCTAGGACAGAGAGAGAGAAAGTGCAATCTCGCACATCTGAGATTTGCATGTTCTTCGAATGGGTGGAGTCAGGGCCAGCGTTGGAGGAAAGAAGGTAGGACATTTTGAGTTGTTTATTTTCAAAATCTGCCAGCTGTTTTGCAAATCCCATACCCTAGCCTTAAATACATTAGTAAATAAAGTAAAAAGTGAAACAAGTAAAATAATGATCAAGTAAATTAATAAAAGAGGTGCCTATGTGCATGCCAAAATTTCAGACATGCCAGAAATTCTTCCGACCAAACGGCGCGCAAAAAAGCTGAAAATCGGCCCGACTCGAAAATAAGTCGCACGAGTCAGAATTTGGCTCAAAATTGAAAGAAAATCGCACAGTGTATTCCCAGCATTAGACTAAAGGTCATCACCACCAAACTAAGGTGGAAACTATTTTTGCAGGAGGCTGAGTTGAAGTTCGATTGGGCGATAAAATGTGAGCCAATCTTAGGGTCACTGATGTTGTGCCCTTTCCAGCATATTATTTTTAAACGTAAGTAAACCAAGCAGTCCAGCCAGCCATGTGGATGCATACATGGGCAACTTCCAAGTGAATCAACACATCTGGAGGAACTCTCTGAGGACTTGCTATTTCTCAACAGCTCCTATTCACAGCAAAGATTGCTTTTTTTATTACAAATCAATCTCTGAATGTTTCACTGATGTGGTCTGAGAGTTGCGAAAGGAGGATATCAATGAAGAGAATTACGTAATTATATTTCAGAGCACTCAGAACAAAGTAAGAAAATAAAGCAACCCCCACACATTCCACTACAATCTAAAAGGTGTAAAACATTTCCAGATGGCAGAATGTAACTACTGCAGAGTCTGCATTTCAACAGGGTTTTACTCGATTTTAGAGCCACCCTGGTAAGCCCCAAAACAAGCACCTTTATTTGTTTTTGTAGACCAGATTTTTGGAGGTAGAGGTGTGGAAAAAACCTCGGCAGTGTCTTCGAATTAAAGAGAAAGGTTCAAAATTTATGCTCAAGCTGTTTGCCAGGAAACGTTCTAAAGTCCTTGTTCTAAAATGTTGAAGGGAACATCCTAGATTGGAAACTGTTTAACTGAGTGGCAAGGAGATTACAGCACAGCAGTAGAAATATCCTCAATAAACCACACAAATTTGAAAGTAAAGTATTTTGAAAGTTTGCTTGTGTTGCTCCATAAATATATTGTGGGAGCTCTTATTATTATTACATTTTCAATGCAATCCGACCAATGTCACTCACTGCAAGTGTATATGTGGCAGTTTTTCACTTAAAAGGTTAGTTCATCCATAAAAAATTGATGTTCAAAATCCAGAAGGTTTTTTGTCTTCTTTTGTGGAACACAAAAAGGAGACATTTAGCAAAAAGTGCACGCTGTTTTTTTTTTTGGTTTTTTTTACAGTGATGAGACCCAAGGGCCGTCAAAAATTACAAAAAGCACCACAAAATTTTTCCATCTCAATATGCTACATCTTAATTAATCTGAAATCATACAATTTCATGCAATTAACCCTCTGAGCCCGAAGAATGCACCGGCGTTTTTTTACTCATGATAGCATAAACAATCTCCATACTCCAAACTCCATACATTTAAGACATTATGCATAACTTTAAACTATATTATAAAGGGTCTTCTTTTATTTGTGTACACTCACAATAACAGAAATCCTTGTGGTTTTGTAAAATAAAGAAAATAAACAGGGTGCGCTTTCAGCTGTCACTGTCTCCGTGAGAAACTTTCTTTAAGACGTTTGAATAATGAACTGAAACTCGGCGAATACTTATCAAGTATATCACAAACATGAAACGTACGTCTCAAGAAAGCTTGAAACTTTTAAATAAAACAATTCACATTTAAAACAAATATTCAAGATTTGTTTTATATTATCCTAATATATAAAAGTGTATAGCATATAAGATATATATACTGTAGCACCCTGTGGTTATAATAATTACTCATAATAATTAATAGAACAAATATGTTTTCAGGCTAAGGCAATAAATCATATTCATTGCAATACTCTATTTGGTCATGTTTTCCATGTAAAAAAAAACATAAACAAAAAAAAACATCATCAGAAATCAATGGTTTCCTTTCGTAGTCACTCCGAGTTACGTCAGGAGTGACGGAGCATGGGGGTTTCGCATAGAAAGCCAATCCTCTTCGAGTATTTAATAACGAGCCAATGGCATGAAAATGCCTTGGGGCTGCGGAATTTGCATAGCGTAACTCCGCCCCACCCCGTGGGTATAAAAGGAGGAAGTGAACGCAATCGCAGTATGTTTTCGCTTCGGAGCCAAGAGAATTCTTCACTCCTAAAGCCAGTTTCGAGACGAGCGTCCTCTTCAGCGTTGGTGTGACGGCGGTACCCAGCGAGATTCTGCATTGCCTGCAATCTGAGCAGTGGTCTGCCAGACTTTGCGCTTCTCCCTCGCAGCATCACAAGGCGGGCTTGAGTCCTCGGGAAGTGAGGATGCGGCTGCGTTGCCTCCTTCGGGAGCGCCAGCGTTGCCCGTGTCTGATCCCGAGATGACGGCCATGCTATCTCGGGCCGCCGTGAGTATCGGGTTAGAGTGGAACCCTCCGCCCTGCCCCGATCTCTCACGGATGGATAATTGGTTTTTGGGTAAGGCTGCCGCCTCACGGCCACAGCTGACCCCAATTCCTTTTTTTCCGAGCTGCATGCAGAACTGACGCGCACTTGGAGGGCTCCTTTGACCTCCCGAGAGCGCGCTTCAGCTTCCCCCGCCTTTCCTCCCCTCGACGGCGCGCGGGTACGCTGGAATTCCCCCGGTGGAGCGCTCTGTTGCGATGCAACTGTGTCCACAGAGCACCTCCTCCCGCGGTACTCCCAAGCACCCATCCAAAGCCTGTAGGTTCTCGGTTCTCGCGTTCCTATAGAGCGGCGGGACAGGCAGCCTCCGCCCTGCGCGAGGGGGGGACTGACCAAGGGGCTTTTAACGAGCTTCGAGCTGCCACCGACCTCGCTCTCCGAGCGACGAAAGTGGCCCCGCTCATTCCTCTCTGTCTCTGAGGGTGCGGATGGGAGCATGTGTCGTCCCTCGACTACACCACTCCCCTCCCCTCTATCGCCTGACCCCCGGCAGAACAGACCCCCGTGGAACGCTGGTCCTTCCCTGGTCTCTTCTGTCGCGGAACGGGGCTCGACTGTGCACCCGCACGGGGTAACTCCTGTGCGCATGCCGGTCTCCCCACCTCGCTGCCCCTCCGGGGGGACGTCTGTGGTTCGCATGACCCCGCTGGTTCAGTTCCTGGGAGCTTGGCTAGAGCTCCCCGGCCTGTCCCGCTGGGTCATCAGAACGATCAGATTTGGCTACGTGATTCAGTTCGCACAGTTTTCTCCCCGCTTCAGGGGAGTTCGCTTCACGGTGATCAGTGGCAATGCCCTGGTCATGAGAGCGGAAATTGCGACCCTGCTGGCGAAGGGTGCAATCGAGACGGTCCCTCCAGCCGAGATGAGGTAAAGGTTTTACAGCCCCTACTTTATCGTCCCCAAGAAAACCGGTGGGTTACGACCGATCCTGGATCTGCGCATTTTGAACCGTACTCTTCATCGATTGCCGTTCAAAATGCTCACAGCCAAACGCATTTTCGAATGCGTCCAGCCTCAGGATTGGTTTGCAGCGATAGACCTGAAGGATGCGTACTTTCATGTCTCCATTTTGCCTCGACACAGACCGTTTCTTCAGTTTGCTTTCGAGGGCCAGGCATATCAGTACACGGCAACTGGTGCTCTTCCCGCGGAGAAGATCCCCGGAGATGTTGATCGGTGTCGTGCTTTCCTTCCTGCAAGAAGGGTTGGAGCGCAGGCTATCGCCCTCCACCCTTAAGGTTTACGTCGCGGCCATTGCCGCGTCTCATGATGCAGTAGAAGGTAAGTCCCTGGAAAAGCACGACCTGGTCATCAGGTTCCTGAGGGGATCGCACAGGTTAAATCCGCCTCACCCTCCCCTCGTGCCCTCTTGGGACCTCTCAGTAGTTCTAAGTGCTCTGCAGAGGCCTCCCTTTGAGCCTTTGCAATCGGTAGAGTTAAAGTTTCTGTCCATGAAGACAGCACTCCTGGTTGCATTGGCCTCCATGAAGAGGGTAGGGGACCTGCACGCATTCTCTGTTGACGAAGCGTGCCTGGAGTTCGGGCCGGCTTACTCTCACGTGATCTTGAGACCCCGGCCTGGATATGTGCCCAAGGTTCCTACCACTCCCTTCCGGGACCAGGTAGTGAAACTGCAACCGCTGCCCCTGGAGGAGGCAGACCCAGCCTTGGCACTGCTCTGTCCGGTACGTGCGCTGCACACCTACGTTGACAGAACGCGGTTTTTCAGGACCTCAGACCAGCTCTTTGTCTGTCATGGGGGGAGCCAGAAGGGAAGGGCTCTCTCAAAGCAGCGGCTGTCTCACTGGATAGTGGACGCCATCGCTTTGGCTTACCAACAGCAAGGTCGACCGTGCCCCCTTGGTGTGACAGCCCACTCCACTCGGAGTATGGCTTCCTCTTGGGCTCTAGCGCATGGCGCCTCGCTAACAGACATTTGCAGAGCTGCAGGCTGGGCGACACCAAACACCTTCGCGAGATTCTATAATCTGCGAATAGAGCCGGTGTCCTCTCGCGTACTCGCTTCCGCCAGTACTGGACCCGGTAAGGTGTCTTCGCTTGCTCGCCATTCCACTCCTCGGACTGGATAAGTGCGATATTTCCTCAGTAGTCTTCCGTTGAAGCCTTGAGTCCTCCAGCACTTCTGATGCGAGCACCACTGCTTTTGCTCTGGATGCCGGCTAGGTGCCTCCGTGTGCACGGTTCCCTATGGTAACCGTCTCATGTGTATTATCCAATGTAAGCCTCTCTGAGCATGTGTCTTTCCTCGGCAAGCCATCTGCCACTCCTGGAGTTAAGTTTCTAGCCACCCTTAGGTTGGTGCTCCAGTGATCTCCATATGTAGTCCCTAACACAGCCATATGTGTATTCCCTACAGTAGGCATTGGTAGCATGTCCCTCCCGGGATATGTTTCCCAGTGTACCTTGGTATTCCTGTGTCAAAGTAGGTAACTCCTGTGTAAGTAAGTAAGTAAGTAGGAGGCCAGACTTTCGCAGGGCACTGGAAGACAGCTATGAAGATGGCGTGATGGCATAGACCCCCATTTTCCATCACTCCTGACGTAACTTGGAGTGACTACGAAAGGGAACGTCTCGATTACGGATGTAACCCTCGTTCCCTGAGTAGGGAACGGAGACGTTACGTCTCCTTGCCACTTCTGCTGTACCGCTGGGTAGACGCCGAGTTCAGTCTTGGCTCCTCAGCGAAGACATACTGCGGTTGCGTTCACTTCCTCCTTTTATATCCACGGGGTGGGGCGGCGTTACGCTATGTAAATTCCGCAGCCTTAAGGCATTTTCATGCCATTGGCTCGTTATTAAATACTCGAAGAGGATTGGCTTTCTATGCGAAACCCCCATTCTCCGTCACTTCCCCTACTCAGGGAACGAGGGTTACATCCGTAACCGAGACGTTTCTCTTATTTGCACAGCATGGAGGTGTTGCTTTTGAATGTTACTTTCTCATTTATATCCATAGCCTTGCCTTCCCAAGTGTAGCACCAAAATTAGTCAATGTTTTATTATTAATAATAAAATCTTGTAGTTTAATCTTAGAGCTCAAATGATAAACATGGTAGAAATGTCAAGGTCATGACTTTGATTCCTAGAAAATAACATGCAAATGCAATTTGTATGCAATGTATGTTACTTCTCATAAAATAATCTGCAAAAATATGTTAATGTAAGGTTAACATCTATGATGTTTATTTTTAAAGAATCAAGTGGACAATTGAAAAGAGCAGCAGTTCTTTTTGCTCTAGCTGAAAAGCTCAATCATCAGAATGATGTCAATCAGCTTATATTCTTGTTACTTGATCCTTTTTGTTTCTGTTGTGTGAAATAAATGTGTGTGAGTGTGTACTGTATGTCTGATTGGGTATTCTTATACATAATCTTATACATTTTAGGACAATTTTTCTAAACCAAATGAATGACAAGTCCAAGAATAAGTCTACCTCTGCTGCAACTGCAATATTTATTTAAGTAGCCATGAGGAGCTAACATCAATATTTGTTACAAAGTGTTGACTATGCTGGAATTGAGCCCATTTATATAACCCATGAGTCAACTTCTACAATTCCCTTTTCCGCACGATGTCGTTCCAGACTATTCAGTAGTATTCTCTTTGATTTTATTAAAAAAAGGAAACACTAAATTTGTAGACTGAGTCAAGTAAACTGGAAAAAATGGAAAAGTATAAATGTGCTGTCTCGTGTGCTTCATTGCATATTAACTCCTGACAAAAATTCTGATATCAAACATGAGCAATCACTTTGGGAGCATTACTTAAAGAACAACATTTTTCTGCTTGAAACATCATGTTTGCCTTGATTTAAATTCAAATTTGTAGACCTGTAACAATATTCATAATGCAAGAACCATAGTGCACAACTTTCTATTTATCCTGCTCTATTTATTTGTCCTTGTCTATAAATTATCCAACCCTTAACATTATATACGGAAGAAGTATGAAATTTAAAAAATGTATTGTAGAAGGCCTCTTTTTTAAAACTCCAGTCGCAATTTTATCACACAAGTTTGTGCTGAATATGTTTTCTGTTTCTGAATATGTTCTAGTTTATTTCTATTATTATTGTTTAGGTCAACACCAATATTACAGTTATGGCTGAAAAATAATAGATTCAATATTAGTTGATAACAGAAATGGTTGTGATATATCTTGCATCCCTATTATTTATTATAAATCTTATTATTATTATTTTCATAATTATTTTATCTTGTTTCATCACATCCTTTCTATTTCCTATGTTAGTTCAGAAAAAATGCCTAATTTTATACTGAAAAGATTATAGAACTCTCAGCACTGTTTCACACGTTTAAAATCAATTCCATACAATTCCACGGATTTGCTTTAAAAATGCTCCCAAAAATCAGCTTTAAAAATACAACGTCCACAGATTCCGTCTGGGTCTAGTCATAATTGACGTAATGAAGTAAACATCACAGCCTAAAATTTGTTGAAAATATCAGCTGACCAAGTGTAACAAGCAGTGAAATATTTAGACTATCTGCATTTGTCTCGGAAACAGACATACTTTCCAGTTTTCACTCAAACAACTGCTGAGCTGTTCCTCTGGCAACAATCATGTAAATTCCACTCTGGCACCTATAGAAGCTTTTCCCGTAAATCCTCTGAAAAAAGAAACAGCTGCAAGTTCTAGCATGTCCTCTTTCTGTGAACCCTTAAATAACACCTCTCTAGGGTATTTCAAGTGTTGTCAGTAATCTGAAAATGAAAACTATTACTGCAAAGCTTGTAGTAAAAAAAGAACGTACCTGTAGATAAGAAAACTGGAGATTCCGAAAATGATGAGGGCCAGTCCAGACCCAACTGCCACTATTCCAAGGACAGGAAGATGATCTGGGAAAGTAAAACAATTATATATAAACTAAACTCGTATTTTGCGAGTATTACTAAACGTGACTTCAAAGTTAATGAATCGGGCCCGCTGATAGCATTTATTTGCACAAGTGCTTGATTCACTATAAATTCACAATAAATTTTGCAAATCACTTCACAGCAAAAAAAAAAAAACCCATCTATGTATAACGAAGCCTAAACAGCGCAATTCCTGATCTTGCAGGTCTGTTCTGAGTGCCAGGTTGTGGAGGATGCAGCAGATTATATCTATTAGGCTTTATTTTACTGGGACTGCACAGTCTCACTCCACCATTGCCATCTAGGCACCTTAATCAGACTTTTGAAATGCTGAAAGTGAGCTTATCGACATTCTGCATCTGAATATATACCAAGTTTTACCACTCTTCTCCACCATTTGTTGAATCCCTGCAGCTACTATAAATATTAAAGGTACACTCAAAAAAGTAATTCATGGGACCTGTTACCACAGATGATATAAATTCATGGCTGCGAGTTATATTCTTATATATCGACTTAATTAAACATTTTAAGTTGCAAACATTATTTTGTTGATTTCTGTTGGCATAATAATGTTGACCATTACATTAACTTAATATTGTGTGTAATTTTAACTCAAAAAAATTAAGTTGCAGTAACTTAATGAAATTGTCTTGAATTTTTTTTTTAATTGTGCAGAGGATATCTAGTTCCCAGTATACTTTGCATATGACTGGATAAGGAGAATAAATGTTGTTTTTAGTGAAGGGAAAGACCTGTTAGTGTTTAATGCTACTATGTTTGACAATTAAAATACGCAGTTTCTGTATTGTTGATTCTGCTGAAGATCAGACTACATTAAGGTAAACACTACATTGATTCAATATGACTGAGCTAATGCCAGTGAGTAGTAACATCTTACTTGTTCACATGCTAAATAAGTTACATTTATCATGTGCTATGATAGCTGTGTTTTTTAACTGAAATAGGTAAGATTAATTGATTCCAGGGCTACAACTCAAGTAGTTGGAACGACTTAATTTTTTGAGTAAATTTGTGCTATAAACTTATAAATTTGTGTTCATGCTACAAATTATAAAATTCCAACAACTCCATGTAGTTTGTTGGTGAAACGTAATTTTATTAGAAGTTCTTATAACTCAAAAACCAAATGATTAAAGTTGTTGCGTTAATTGTTTTTTGTTAAGCCAAAACATTTTTTGAGGGTGAAAAAATGAATAATTGTGCAAATAGTGAAAGAGTTTTGTGATCCAATCTACAATAAGTCTGATTAACATAGAAAGGAGGTTTACAGTGCTTGCACTTCTGCTAAACACTGAAAAGAACATAATATAGAACGTTCACAGATGACACATTTTAGTCACATTTTAGGTTCTGAAAAGAACCTTGATTCAGCTAAATAAATAAAACTGAATTTTTATATATATATATATATGTATATACAATTGCCAAAATCGTGGCTTTTTCCTTATTGTAAGTATTCAGATTTCACTAAAAAGGTCCCTACCTTCCATACATGGTGAGAATCCACATGGTGGGTAGTCCAGAGGTGGGGAACCCTTTGGCCACTGAATCCTCTCTGTTGGGGACCACAAGACTTCTTTACTGGTCCCATTGTAGTGACCAACAGTCTGTGTAACGAGAAATATTCATTAACATATTTTATTTACAGTGAGCTGAAAAACATTTCAGATCAGAAAAAAACATATTACAAAAATGAGACTTACATGGCCTACCAACAAGACTTTTAAGTCTATGATCTCTGATGGAAAATATACTAGAATATATGAGATGATGATGTTTTTCTGCACATGATTCACTGTGTGTACATGCATCACCACTCTCTAACTAACTGAAAATAAAGTCTAAATACATAAAGGTTAAATAAGGGGTAACTATGGCAACAATGCACGGTATAACTCAATCACTTTATTACCAGCTAAATAACCATTCATTTCATTTCACTTCTTTTCTTTTCTTTTTTGTTGTGATAGGCCTCTCTAAATCAAACAAGATTCCCGGTACATTTATGAATGAACAAGTCAAACTGAAAAATGAACACATCGCTTACAAGCTCATGAACACATGTTTTCGATTAGGAGAGAAGGGCTAGTAAAGGATTTGATTTTTAAGTAACACATTATTTGGTATATCGAGCCGTCCAACCACAGCCACATTTGCTGTAATTATGGAGCATGTGGCATGTGGGTTAAATTAGACTGTTGTTCTACATATGCTCGACTCTTTAACCATTGTTATTTATTGTCACCATGTCTATCAAAAAGATTTTCACTATGGAAAGATTCCACAGGAAAGCTACATCCTTCATAACGTTATTTCTGTGTTTGCTAAGGCAGACATCACAGTTACTATTGCTCACACGCAGGGGTACTGAAACTCTTATGTGGCAGCATTGGATTCCATTAGTAAACTACATTGAAAAAATAAAGGCCTTGCGAAAATTTGGTGCTGCTAAAAACTTTCTCAAAACTGTGTTAGTATTTCTTATTTATGTATGAATAAGAATCCATGTTCTGTATTTATGAGGTGGCTGAATTTGTGGTAATTCTACTTACTGCATATTGCCCAGTTTTTAGGTTAGTCATTCCCCAAAGTCTGAAGTCTGTGTATCTGGCATTATTCCGATCTGTGCTTACAAGGCCAGTCACCCCTGTGATGAACAAACACAAGCCCAGGGATCAAATAAACATTTTTATCTGCGTGTTGCAGAGTAAAAAGATCACATATTGTTTTTTCTTTGTAAGCCAAAAATGATTTTTAAGACACATAGAAAAAAAAATATATTATTGAGAGAGGAAGCGCTGTCATAGCTAAGGTTATGTATTAGAACTGAGCAAATTAAACAGTTAAAAGTTCTGAAAACAAGATCAATTAAGTTGATAGGCAGAATGAGAGACTAGAATAAACCTTGAATTGTGTGTTTTGGACCCCATACTGTACATGACCTTCAGAAGAAGAAAAAAATATTGTTTTCTGAATTTGTTCCCTCTGTTTAGTTGCATCATGGCAAGGTTGTACTAATAAATTCCACCATTTTAGTTACATAATGTGCAGAGTTCTCACTAAATTTATCTTGTTTTTCTGTATGTTTAAATAATTTTACTGGAAATAAAACAAAAATACTGATTAAGAAAAATACTTTTTGCAGTGCATTCAATATTCTGCCTGGTTCCTATCCGTGTTTGAAACAGCGTGTGTAGTTTCCTTCAGGGAGAGGGCTCAGCAGATGGGTTGTGTATTAGAAATAGATTTTCCATTCACAAGCTAGTTGGGATATGCCTTAAATCAAGGACTCTGACTTCTACACTCCCTGCAAGAGAGGATGAGAGTTTACCAACATCGACCTCAGAGGAGCTCTTACAAGCCCTCTGCTCACTTTAAAAAGAATCCGAGCAAAGTTGCCAAAACACTCCAGCTTGACACTGCCTCTAAAAAACAGATACTTGTCATCACATCCTCAAACTGTGAAGGGCCTAAATGTTGTAATCTGTGACCATCCTGTTGAAATGAATGTCAAAACACCATAGGATCATATTGAGAAAGCTTTTATCAAACATATATCTTTACAATTGTAAACCAAGACCACTCAACACACCCCAGATCCTGCGGTTTCGCATTCTCGCAGTTATGTTGATTCCATCATTCTGAGACACGCCGTCTGCTAACGCTTCACTGAGGGCTTTTGCATATAGCACAAAACCATCATGGAAACAGCCGGCAATAAAATCCATCTGAGGAAAAGCAAAACAGAGCTTTAATTCAGGGAAACATCAAGAAATCTAAAACTACATGTCATTCTGTACAGACATAAGATTTGCCAGTTGTTCTCAGGGAAGGAGAAATGAGGAGAGTAAAAACTAACAGGCTGTCCATTGATGAAAATGTAATTGAATTAATTATTAATTTACAGACCTAATTTCATTGGCTCATATCAGCTTTTTATAAAAAGAAAGCATCTAAAACATAGAAAGATGATGTGCCCAATGCATGTTTCAATTGACAATTGAATTGCCTTTGGCTTGCTCAGTTGGGCATATTCAAAATTAAATGACCCATCATACCATTGATCAGCTCTACCAAACTTGGATGTCTTTTTTCCAGTAATAAACAGACACTGTTAAGTTGTTTTGATTGATACTGTGAAGCAGATTTGATACAATCTGTATTGTGAAAAGCGCTATATAAATATATTTGACTTGACTTGACTTGACACAATTTTCCCTGCATTAGGGGTCAACTGAGTCCCATGGTAAATGGAATAATTTACATTTTCCAATAGTTTTGAGTGTTGCATTAAAGTAAAAAAAAAATAGGGGATTATCACACTGATACGTAGGACTTCCGGATTCAGTGATCTTTGTGCACTGCCACTTCCGTTGAATCACCGATTTCGCTGGCGAACTGATGACCGACTGCACTGAGTTTATTTATACGGCATCCCTGGTAAATTAGTCTGATTCACTAAAGTGCCGGCTGCAAACAAACGTGCTACCTTGTTCCCTTTTGTAGTCACTTCGAGTTACGTCAGAAGTGACGGAGAATGGGGGTTTCGCATAGAAAGCCAATCCTCTTCGAGTATTTAATAACGAGCCAACCTGCGGTGGCGGCAACCATCACTTCCGCTAGAGCGTCGTCCACGAGACACCTTACGCGTTGAAGTGGAACCTCTTCGTCAACTGGTGCTCTTCTCTCGGAGAAGACCCCCGGAGATGTTCGATCGGTGTCGTGCTTCCTTCCTGCAAGAAGGGTTGGAGCGTAGGCTGTCGCCCTCCACCCTTAAGGTTTACGTCGCGGCCATTGCTGCGTCTCATGATGCAGTGAAAGGTAGGTCTAAGGGAAGCATGACCTGGTCATCAGGTTCCTGAGGGGAGCGTGGAGGCGAAATCCGCCACGCCCTCCCCTCGTGCCCTCTTGGGACCTCTCAGTAGATTTAAGTGCTCTGCAGAGGCCTCCCATTGAGCCTTTGCAATCGGTAGAGTTTAAGTTCTGTCTTTTGAGGACAGCACTCCTGGTTGCATTGGCCTCCTTCAAGAGGGTAGGGGACCTGCACGCATTCTCCGTTGACGAAGCGTGCCTGGAGTTTCAGGCCGGCTTACTCTCACGTGGTCTTGAGACCCCGGCCTAGATATGTGCCCAAGGTTCCTACCACTCCCTTCCGGGACCAGGTAGTGAAACTGCAAGCGCTGCCCCTGGAGGAGGCAGACCCAGCCGTGGCACTGCTCTGTCCGGTAAGTGCGCTCCACGCCTATGTCGACAGAACGCGGTGTTTCAGGACCTCAGACCAGCTCTTTGTCTGTTATGGGGGGAGCCAGAAGGGAAGGGCTCTCTCAAAGCAGCGGCTGTCTCACTGGAGAGTGGACGCCATTGCTTTGGCTTACCAATAGCAAGGTCGACCGTGCCACCTTGGTGTGACGGCCCACTCCACTCGGAGTGTGGCTTCCTCTTGGGCTTAGCGCATGGCGCCTCGCTAACAGACATCTGCAGAGCTGCAGGCTGGGCGACACCAAACACCTTCGCAAGATTCTTTAATCTGCGAATTGAGCCGGTGTCCTCTCGCGTACTTGCTCCCGCCAGTACTGGACCCGCTTAGGTGTCTTCGCTTGCTCGCCATTCCACTCCTCAGGCTGGATAAGTGCGATATTCCTCAGTTGAGTCTTCCGTTGAAGCCCTGAGTCCTCCAGCACTCATGATGTGGGCACCACTGCACTTGCTCGGGTGCCGGCTAGGTGCCTCCGTGTGCACAGTTCCCTATGGTAACTGTCACATGTGTATTATCCACTATAAGCCTCTCTGAGCATGTGTCTTCCATTGCCACCTGCCACACCTGGAGCTAAGTTCTAGCCACCCGTAGGTTGGTGCTCCAGTGATCTCCATATGTAGTCCCTAAAACGGCCATATGTGTATTCTTAAGTCCTCCCTACGGTAGGCATTTGATTGCATGTCCCTCCCGGGATATGCTTCCCAGTGTACCTTGGTATTCCTGTGTTAAAGTAGGAACTCCTGGTTGTAAGGTAAGTTCAGGAGTCCAGACTTTCGCAGGGCACTGGAAGACAGCTGGAAGATGGCGTGATGGCAAAGACCCCCATTCTCCGTCACTTCTGATGTAACTCGAAGTGACTACGAAAGGGAACGTCTCGGTTACGGATGTAACCCTCGTTCCCTGAGTAGGGAACGGAGACGTTTACGTCTCCTTGCCACTTCTGCTGTACCGCTGGGTAGACGCCAGACATACTGTGGTTGCGTTCACTTCCTCCTTTTATACCCACGGGGTGGGGCGGAGTGACGCTATGAAAATTCCGCAGCCCCAAGGCATTTCATGCCATTGGCTCGTTATTAAATACTCAAAGAGGATTGGCTTTCTATGCGAAACCCCCATTCTCCGTCACTTCTGACGTAACGTCTCCATTCCCTACTCAGGGAACGAGGGTTACATCCGTAACCGAGACGTTTTATTTTAAAGTTTTAATCCAGTTCTTCCTTATACTCAATTAAGTCGGGAATCCATGAAAACTTACGTAGGGTTGGCGTTGTTGGTTAGATTTACAAAGTGGAACAGAGCAGTGACATATATTGTCTTCGTCTCAGCCATTGTTGAACTACGTCGGAAGTGGACATGCACAAAGTTGACAAATCCCGCCCACGAAACCCGGAAGCGAGATAATCCCCTATGATATACTGGATGGTAATTAGTATAATTACTGTAAGCAGAAATTTGATTAATAATTTTCTCATAATTGCAATCCATTTTAGTATGTACCAGTACTTAAAGTACCAGTACTTTAAATAATTAATTTCCTGAATGTTTTCATTTGGCAGCTACATGTGGATCTAGGGTTTCGGGGAGTTGTTTCCTACTTTTGTCAAAGGGTACAGCCGATTCAGGAAAATGGGACTGACATGAGGAAGTCAAACTTATGATTCAAGCGCTTTTAAGTGTCATATCTGATCTTGTGGTTTAAGGAAACACAGTTTAGCTCCTGAAAGCCTATAGAGCTGAACAGAATGTTCAATATTTTCAAGACAGTGATAGTAAGCCAAAAAAAAAAAACTATGTAGTCTGTACAAATGTTCTGATTAAATCTGATGTGACAGATGGCTCTGCATATGTGCCAATACCTGATCTTGTTTATGAGCAACTCACCATTGAGGGTTCCAATTTTATATTAAAGTCCTGCATTGCTCTCTTGTGGAGTTCTTTGCGAAAAGTGGTATACTCAGGGCTGTCTGGCTCCCGGTACGTTACAATGAACACAGACTAGAGAGATGGGGGGGGGGAAACAGTCAAAGAGCTAAGAGTCATAAAAAGAACATAATAAGAACATAATGTGACCTGACCTGTAGGCAAATATTCAATTCCTGACACTATAAGTCACTGAAGATTTTGCCAAATGTTTTTACTGATGCCAGACACGTGATAAAAACTCAAACCAACAGAAGTCAACACAATTTACAAAAAGGGAAGGTTCACCCAAATATGTAATTTCTGTCATCATTTACTCACCTTCAAGTCAAACCCAATTGACTGACTTTCTTTTCTTGACTTGTATTGTATTTAAGGCATTCAATAGCTTAGTCTGAAGAACAGACTCAAATTTTATGTCATTATTCACTGACAATCTTCACTTCCAGCTCTTTGAGTCGGTGAACCAGACTGGCCAATCAGACTGGTTTTGTGAACCTAATCAACTGATTCAAAAAAATGAATTACACTTTTAACAACTTATATTCCAGTCTGTTTTATTCCAGTCTGTTTGTTTAGTTTTCAAGGACTTTAAGTTTGTATTCTCTAGTCACGTGTGTTCCTTTGTTTGATTTCCCCACCACTCATCTGTTACTATGGACACTATCATCACAGCTGTTCGTCTTTGGTTAATTACTATGTGTATTTAATGCTGCATACCGCAAGAAATTCACCTTTGGCTAAGCCACGCCCTAGAATGTAGATTGACCAATCACAGCCCAGCCAAGAACCAGCTCCCACAGTGGTCCGACAATTTTTCACTGCGCTCCATTGACTTTTAACACAGGCGTCTCATATTTTTGGTCTCAGCAGGCTATTACCGTCGAAATTTTCTCCAAAATATGGTTAAACGTTGTGCCTCGGGCATTTGCAACACAGATACAAGCACATCTTTTTTTACTTCCAACCTTACTGTGAGTGTGAAGTTATACTAGTTAGAGCGTTTTATAATGTTCTAGGTTATGATTTCGGTTCTCATACCGGTTGTTGATACGCTAGCACACGCTGCTAATAAATACAACGTTTTACTCGTATAGTCCGTTTGCTTTGTAATAACGATTATAGAAGTGAATAGAGACCTACCGAGCTTTGCATGAACAGTATTGCTCCCTGATATCGTTAGTCCCAGCCTCCGTCTCGATTAGTAGGAAATGCGGTGGTTCATTTTTTGACTGTGACCGGCAACGTTAACGTTATGCTTTTGCCTCTATTTTGGATGCCTTGTTGTTGATTGCGTTTCACCTGTATGTCTTGAATAAAGCCTTTGAACGCATATTGCAGCCCCTTTTGCCTCCTTCTATTGGACACTTTATGTGCTGCTTTATAAAAGTTTGATAACATTTCAGCAGGAAGAGCTGTTACAGCATTTATATTAACGTTATATTGTCCTAAAGTGTATTCTCACCGTGTACCGCCTGCAGAAACACTGCATACGTAGGGGCTGCCATTGATGTTTTGTATGGTTTTGCGGGCTATGTGACGTCAAAGCTTGTAACTGGGAGTACATCGATCTAGTGGGAAGTCACAGGTTTGACTGCTGTTCCAGTGCTCTTTCTCGGGTATAAGGTTGGAAAAACACGGTTACAGGTTACCTGGAATGCGGCATAAGTTTCTCTTGTTCACTCAGTGTCCAGTTATGTTCCATTTAGTGTATGTTGCCCTGCCTGCCTGCCTGCCTGTCTGTCTGTCTGTCTGTCTGTCTGGCTGGCTGGCTGCCTGGCTACTATTTGCTATTCTCATTAAACTTCTTATTGGAACTGAAATTCTTTATCTCCGTCTGTTTGCATGAAACAACCCGTGACAACCCAGTATTACACAATGCCAATTATTAAATACTACTACACATTTGCTGGTGGTGGCAATGTTGTAAATAAGTCCTACTGTACCTGTTGTGACATTCTCTAAATACCATTTTTACGCTTTTTGGCTAAAGGTTGCAGGCTTGCCTTCCAGTGGCTTCGATTTTCCCGCTTATTCTCTGTTTTCTAGGTTAGAGTTTATGTCCTTGTTTGTTGCCATGGTTACTGATTGCTTTGTGAACCCATTTTTGTCCTGTATATTCAAGCCCTCAGTTTAGTTCTACTCACATTCCGTCGTCTTTTATTTAGTGAAGCTTTTACAGTGATTCTTTCCTTCTGAATTACCTTAGCCTTAGTGTTTGTAAATAAACTAAATCCTCTACTACTCCACTTGCCTTGCCTACACTGTGACAAAAGTGAGTCATTCCGTTTGATAAAGTCCACACATTGGTGGCAAGATCGATTAATAGAATAGTTGATAGTTAATAGAATGTATTTAAGTATGTACTTACATTAAATAAATATAATTTTTAGGCACCTATGGGGGGCCAAACAGGAAATAATTAAATGTAATCCCGAATGTATAGTTAAAACTCTGAATATATAAATGTAAATCCCAAATATATAGTTATAACTCTGAATATATAAATATAATCCTCAATATATAGTTACAACTATGAATATATAAATGTAAATCCCGAATATATAAATGTTAATCCCGAATATATAAATGTAAATCCCGAATATATATAGTTATAACTCTGAATATATAAATGTAATTCTGAATATATAAATGTAAATCCCGAATATATAAATGTAAATCCCGAATATAAATATAAATCCCAAATATATAAATGTAAATTCCGAATATATAAATGTAAATCCCGAATATATAGTTATAACTCTGAATATATAAATGTAATTCTGAATATATAAATGTAAATCCCGAATATATAAATGTAAATCCCGAATATATAAATGTAATCCCGAATATATAGTTATAACTCTGAATATATAAATGTAAATCCCGAATATATAGTTATAACTCTGAATATATAAATGTAATTCTGAATATATAGTTATAACTCTGAATTTATAAATGTAATTCTGAATATATAAATGTAATCCCGAATATATAAATGTAAACCCCAATATATAAATGTAATCCCAAATATATAGTTCTAACACTGAATATATAAATGTAAATCCCGAATATATAAATGTAATCCCGAATATATAGTTATAACTCTGAATATATAAATGTAAATCCGGAATATATAGTTATAACTCTGAATATATAAATGTAAATTGGATTATATAAATGTAATTCCTGAATATATAGTTATAACTCAGCATGTGAGCTCCGCTCAATATTCCGCTCTATGCCAATGCGCTCCACTCAATCGCTCACGGCCTAAACGCTCAAATCCAGCTCCGACATGAAATCTCAGTGTAACGTAGGCTATTGTACTAGAGCCTTTGTTGATTAATTTTAAGCCATGCATTGTTGGGGGCTTTTACCATTTTGCATAGGTGGCCTCAGCACAATGTTTGTGTGATAATAGGCCATTTTTTAAACTTTATTAGTTTCAGAAAGATTCTTGTGGATACAGAGACAGTTGAAACAAAGGCAGATCTTTATTTTACAAAAGCACAAGGTTTTGGTGTTATTGTGAATGTACACAAATAAAAGTAGACCATTTGTAGTTGTCTTACACACTAATCTGTATGGCCAAAAATTTACAGAGTTTCTTCCACTGTCATTAAAGAAAAATCCATCAGAACGCGTTGGCGCGTTCGTTGTACAGAGATTTCAAGTCGGAGCTGGATTTGAGCACTTGGGCCGTGAGCGACTGAGTGGAGCGCTATAACTATATATTCAGAATTTACATTTATATATTCAGAGTTATAACTATATATTCAGGATTTACATTTATATATGAAGAGTTCAGATGCAAAAGCCTCTAAATGCCATTTGAAATTTTCTTCTAAAATAACAATTTTTATCAAGCTTGTATATTTAAGTTCAGTAATTTCACTTTAATGACAATTAATAGGTAATCTTCATTGCCATTCAAGTGAAATTACTGAACTTATATATACAAGCTTGATAAAAATGATCATTTTAGAAGAAAATTTTAAAATGGCATTTAGAGGCTTTTGCATCTGAACTCTTCATATTCAGAGTTATAACTATATATTCAGGATTTAATTTTATATATTCAGACTTATAACTATATATTCAGGATTTACATTTATATATTTGGGATTTATATTTAAATATTCAGAGTTATAACTATATATTCAGGATTTACATTTATATATTCAGAGTTATTACTATATATTCAGGATTACATTTATATATTTAGAGTTTTAACTATATATTCGGGATTTACATTTATATAATCAGAATTACATTTATATATTCAGAGTTATAATTATATATTCGGGATTTACATTTATATATTCAGAATTACATTTATATATTCAAAGTTATAACTATATCCAGGATTACATTTATATATTCAGAGTTTTGACTATATATTCAGGATTTACATTTATATATTCAGATTTACATTTATATATTCAGAGTTTTGACTATATATTCAGGATTTACATTTAAATATTCAGATTTACATTTATATATTCAGAGTTATAACTATATATTCGGGATTTACATTTATATATTCAGAGTTTTGACAATATATTCAGGATTTACATTTATAAATTCAGAGTTATAACTATATATTTAGGATTACATTTATATATTCAGAGTTTTAACTATATACTCGGGATTTACATTTATATATTCAGAGCTGTAACTATATATTCAGGATTGCATTTAATTATTTCCTGTTTGGCCCCCCATAGGCACGATGTATCGCGTTTATGTTGTATTGAAGAACACTTGCTGGTATTGAGGTATTAAGGCTGAATATGGGTAAAGGTTAGGAACAAATTTAGTTATATGTTATAAGGGTTTTTTAAGGTGTAAGGAAAGGGTCAACAGTGTAATTAATTATAGATTACAGAAATGAATTACAGCTGTAATTACATGCAGGTATTTTTTTTTTTTTAATTTAAGTACAATGTAAAAAATTTTGTATATACACAGTAAGTGCATGGTATCAAATGATTAATTTAAATGTTAGTAGCCTTTATAGTAGTTAAAGACATTCATATAAAGAGGGACTGGATATTGTGTAATGCACATTAAACTGCCAAAAAGGAACAGCTCCATTTAAAGCTTCTCTAAAGTACCCTCTAAATTGTTACTAAGCTGTTTGACTCAATTATCTGTCAAATAATATATATTTTAAAGACTGAATTTAAAAAGCATAACAAGAAATGGTACATTTAATGGCACAAATGGATTTTGATGGAAAGTTTGAAGATCGTTTATGAAAAAAGGCAAAAAGCCTTTTTTTACTATAAAATAAATCATATGTGCTGATGTTTACATTTACACTTAACAACACATACAGATATGCTCCGTTGATTATGATATGTGGAATTTAAAGAATAAGTTATTAACTATAATGTTATATCTTCTGTTGTCAATAAGATAAACTAGGGGCAATAAGGGGTGGGGGCCCCCAATGACATGTGCCTCATTGGACCACCCTACCTTCTGTCCTTATTAGAAAAAGTAACTCCTATTTATTATGTACATTTTAATTGCAATCTTTTTATATAAAATGCGTTTCTTCTTTTTTTCAATGTTGAATTAACCAGCCTTAAGAGAAATTACTCATTTAAGTAAAAGGAAACCTAATGCATTATTCACAATCAAAGTAACCAGGCAGGCTTTCCAACTAACTGAATATCAGTAAAATTAATAAAAACTGTCTAAATGACTTCAAATTTAATTCTGGATGCAAGAAGCACATTAACATGGAAAAAAATAACTCACTGAGATCATACAAAACCTTGAATAACAATGTAAGGCTGAAAGTGTTAAGTACTGTAGTTTCTTGACCACTCTCAAAAGCAAACGCAAATAAGTGCCACTGTTGATGCTAAAGCAAAGCTGGTTACTATGGGTATTATTAATGATACCTGAAATAGCTTGATGGGGTCATTCCACTGTATTGTTGAACCCTGCCAGGGCATTGGAACATCACCACTTAAACTCTCTGCAAACACATCAAGGTAGAAGATGGCATAGTCCTCTGGATTCTTCACCTCATCCTCAAACAGATTCATTATTTGGAAGAACGTCTGTAGAGGCCCAGAGATATACACAACTATGGTAGAAAAAAAGAAGACCAAAAAACACTTTAGAAACTAAATTTACATTTCCTAATACAAATATGACTGGAGTTCTTAAGGCTGCATTTACATTTGGCATTAACTTGCGATCAACGTGATACAAACAAGAGAAACGAATAATCAGCCAATCAGGACACGGCACATTTATATTTGTTGTTCACATAAAATGGCCCGTGTATCTGATCGGATATCTCTTTCCCCGGAAAATGTTTAAATTAGGTATGCAGGCCTTTTTCACGGAGTGTGAAACAAATTTCGCTTTAGCCTCTATCAATGGCAGTGGTCATGTAGCATGGGAGTTTTGTGATTTATTCATTTACAGTCAATCTCAAATAGGTTACTTCATCTCCCAATTTAAGTTTACAACATTAGTCTTATATGATGAAACAAAGAAAAAAATTATGCCGGCGCTTTCTATGATTGAAAGGAAAGCGCACAAGCATTTAGGCTATGTGTAACATGCAGAAAACATCAGAATCTGACCACATTTTAATTAAAAAAATAGAACATAATAAACAACACATCAGAGAGCTTTAATTAGAACTAAACAATGGTAGGCTTTTGGTTTTGCACAACACTTGTTTATTGATAAGCTACGAGTAAAAACGAGACAAAATAAACAATATCTGAATTGCTTTCATTTACATATTTTTCTTTCTGATACAAACTCCAGTTTTAGGTCAAATTAATTAAAGTTGTTTAAATGAAGTAATATTTCCAAAGTTGATTAATCAAAAATAACTGGGCTGATCATGTTAAACGAGTCATTTCATCCGGGGTTTAAGTGTTAAGATTGTAGCGCGCAATGCATTTATTATAGACATAAACTTACCATTAACCAACTGACAGGTTTTTACTGTTGCATTGTTAGTCTTTAACAGTTAAAATAAAAATGTTTTACAATGTACAGATTTTGCTGCTGGATGCACACATGAAAATGATTTGGTGTTTCTCCTGGCTCTTAAGAAGATGCATAAAAAATAATGCATGGCACCATATTAATGCACAAGTGAACTCTTTTGCATACACTATGTGTGTGTGTATGTTTTGGCTGCTATGGTCGTTATTTCCATTAGCAATGTCGTTCAGTATTTCTTCTGCCAGCTCAGGAGCCAGACTCACAGTTAGCAGACATTTCCTTAAGTGTTAGACCAAAGCCGGCCCCTGTCTGCCTCTCAGCCCCCAAATTCTAAGCTCTTCCACCATAGCGTAGACAAACGCATGCCAAGTAGTCCTGCTGTCTCCTGGATGCGCTCCAAGACAAATGTACAAAAAAGCAAGGAAAATGTTCAACTGTGTTATAGAATTTATAAGGATTTGCCTGAGCCTGGCTGATACAAAACCAATGATTAATGTTTGAGAACATTTTGTTTCAAAATAGTCTACGATAAGATTCTGAAATGTGTTTGCGGTTTTGCGACTTTTTGCACTTTTGCACTAGGTTGTTTTTGTTAGTCATGCCAAAGATATTAGTTTGTATTGGGAAATGTACAAAATATGCTCTGTTGTGCTTTCTTTCCTCAAAATTGTCACAACTGTTCTTTGAAAATGACTCAAATTTGTTGAAGAAAAATAAAGGATGTAATTGATCCACTCTATCATCTCAGAAAGGAAAAATGAAAAATGAAGGGAAAATGAAATAAATAGGGAATGTAGGGAAAATGAAATAAAAATGAATAGAGAAAATGAAATGCTTGAGGGAGAAGGGACAAGGGCCTCGCATTGATCAGTACTTCTTCCTTCTTGATCAGTACTTCTTCTCCACTGGCTTTTACTATGGCAATGGAAGTAATCATTAGGGCATCAAGATGGGTAGAAGGTGGAGAGCGCTTGGCTTCTGGGATGCAACTATCACCAATCAGAGCATACATGAATGACATGACAACCATGACTACAACAGTAGCCTGTACTAATCGGTTATTGGGGAAGTTAACAGATAATATTGAATGGGCACGAATGCAATTTAAGCCCTCTAAATCAAGGAGTATCTCGATAGTTAAAGGAAAGGTAGTAGATAAAACATTCTTCATTAATGGTGAGGCAATACCAACAGTTTCTGAGAAGCCAGTGAAGAGTCTTGGGAGATGGTACGATGGGAATCTAAGGGACACAGTTCGAGTGGGAGAAGTTAGACAGCAAGCAGTGGAAGGGTTGAAGAGTATAAACAGCTGTGCTCTACCAGTCAAGCTAAAACTCTGGTGCTTTGCTGCCGAGGTTGCTGTGGCCACTGACTGTGTACGAGATTTCTTTGACAACAGTGGATAAGCTGGACGCGTTAATAAGTTCATACATCAGGAAATTGTTGGGAGTTCCACGCTGCCTCAGCAGAGTGGGACTTTATAGTAAAGGAATATTGCAGCTGCCAGTCTCTGCTTTAACCGAGGAGTTTAAGTGTGCCAAGGTCAGGCTGGAAATGACCTTAGTTGAGTCACGTGACAAATGTGTAAGGGAGGCAGCCCCTGTGTTAAAAATTGATATCTGTAGTAGAGGCGAAGGCTGCCCTTCATATTGGGGATATTGTGGGACAGGTACAGCATGGAAGAGGGGGTTTTGGGCTTAGTGTAGCTCCTCCTAAATGGCACAAGGCAGGCCCAGCTCAAAGGGGGAAGCTGGTAGTCAACGAGGTGCGAAAGCAGGAGGAGAGGATGAGGTGTATAAAGGCCATTACCCAGGCCAAGCAGGGAGAGTGGATGAGATGGGAGAGTGTGGAACAACGCAAGTTGGGCTGGCAAGACCTTTGGTAAATGGAAGAGAGTAGGATCAGTTTCCTTATAAGGTCAACATATGATGTCCTCCCATCATCGCAGAACCTAAACCTCAGGGTAGGAGAGGATCCCTCTTGTCCTTTGTGTTCATCACCTGCCACATTAAGGCACATTCTGACAGGATGTAAGGTGGCTCCTAGCCAGGGTTGGTTTACTTGGCGCCATGACCAAGTACTGCGATGTTTGGCTTTAGCATTGGAGGGCAAGCGTTGTATGACCAATAAGTTGCCGCCTGCAAAATATTACACGCAGAAGACAATATTCCTCCGCCCAGGTGAGCAACCACCAAGAAAAGGTGTTAACACCAATTCTCGCCCAGGACAACTAGAAGCTGCTAGGGACTGGAAGATGCTGGCTGATCTTGATCAACGGCTTATTTTCCATCTGAGATTGCTACCACTAACTTACGACCAGATATTGTTTTGTGGTCTGGATTAGCACGCATTGTTCAGCTGATAGAGCTAACAGTGCCATGGGAGGATGCGGTAGATGAAGCATATGAGAGGAAGAAATTGCGGTATGCTCATCTGGCCACTGAGGCAGAGCAGCGAGGATGGAGAGTCCAAGTTTATCCAGTGGAAGTGGGTTGTTGAGGTTTTGTGGCACACTCTACAACCCGGTTCCTCAGAGACGTCGGATTCAGTGGCCAAGAGTTGCGTCGCACGGTAAATAACTTATCTGAAGCAGCAGAAAGAAGCAGTAACTGGCTGTGGTTGACACGGAAAGATTCTAGCTGGCTATGTACAGGCCGCCACGCTACGGTTTCGTAGAATTCTTGAAGAGTCTGTTTGTATAGGTTGCACTGAAATTACAGTCATTACGTTCCTGTGTATATTGTTTGAATGACGGTGGTTGGCCAGATATTGTGGTTTGCAGTAGGTGGTATGCCATACGGTGGCATATGGATGATGATACGGTATATGATACGGTGGATGATGATACGGTGATATGACAGAATGGGCCAACACGCCACTGCTGCTGGGCGTTCCAGCACTCTGCTTGAGTCTTCTGGCCTGCCCGCAGTTTTGGGCAGAAAGTGGGAGCTCTAAGCAGAGAAGGTCAGTCACTGCTGCTCTGCAGCTGGAACCAGCTTCCAGAAGAGATCAAATGTGCTCCTACAGTAGTCACATTCAAATTCAGACTCAAAACACCTCTGTTAAGCTGTACATTTACTGAATGAGTATTGTGCGTCCAACTGATTACACTTTATTTCTGGATTCTCAGTTTGATTTTGAAAGACTGTATTCTTCCTTTTGATTCTACACTGAACTCAAATGGCACTGATTGATATGATGAACCGGTGTTTTGCACTAAATCCTGTGGTGGAGTTTGAGAGAGATTGACTTATGACGGTCAAGGAAACACTGTGGTGACTCTAAAACAGATTACTGGTCTGGATTGGTACAGATTACTAATCTGATGGGCTTATATAATCCATGGAACTACTGAAAATCTACGAATAAATAAGTCAAAATAAGATACACCAATGTTTTGTCAGATAATACATTTATTCTATGTATCATCTTTTTACTATTTTAATTCAGTTTACTCAAATTTATTTTATAACTGTATCATTTACTTCCTTTAAATTCCTTTTTTAACTGCTTTGATTCCCCATGCTTTTATTTTGTGTCTATTTTCAACACAAAGCTCTATGAATTGCTATAGTGTAATTATTAAAATTAATTTCTATGTAAAGATTTGAATAACTGTTTGAATTTTCCTTGCTGTTATTTTGTGATTTTTTTCCTCTCTACATGTAAAGCACTTTGAATTGCCATAGTGAATGAAATGTGCTATATAAATAAACTTGCCTTGCCTTGCCTTGCAAGACCCACTCAGTGTTACTTATTGGATAAAGCTGGGAAAGCATGCCCTAAAGAAGGGGAGGCTGTGGAAGACACATTCTACCCGGAGGAAGGTTTTGTGGCGGTTGCACATTTGGACAAGCCAAACAGGGAATGCAACATACATATTATTTACATAACAGGGTTAGCTATTTCTGGGGAACACAACTGGAGCAAATAGACGCACATATCTGGCCCAGCGGGCGGGACTGGCGTTACAAGATGACAGTAAGAATGAGTCTTTTGTGCTATTGGACACTGGGGGCACCTCGTTGAGGGGACTCTAGTGGAAGTGTTGGTGTCTACCACCACCTGGGGTAGATCACCTAGAACCTCCACGTCCCATCCAGGAACCAGACCAGAAACATGGAGTTTCCAGAGGCCTGGGTGTGCGTGCCATAGGGTGCCCCATCTCTTCCTCAGAGAAATTGGCCATGGAGGGGCTGTAGCGAGGAGCATGAGCCAGCTGTGCACCAGTGCAGTTTCTCCTCGGTCAGGGAGTAAAACAACTGGCAATGTGTCGAGGCCGGAGTGGCAAACAGATCTATCTGTGTGGCTCTGAAGTCCCATTTCAGCTGGACCGCCTGGGGATGGAGACACAACTTTCCCGGAAGCATAGGCTGTCGTAAGAGCTTGTTGGCTGCACGATTGAGCACGCCAGGGATGGGAATTGTAGAAGCGATCTCAGATGCTTCAGACTCCATAGGAGGAGATGACGGGGCAGAGTGCGACAGTAGCCTAAGAACGTGATACAATGAGCATGACCATCAGCCAGAGTCAGACATCGACCACATCCATAAACACACGGGTCTTGAAAATGACTCAGGGTCAGACCGTGTTCTGCTCTTTTAGAAAGTTGCTCTCTCTGGTGCCGAAGCACACAGGGAGATGGTTGCGGCTACACAACAGGATGATTAGTGCAAGCCTGTGTGAGCACTCACTCAATGGGAAATGCAACACAGAGACCAACAGCTGAAAGAACAGCTCTCATTGAAGACGCACACTCAGAGAGACCGCGACCAGCGCTGCTCTTTCCAAAGAGACTCATCCAGAAAACACTCAAAGACAGATCCTTTGCAAAGTAGGAACAGCATTCACCGTCTGGCTCCGAAGCAAAAGTCAAATATGCGATGCACCTTCTACTATATGCTCATGTTGCAAGGCAGAGCAGCTGTTGCAAATTATCACATGTCAATGTGCATTGGCTCATTTAGTTTACGCTCAAGGTGGATTGGTCTCTCAAGCGAGATCCCCATTCTGTCAGATCATCTCTGACTTACATCGAGAGTGACTGATTGAAGGGGAACCAGAATCAGTGCATTTGATTAACATTATAATTTTCACAAATTTTCCCAGACATAACAATGTGAACTTATTAGTACTTGAAAAATGTGGTACATTTCTTCATACATAAATAATTTACAAATTAACAACTTAACAGATGTACAATTTTTAATAAATCCTGATTTGATCTATGCTAAATCTCTTGCATTTTTATTGCATTGCAGTTTTCAGTCACATTTATTTAAACACAGTTGGCTCATTGTTTTGAAATTATTACAAATCTGTAACTTCTTGTGCCAACTTGTTTCAAAGGCTGTCTTTGAAACAAGACTTTAAAATATTAAAATGAATATAATTTGATTTGTTTAACCCTTAATTGTCTAGGTTACTAATATAACCCCCATTCCCTGAAGGAAGGAACAGAGACATTACAGTATGTCAGAACGACTGATGAATTGGGATCTCACCTTCGAGTGTAAACAAAACAAGCCAATGGAAACTGGCAAGAGCCAAGCCCCACGAACCACATACATAAGGAAGTGTGCTGCACTCGCTCAATTGTATAGTTCACCTAAAACTAGGGGGGCCGGGGGGGCTGGGTTCCATCAAACCTGGATCAGAACTTCTCTTGAGCAGCTCTTTGAGTGCCTTTGCCTGATAGACTTGCAGGATGACCATGGCATGCAGAACGGAGACAGCCTGTTGAGCGGCTCTGTAAGCCTTCGCCTTAAGCACGGATAAGAACTTACAGGCCTTGGATGGGAGATGCGGATTACCCTGCCAGGCGGTAAGTGCTTTGTGGACACAAATGCATCGCAACTGCACGCTCCACCAGGGGAATCTCCATGTCGGGGGCTGCGGAGGCTGACTCGGCATTGTAGCCCCCACTGTGATCCTCAGGTCACCTATACCCCTTTTCCACCAACAAGAACCAGGTGCTGGTTCAGAGCTAGAGCTAGTGCTGGTTCAGAATTGGTTCAACTGATAAGCTTTCAAAGAACCGGTTTGCCTTTCCACAGGCTAGAGAGCCATCACAGAGTCAGATCTTACGTCACTATATACATCTCATGTTGCCCAGCAACAATAGCGCGGCACACACAAACACACCAGGCTTGTTTGAGATGGTTTGGCACTGTGAATCTCGAACTGCAAGAGCAATTCGGAAAAAAAAAAAACATTAGAAAAAGATTTGATTCAAAAGCAGAAGGAGGCATAAACTCTCCAAACACTCCCGCAGCTCCGATGCATCACGAACAAGCCTTCCATCAACATTGACAGTTGTTAAGTTACTATTTATGCTCATGGCTTTGCAAACCTATCAGTATCCAATCGGTATCCAAACACGGCACGTCCGTGCAGCTCGCTGTAACTTGCATTAACGGAGATTACAATCGAGCTGCTATTAGCATGATTAGCAGCTGTTTAAAAAATGGCGGTCACAAGTTTCTATTCATCTTGTTGGTCACGGTAACCCCGCCCCCAGCCGCTGACGTAAGCGGTTCTTCTAGACCAGAAATGATTTGGTGCTACTTAAGAACCACTTTTACTGGTTCGGAGCTGGTGCTTTGGGGGTCGAAAAACAAAGAACTGATTTGAAAATAGGCTCTGGCTCTGAACCAGCACCAGCTCTGCCTTGGTGGAAAAAGGGGTACTAGTGTATTCACAGAAGTAACCTCTGCTGGGCAGAGGAACTAGATCGGGGCATAGCAGAGGGGACTCCACCTCTCTCAAGATACTCAAGTCTCGACAGCAGCATTGAGATGGTCATCTTACAGCTGTGGGTACATGACTCATTCAAGAAAGCCACCTCAATGTGTTCTCAGCCCAGACACGCGAGGCAGTGATCGTGACTGTCAGAAGGAGACAGGAAATGACCACATCAGACACCTTTTTTAAAAAGCTGCAATGAATGCAGAGAAAATACTCTTTTAGACTGTAATAAATGCAGAGGAAATGCTCTTTAAATGGCGACCACCACTAACATACCCAGGGCCGGCCCGAGGGATAAGCGAACTAAGCGGCTGCTTGGGGCCCCCTGGCCACCAGGGGGCCCCCTAATCGAGGTTATTTTTTATTTTTATTTTTTTAGATGACTTAAACAAGTGACATAAATCAATGAATGAATGAATATGACTGAATGAATAGTTCAAGACAACAAAATTCTGATTTAATGGTCAATATACCTGCCTACAAGTTACAACTGCTGCTCTGTCTGCCAGCGTTTTAGTCATACGCATAATCTTCTAGACACCTCGCGCGTGCATAGACAATTCGTGCGCAACTGCGCCTAGTCACGGTATCGGTCGGTTTAAGTTGGAGAAAATAGCCCGCAGGAGAACTTATCCTTCAAGGTGTAAGGGTAGCAGTTTGAATAAATAATAAACATAGCAGTTTGAACTCTTCTCCACTTTATTATACCACACATCAGATCTCCAAACACCCGCGACACTCCAGTAGCCTAGCAAGTGCGCACGACCCATCTACGGCAAGCCCCGAGGGGAAAAATACATTGCATACACACATACAACGAGCGCCAGAACATCATAACCGGTATTATAGTAACAGACTGTGTTGATTATGTCATGTACTATATAACAAAGTCTGTTACAATAATAATAATAACAATAATAAAGATTTTGAGGATAGTTACTCTGTATTGAGACAGTTGAGAAATAGGCTAGTAATATTTTTAGTTTTCAACAATAGCTGAGACCCAGAAAGTTTTTTTTTTTTAATTTAGTTTTTTTTCATGTCATCACATTGTTTAAAGCATAATAAACAAATGGTAAAAAAAAAAACCTTTTTGAAAAATTATATTTTATTCATATGTAATACTTTGTCCTCTGTAGTGGACACCAGGACTCAGTTGTTAAAATTAAATCACATACATTGTGTAGGCAAAAACAATGGGATTTTTTTTCCAATCACCAATACATTTTGGGGTTTCAGGATTTTTTTGAACTAAAATTTGTATAAAGATGATTATCAACTATGTTATGAAAGATATAATGGAATTAATTGATACACCAATTTACTTTATGCAATATATGGGTAAAATTGGCATAAATTAATATTCCCATTCAATGCAAAGTATCTATACACTGTATCTAATTTGCACATTAATGTGTTCTTGGAGCAACATTTAATGAGGAAAGAAGTGTAAGCATTGGCGTAATAATAAGCAACATTTTAATAATAATATCTAATATGTCATAAGAATATTGACGTATAATTTATTTACATATTCACTTGTTATGTCTCCCAGAATGCCTGATAAACATGATTTATGTCCTGATGTTCTCTACAGTGGACATGAATGAAATCAATGCCCTGTAACGGAAAGTCATTTTTTTCATTTGAAACCCCATAACATTTTCATGAGATGTTGGTTGATGAAATACAATTTGAAAAGTAGTTAGATTTAAATTATAATTACAATATATTACCATATTTCAATAAGAGTGCTACATTTGATCACTAAATTAATGTTAGACATTTTTAAAGACCAAGGAGAAGTTGTTTTCATGGTGAAACCTCCAAACATTTGGTATCTCTGTATTGCCCTGAATGTGCTCTTTACAGGACATCCAGAAAAAAAAATGTGACAGAATGTGGTGTCAGAGAAATACACTAAAATATAATGTCCACTACAGTGGACAAAAGTCTATTCCTGGGTCCCAGGAGGATAGGCCAAAGTATCATTGCTCTTACGTTTCTAATTTCTCAGTTTTGTCATAATTTTAGCAAATAATTTATTGTATATGTTTTGAGACAGTTTTAAGACTGTTTTCAAACTTTTTTATTTAAGTAGGCATCTATTTTTTTATTAATACATAACCTCAGTGTATTCATTTATAATGTATCATTTTTGCGTGACATTTATGTCAATAATCGTCAAACACAGGTGACTCCGCGTCGTGGGAGGGGCCCCCAAATCAAATTCTGCTTAGGGCCCCCAAAAGGCTCGGGCCGGCGCTGAACATACCAACACTCTCTAGAGAGCTTCTTCCGGGAATTTCAGAAAAGAATCAATGAAACGCTCAGCTCCGAAGCCAAAGCTTAAGTGAGCGTACAAATCTCGCTCGTCACTGTCCATTGGCTTGTTTCGTTAACACTCAAAGGTGATTCCAAATTTGTTTCCTGAAAATGCTGTGTGAATAAAAAAATCACCATCAAATGTTCCACAAGCCCACCATAAAATTATCATAAATGTAATAAATGTTATTCTTGTGGTGTAATTCAAATTTTCTGAATCCATATGATTGTGTTGTGTGTGGAACAGAATCAAATTCAAGTCTTTATTCAGTGATCTTTGTCTACAACTTAGTGGACGGTAGTGAACCTGTTTCACACATCTAAACCAAAAGAAATGGAAAACATGTTATTTATGTGGTTTTCTTACGAGAGGTTCTCTCGTACTGCATAAAATCTCACGCTAGGGGAAAACCTCTTTTCCACGAGATATTGTAGCCAAAAATATCATTAATTTTGAATGAATTTAAAATGTGTTGCAGCAGCATGCAGACATAGGCAAGACAGCTTGCATGCCTATTGGCTGTCCTGCGGCAACTGCAGCAGCCTATCGAGAGAGGTCCTCTGTGACGACAGATCCAATGGGGGCGCCTCATTCCTGTGGCTTGTGCCGAGCTGCACTCAGCGAAGGTGACCACCACGTCATCTGCGTTTCCTGCCTGGGTGAGAATCATGCAGCTTTCGCACTCTTTGATGGCGTCTGCCATCATTACAAGCTTTTGCCCATAGCGACTCTGAGGGCTCGCCAGGCATTTTTCTCAGAGACTGCACCTCCACATCGCTATAGTGCCGCGCCGTGAAAAGCGTCTTACTCAGCTGGTCCTCGAGCCTTCTCCAGCCTGCAAAAGCTCGTCGGTTCGTCCGCCAGCTTCGCCAGTTTCACTCAAGTCGCTCATCCTGGCTCATCCACCCTCGGACAAGGGGACTGGTTTATGTCAATAGATCTGAAACACGCATATTTCCTAATACAAATAGCATCATGTCACAGGTGATTCTTGAGATTTGCCCTTCAAGGGCCAGGCGTATCAATACACAGTCCTGCCTTTCGGCCTGTCTAGCACCTCATACATTTACGATGTGCATGGACGCGGCTCTCGCACAACTGAAACTTCGGGGCAGTTGTGAACTACCCAGACGTTTGGATGATTCTAGCTCAATCACACTCAAGGCTCATAGAACACAGGACCATGTTACTCGAACATCTTGAGAATATAGGTCTCAAATTCAATTGGGCGAAAAATTCGCCGTCTCCTCGTCAGAGAATATCTTTTCTGGGTACAGAACTGGATTCAGTGTCTATGACAGCGCGACTGTTGCCAGTGCGCAGACTGAACATTCAGTGCATCGTGGAATCCTATTACCGGCTATTATTGGTCGGTTAACCGCCAAACCGCGAGATTTGTTGCTTCTTCACCGCGGTAAGAAAAAATCCCATACCGTCACAGTTCTACTTCTAGCCTCTCTTCTCAGATTCTCTGTGAGTCCCAGGTGATAATGCACTATATGAGCCCCGGGCACCTGCCCTTGGGAATTTAGTGTTGGATCCCAGCACGCACTGCATTTTGCATTGTGTTCCCCTAACGTAAGATATTACGCAGTATGAAAGAACCTCTCGTAAGAGAATGTACCTCGGTTCTCTCTAGAAGAGGGAACGAGTACTGCGTATCTTTGTCGTGCCTGTAACATGCTCTGGTTCGCTTCGACGATGAAATACCAGATTATATCAGCCCATCGAGCTATATTTATAACCCCTAGTCACACCCGTTTCGGCAGGACGTGACGTAGTGGGCGCGAAGCATCCCCACTGGATCTGTCGTCATGGAGGGCCTCTCTCAATAAGCAGCTGCTGCCACAGGACATCCAATAGGCACGCGAGCCGTCTTGCCTATGTCTGCATGCTGCCGCAATGCGTTTTAATTTACATTAATTCAAAATTAAGGATCATTTTTGTCTTCAAAATCTCGTGGAAAAGAGGTTTTCCCATAGCGTAAGATATTACACAGTACTCGTTCCTCTCTTCTAGAGAGAACCAAGGTTACGTAAGTAACCAAGATGGATAATAAGAGTTTGGTGGATAATAAGAGTTTGAGTCCTGCTTGCATTATTTTCTTGTCCTACTTCCCAATCATTTCCTGTCTCATTACTGTGTCTAACCAATAAAGAGGCAAAAAGACCACAAATAAACAACAAAAACAAACAACAAAAACAAACAAAAAAAGAGGAAGGAAAAAAGGTTTGTGATGATTTTTCACAGCCTCTGGGCTGATCATTATCTCATCAACGCATGGAATGTGAGTTCACAAACTGAACAAGCCCTAACAACAACCAAAAACATGAATTAATCTGACCTCAGGGTCATAGCAACTAAACTCATTGAGGAAACAGTGAGAGACATTCAGACGTCTGAGGCGCCTTTGCAAATCACTTCACAGGAGCTTTTACAATTGGCTTTAAGATTATCAGCACAACAAACAGGATTAGACTGTGAAATTGTGTATTATTGAAAGAATAAATTATCATCCCCCTACTGAAGGTTATACACATCTAAGATGGTTTATGCATCTATACATATGAAGTGTATTAAGACCAATATATATAAAAAAATCAACCACTTGCGGCTGTGCTACAGTGTTTTACAGTGTAGCAGCGTGGTGTGTTACAGTGATTTTACAGTGGCTGTACTTTTAGAAAACACTGTAATGGCAATATATAAACACTGTTCAATTATGTTCAATAAATGGCAAATAATAATAATCAGAATAAACATTACACAAAGTAAAATAGTTACCGTTCTACATAGTCTATGTTCTTTTTAACGTACCAGTAGCTTAAAAATGTTAAACAAATACATCCACGACCTACCCTGAAACGCTTGCCTTATATTATATTACAGATTTTTTTTTTTTTTTTTTTTGAAAAAAGCTTGTTTCAGATTGATTAGTTTACCATTACTGAATTTAAATCCAGCTCAAAAGGTTGTACATGGCACCACCTCACTCATTACTTATGTTAATAAATGCTTCTCACGAGGGAGTGGCTAATCAGGACCTGTAAGCAGCCAATCAAGCTAACAGTAAAACAGCAACTGCAAGCAATTAGCCATAAAATTACTTTGAATGTTCACACACTATAACAGGGTAGTTAAATGTCAGAACAATCTACACATGTTGAACGGCTCCCAGGGGCTACTAAACAATAAGGTAAATATTATCAGAAAAATGTTGTGCTGATGCTATCACTTATTTTGGTGACGTACTTCAGTAAACTGGCTATGCTGCGAATAAAGCCAATCATGAGAGAGCGAGGTTGTGATAAGAGCAGAAATCTAGGGGCAGTCTAATATCAGCATCAGGTGCTCTTCGGTCATTTTTGACTGAAAAATTTTCTGTTTTGAAATTTTAAAAATCACAGCTTCATCGGAATGTTACGATACTTGGTGACTTTTATGGCATTGGGTATGTGAACACACACAAAAAAAAGATTGAGGTCATGATCCGAGCAGGCTAAGTGGTCGTAAAAAAAATAGTCACACTTGTGCTTTTCGGTCAAAAATGACCGACCATAGAAAATGAATGGGAAATTGACAAAAACACAAAAACTTTGAGAATTTTTGTGTGTACAATCTACAAATCGGCCACGATGCAGAAAAAAAGTGCTCAGCATTGAAGGGGTGACACTTTAAAATATCAAGAGTGCAAAACAGACATACCCACCCCTACACACACACTTTTATACACAAAAACACCAATAAATTGTGATTAAAGAAATCTTTTTTGAATATTTAAAAATCACAGCTTCTTCAGAAAATTACGAAACTTGGTGACTTTTATGGCATTGGGTATGTAAACACAAAAAAATGTGAGGTCATGATTCGAGCAATTTAAGTGGTCGTAAAAAATGAGTCACACTTTTGCTCTTCTGTCAAAAATGACCGACCCATAGGAAATGAAAGGGAAATTGACAAAAAAAAAAATCTCTGAATTTTTGTATGTACAATCGACAAATCGGCTACAATTCTAAAAAAAAAAAAAAAAAAAGGAAGGAAAGGGGTGACTCTCTACAAACCTCTAGAGAGCAAAACAGACACACCCACCAACACACACACACATACAAACACACTTTTATACACATGCACACCAATAAATTTTGATTACAAAAAGTATGTTTTGAATTTTTAAAAATCACAGCTTCATCGCAATGTTACGAAACTTCGTAACTTTTATGGCATTATGTATGTGAACACACAAAAAAATTGAGGTCATGATCTGAGCATGCTAAGTGGTCTTAAAAAAAATAGTCACACTTGTGGTCTTTGGTCAAAAATGACCCCCATGGGAAATGCATGGGAAATTGTAAAAAAAAAAATTAAAAAAAAATTGTGAATTTTTGTTTTTTGTCAATTTTTTTTATAAGAAATCGTTTTTGATATTGTTTCAACTGTATATTCAAATCCACCAACAACAACAACAAAAATGTGTTCATAAACAGCTGGGGAATTCACATGCCTCTCCATAGAGAGCTGTACATGTCATCTAGTGGTTAGACCATGATTCTATGCTTTTTCTCTATACTGTAACCAGATGGTGCTAATTTTCTTCAAAAAATATTTTTTTCTGAAGGCCTAGACTCTATATTAAACTAAAATACTGCATTAATATTTTTTTTGAAAAAATTAATATATATATATATATATATATATATATAGAGAGAGAGAGAGAGAGAGAGAGAGAGAGAGAGAGAGAGAGAGAGAGAGAGAGAGAGAAATATATATATATTTTCCATGGCAAAAATAAATATTGCATAAATATGAATAAATTAATTCAATTAAATTGTCTTAAAATACTAAATTAAAAAGAATAAATATTATATAACAAAAATAAATTGCATTGGTTTTACTGGGATGGAGAAAATTTCATTTTTAGGTGTCCGGTCACTTTTGACCGGGAAGATAACAAGTGTGACTCCGAAACGAAGAGCACCTGGGGGTTAAATGGATCAAATATAACTGTAATTCAACCTTTTATTTTATATTTATTGATGTTAAATGAGCATGCTGCAAGTATTCAACAAACAGTGTCAAAGACATGGCTGTAAATGACAATTAATGTCTTTGCAAAATGCTATAAGCCACATGGTGCTTTCCTTTGCTTTTGCATGTTCAAAGGAGACACTGGGAGACATGAATTTGTGTTGCCATGGCAGTGTGGATTCAGCAAAGGAAAACATATACAGTATCTGACTTGTTTAGATTGAGGGATGAATACTTTAGAAATACAAAACATGTAACTAACAAATGTTATTTTTATGATTGGATTTGTAATATTACAATGACTAAACTTAGACAATTATGTATGCTGCTCAAATCTACTTCATAAACTACGAAAAATTCCAAATAATGAATCATTCAGACATTTTTAAACAACTAATTAAGCTTTAAGCATCAAGTTCAAAGCATATTCTGCGGTTGTGTTTAGGTCAGTGCATTCAGGCTGCGTAATACAATTCCCACATCTGTTTTACAGTGTAGCAGCGTGGTGTGTTACAGTGATTTTACAGTGGCTGTACTTTTAGAAAACACTGTAATGGCAATATATAAACACTGTTCAATTATGTTCAATAAATGGCAAATAATAATAATCAGAATAAACATTACACAAAGTAAAATAGTTACCGTTCTACATAGTCTATGTTCTTTTTAACGTACCAGTAGCTTAAAAATGTTAAACAAATACATCCACGACCTACCCTGAAACGCTTGCCTTATATTATATTACAGATTTTTTTTTTTTTTTTTTTTTGAAAAAAGCTTGTTTCAGATTGATTAGTTTACCATTACTGAATTTAAATCCAGCTCAAAAGGTTGTACATGGCACCACCTCACTCATTACTTATGTTAATAAATGCTTCTTACGAGGGAGTGGCTAATCAGGACCTGTAAGCAGCCAATCAAGCTAACAGTAAAACAGCAACTGCAAGCAATTAGCCATAAAATTACTTTGAATGTTCACACACTATAACAGGGTAGTTAAATGTCAGAACAATCTACACATGTTGAACGGCTCCCAGGGGCTACTAAACAATAAGGTAAATATTATCAGAAAAATGTTGTGCTGATGCTATCACTTATTTTGGTGACGTACTTCAGTAAACTGGCTATGCTGCGAATAAAGCCAATCATGAGAGAGCGAGGTTGTGATAAGAGCAGAAATCTAGGGGCAGTCTAATATCAGCATCAGGTGCTCTTCGGTCATTTTTGACTGAAAAATTTTCTGTTTTGAATTTTAAAAATCACAGCTTCATCGGAATGTTACGATACTTGGTGACTTTTATGGCATTGGGTATGTGAACACACACAAAAAAAAGATTGAGGTCATGATCCGAGCAGGCTAAGTGGTCGTAAAAAAAATAGTCACACTTGTGCTTTTCGGTCAAAAATGACCGACCATAGAAAATGAATGGGAAATTGACAAAAACACAAAAACTTTGAGAATTTTTGTGTGTACAATCTACAAATCGGCCACGATGCAGAAAAAAAGTGCTCAGCATTGAAGGGGTGACACTTTAAAATATCAAGAGTGCAAAACAGACATACCCACCCCTACACACACACTTTTATACACAAAAACACCAATAAATTGTGATTAAAGAAATCTTTTTTGAATATTTAAAAATCACAGCTTCTTCAGAAAATTACGAAACTTGGTGACTTTTATGGCATTGGGTAAACACAAAAAAATGTGAGGTCATGATTCGAGCAATTTAAGTGGTCGTAAAAAATGAGTCACACTTTTGCTCTTCTGTCAAAAATGACCGACCCATAGGAAATGAAAGGGAAATTGAAAAAAAAAAAATTCTCTGAATTTTTGTATGTACAATTGACAAATCGGCCACAATTCTAAAAAAAAAAAAAAAAAAGGAAGGAAAGGGGTGACACTCTACAACATCTAGAGAGCAAAACAGACACACCCACCAACACACACACACACACACATACAAACACACTTTTATACACATACACACCAATAAATTTTGATTACAAAAAGTATGTTTTGAATTGTTAAAAATCACAGCTTCATCGCAATGTTACGAAACTTCGTAACTTTTATGGCATTATGTATGTGAACACACAAAAAAATTGAGGTCATGATCTGAGCATGCTAAGTGGTCTTAAAAAAAATAGTCACACTTGTGGTCTTTGGTCAAAAATGACCCCCATGGGAAATGCATGGGAAATTGTAAAAAAAAAAATTAAAAAAAATTGTGAATTTTTGTTTTTTGTCAATTTTTTTTATAAGAAATCGTTTTTGATATTGTTTCAACTGTATATTCAAATCCACCAACAACAACAACAAAAAATGTGTTCATAAACAGCTGGGGAATTCACATGCCTCTCCATAGAGAGCTGTACATGCCATCTAGTGGTTACACCATGATTCTATGCTTTTTCTCTATACTGTAACCAGATGGTGCTAATTTTCTTCAAAAAATATTTTTTTTCTGAAGACCTAGACTCTATATTAAACTAAAATACTGCATTAATATTTTTTTTGAAAAAAATAATATATATATATATATATATATATATATATATATATATATATAGAGAGAGAGAGAGAGAGAGAGAGAGAGAGAGAGAGAGAGAGAAATATATATATATTTTCCATGGCAAAAATAAATATTGCATAAATATTAATAAATTAATTCAATTAAATTGTCTTAAAATACTAAATTAAAAAGAATAAATATTATATAACAAAAATAAATTGCATTGGTTTTACTGGGATGGAGAAAATTTCATTTTTAGGTGTCCGGTCACTTTTGACCGGGAAGATAACAAGTGTGACTCCGAAACGAAGAGCACCTGGGGGTTAAATGGATCAAATATAACTGTAATTCAACCTTTTATTTTATATTTATTGATGTTAAATGAGCATGCTGCAAGTATTCAACAAACAGTGTCAAAGACATGGCTGTAAATGACAATTAATGTCTTTGCAAAATGCTATAAGCCACATGGTGCTTTCCTTTGCTTTTGCATGTTCAAAGGAGACACTGGGAGACATGAATTTGTGTTGCCATGGCAGTGTGGATTCAGCAAAGGAAAACATATACAGTATCTGACTTGTTTAGATTGAGGGATGAATACTTTAGAAATACAAAACATGTAACTAACAAATGTTATTTTTATGATTGGATTTGTAATATTACAATGACTAAACTTAGACAATTATGTATGCTGCTCAAATCTACTTCATAAACTACGAAAAATTCCAAATAATTAATCATTCAGACATTTTTAAACAACTAATTAAGCTTTAAGCATCAAGTTCAAAGCATATTCTGCGGTTGTGTTTAGGTCAGTGCATTCAGGCTGCGTAATACAATTCCCACATCTGATAATTCATGAAAAATTGTCAGATACAATGTAATCAGTCAATTATTTACAAAATAATTGCAATGCAAATACAATGCAATTATTTACAAAACTCTGTGTATAAGGCACTAGAAATACAAAACTGAAAAACAGTAGGACTATCAAACCAATAAATGCAGTCTGATCATTCTGAATGGGCTGCATCTTGCCTGCCATCTGCAGATGTGTTCAGCCACTGACCAGACAATCCTCTACCAATTTGAACAATGAATTGGTTTTAACAAACATCACATGCAACACTCAAGTCAAAAAATGAAATACATTCAGCTCAAACTGAACTGAAATCAGTAAAAATGGTCTTAAAAATTTAATAAAAAAACATGCCTTACAGATTGCCATTTATTTTATTTATTTATTTAATTTTTTTCAATGCCTCCTTTGTTTTAGAAGACCATGAAACTTTTTTTGTGTGTATATATTTTGAAAGAGAAAACAATAAAGCGATGTAAGAATCTAAATGTGAAAATCTGTTCTTTTATTATCGAGCATTTCTTACTCCGTCTGAGAGCACACTAATCTAAAATATTTTCTGGAGAAAGAAAAAAAATGGTGAGAGAAAAACAAACAAGCAAACATTGTTCTCTTCAGTTATTTAAGTCTGATATCATCTTGGGGTAATAGCAGTTGGCCTTTCTCCACATAAACAACAAAATCTAGAAATCTGGACTTAATGCATCATATACTTTAGTATCATTATGTAATTAGTGTTGATGCATTGAAACCCAGTGACCAGCTGTGTACTCTCTTATTTACTCTAAACTACTTCATGTAATTAAGTAGTAATTAATGACATTAAAATACATTCGGTAACACTTTACAATAAGGTTCATTAGTTAACATTAGTAAATGCATTAACTAACAGGAACTAACGATGAGCAATGCATTAGTTACAGTGTTTACTAATCTTTGTTAATGTTAGTTAATACAAATACAGCTGTTCATTGTGCGTTCATGTTAGTTCACAGTCCATTAACTTAACTAATACAACCTTTGATTTTAATAATGTATTAGTAAATGTTGGAATTAATATTAACTAAGATTAATAAATGCTGAAGAAGTATTGTTCACATATTGTACATGTTAACTAATGTAGTTAACTAATGTTAACTAATGAACCTTATTGTAAAGTGTTACCATACATTCAATTGTGCTGTGTGAATCTTAAGGGAAGTAAACAAAAAATTATGACACAAAGACCTTGGTGACATTATGTGTTCTCCTCATTCCATGTATTATTTCAGCCATGCCACAATAATTGTATTTGACAGCTCAGTGGGTTAGGGGGGTTGTGAGAATGTCAAGCACTGTAACAAAGCAAGGAATCAAGCTGAAAATAATGAATTTGGAGGGTTTTCTGCAGCCTCGTAAGTTCAACAAAAAAAGCATGTTTTTGCAAGAATCATTTACTGGAATCAACATAAAAGAACATAAAAGTTCAGTCTATTTGTTTCTGGGGTCTTTAAAACAACAGGTCATTTGAATCTAAATATTTTCTGTTGAATTATTCATTTTAAATTCTACACATTTTCAATAGTTAAAAAAACAACAACTTCTAAAGGCCTTTTTAAAAGATGGATGGATGTTTGATGGATAACTGAACACAAGTCAGTACATGTTGACTGCATTGCTTTATTAACAGTGAATAGGGTGCATGCCCTCCTGTTTTGGTGGTGCTGTAAATAACATGCACAGGACACCAAAGTTCCAAAAATATAGCATGGGGGAACACAGGTGGTGTCAGTCCTAAATGCTATTAATGCCTCATTGTAGTCTTCAGATTTTAGATGTAATGAATCAAGAATATCAGTGTGGTTGCCATGGAGGGATGCATGCAACAACACATGCTTTATTGATTAAAGAAAGTAAACTGTCCGTGGGTGGTTCAGTGACCAAACAAGATGGTAAAAATGTGGTATTTTGATATATGGTATTTACCAAAGTATATGGTACTACTACTTCTTTTAAATATCTTGGATTGACCATAGCATGGATATGTAAATTAGCTTATTTTCCCAACTGTCCTTTATGTGATGATTACTTTCTAACAGGAATTTTGGAGATTTTTATATCCTTCTGGAAGGATGTATCATTGAAGATTTTTTTAAGGTTACACTCTACAAAATATATTGTCATTGTGTAACATGAAAATGTGGTAATTTCTAAATTAACTGGTTATTTAATAAATTCAAAACCATCACTGACTAAATTAACCTGAATATGTTACACTAAACTAATTGAAGTCATTTCCTAAAGGTAAATTCAGGTAGAATAAGTTAAATCTGTACATTTTGTATTGTGTAGATGTACTGAACATTTCAATGGGGTACTATTGGACAGTAATAATTCAGATGGTAATGTTTACTGTATTCATATACCAAATATCATGGTGTTTTTTTGTTTGTTTGTTTTTTCTGAACATGCCCTTTGTATTCTTTAAAATACTGTAGCCTACTTTTGGTGTGGCATGTAAGTTAAACATGAGTAAGATTTATTGCTGATTGTAAGGCTATTAACAAAAAAAAGAACAATGGAATTGCAATATTTTTGGACATGCACCTGGTATCCTGGAGTAACGTAAATAGCTTACCATGGTATACAAATTAAGTAATCATTCAGTATGCTATTTCAAAGGACCATGGCCCTTTCTTTTTCATGCTAAAGCATTGTAACTTAGCAGTCAATGAACCTTTGCTGAACGGAATCTAAACTTACTTCTTCCGCTGTCCTTTATAAATGTGACGATGTCTTTATAATTTAAAGTTTGTGGATCTTCGTAAGGGAAAACACCAACGGTGATGTTTTCATTTTGCAGAACCATGTAAATACCCTCGACGAGGAAGTAATGCGGCCGGTCGTCTTGTTTGAGGTCGTGGTAGACCATAAGCGCGTGAGAGCTCCAGTTAAAATGCGCGTGCAGAGAACCGACAAAGTCTCCGAGTTTCATGGTGGTCGGGCCCGTCCTGACAATAGTTTTAAACTCTTCGAAGTCATCAAAACCATATGCTTGTCCTCCCGCGGTTATCAGGGGGAGTTTCCAGTGAGACGCGAACCGTCCGACGGACGCGACCGAATACGAGCAGCCAGGTCCGATGAACGCATCTGGTTTGTTGTAAAGTTTTGTGTCCACTGCGATAATCTGTGCCGTGTTTTCTGAGCAAGAACCAGCGGACTCTGTGCTAAAATTAAGGATGTTGATGGTGTGCCCCTTTAAAAGTCCGCTCTTCTGAATTTTCTCTTGCGCCATACGGATCGCGGGGAGTACGCGCGGCGATGCCCACGAATACTTCATATTGTCGGGTAGCATCACCGCTACGGTTATATTCCCCTTTTCTGTTCTGCATTCCGGTACGAGTACATGTATAAGTACCACAACGTAAAAACTATATCCCATCCTAAATCTCGACTCAAGTTGAAAAACAAATCCTTGTTTGAGCGCGCCAGGTACAGTAGGAGGATTTATTCTTCTCAAATCAAACTTTAATGAGAAAAATACTCTTTTAAATAAAGAGAACAATCCATTAGTGACGTCTTTCCTCGTAGGCCAACTAAATTGCTTGACAGAGACTCCTGGTGCTGTATGATGGACTTCTCGCGTCCAACTCCTCAGTGAGATTCAGTGTGTGCGCGTCCGTGTGTTTGTGTGTGTGTGTGTGTGTGTGTGTGTGAACATCCAGATGAGCGCAACTTCACCGCGCGCGGCCCTTGCACAGCCCCCACACGTCATGACAGCTACACTAGTTAATGGCTCCCTCTGTCTGCAGGTCAATTAACCGCACTCCTACATGGAGTCAGGATGAATTTCAAGGGATTTATAATTATAAATAGCACAATGTAAACACTATATGGTAGCCGTTTCATTCTAAATTCACACACACTGAATCCCATTGATGTTCTCTTCATTTAAAAGATGATTTTGCTCACTGAAGTTTGATTTGAGAAGAATAAATCCTCTTACATGGCACACTCAAACTATGTGTTTGTCAACTTTGTCAACAAGACAGGATCGGGAGGATGGAATATATTTTTATAGCCTATTGTGCATTTACATTTCACTCTAAATTCCCCAACTTACTGTAGCACTGCCTACTAATTTGAAAGCAACCAACAATTTGTTATTGGTAATAGCAAATAATATCAATTGTTATTTTGTCATTTCTTTTATCTCATCAATTAGCCAGAGGAAAAGTTTAAATCCAAATCTTTCCCATATTTACCATTTTAAAATAAAATGCTTTAAATTAAATCGAGGCGAGTTATACAATTATTTGGGACAAGTAAATTTGATTATTACAATTCATTCATGCAGATAATTTCAATTTATGTTCACATTTTTATTTATATTAGTGTTGTCCCAAGACCATATCGATCGTGTTACCCCCAGAATGTGGGTTCTAATTTCTAGGAACATTCTGTTACAATAAACTAAAGTTAAAGAGATCGAGGTTTTAATATATTACAACCTAACAATAACCATCTTGTAGGATAAATAAAGGAATATGATTTCAAATTTTGAGAGACACTGAACAAAAGTAGCCTAGATGTTGAAGCAAAATGTGTTAGTGGCGCAAAAAAAGGGGTAGGCCTGTGCAGTGTAAGCTATGCAGTGCATAGGGGCGCCGGACGGGTGGGCGCCATTGTGGCAAAATAATTCTTTGAATTATGGCCATGCTTTCCCGGTCCGCCAACAGGATCAGGCTCGAGTGGAACCCCTCCAACCGTGTCCTGAGCCCTCAAAGCTGGACGATTGGTATCTCGGGGTGGTGCATGCTGGTTCTCAGCAACCAACCCCAGTACCTTTCTTCCCGGAGGTGCATGAGCTCACGGGGATGTACCGTCTCAGTGGCACCACCCTTGATGGCGGGGCAGCTAAAGGATACACGCGTGTCCCACCAGTGGAGAGGGCCGCTGCAGTGAAGCTATGCCCTAACTCCACTTTGGCCAGAGAAACTTGCCTTCCTTTCAGGGCCTGCAGGTACTCGTCGGAGGCCTGCTGGTCCCTATTTATTCTATATACTTTACAAAATTATATATTGTCTGCATTTTTTTATACAGCATCATCAAATAATATAAATTATTTATATATGTGACAAATGATATGCATGATCAATTATGAAAAATTACATTTATAGTGGTTGAAAGCATAATACATTTGCTGGTCTGATTTACAGTTTATATTCAAGTATGTTTTAATAATTCATTTTTTTTAATTTTTTTTTTTTTTTATGAAATAGTGGCAGAGAGAAGGTTGCTTCTTTTATGAAACAGTGAGAGTAACAATTTGCAACAAAACCAGATAAAATCCATGTTGAACAGTGAACACTAGAATTGTCATTTTATAAATTGCCATTAGAGGTCAGACATGTTCAGTTGTAACTGCAGGAGGCCAACTTTTTATTTAGATAAATTACAGAATATGTCCAGTCCAGTACAGAGTATGTAAAACAAAGAATAACCACTTAAATGTAAAATAATAATAATAATAATAATAATAATGTAAAAAATGTTATATAAAACTAGGGCAGTTTTTAAAAAAAGCTTTTTTAATAAAGCCTTTTTTGTTTTGTGATCTCATGTTTGAAAGAGTTTAAATGTTTATTGTGAGAATAATATTATGAAAGGTAATGTATGAGGGTTTCTTTTGAGCTATTTTTATTTTATGAATATAAACCTTTTTCAAAACCCTTATTTTTCTGAAAAACAAAATTATATTATTAATCTTTTAATTATTTTGGCAAAATGTCATGAGGTTCTAAATTAAGAGTTTTATTTAGGACAACTACCACCAAAAATCTCAAAAATAATAAACCACTCTGAAAAAAAGATTACTATTCCAAACTCAATGTTCATGGAGGGATTAAACACTAAACAGCACCTCTGTGATCCAGAATCAACAAAAACTTTACTGTGTTCCACAGAGCTGGAAACTACAGTGGTTGCCATGAATCCACTTTCATCCAAGGCCAACCCAGATGCATAACCTGGTGTCAAGAGCTCAGCCTTGAACACTGAGCAATGGAAAAAGCAGTTTAATCTAATGATTCAGCTGTCGTCCTATTTCATACCGAGTAAGTATGTTCTGGGGAAATCAGAAGAGACCTTCAGTTGACCATCTACTACAGTATGCTGCCCCTACAGCATTTCAACCTTCAGGACAACGTTTGCAGCACAGGGTGAACATCAGGTGGTGAGTGGTAACACAATCCAGCACCAAATTTACATGTACTGGTAGTTGCAGTTACTTACACTTAGTAGAAATAACATGTAACCCTTTTTATATACAGAAACATCTTGCATTAAAGGTATAGTTTACCCAGAAATGAAAATTCTGTCATTAATTACTCACACTCATGTCATTCCAAGCCCGTAAGACTTTAGTTTGATGAAATATGAGAGCTTTCTGTCCCTCCATTGGCAGCTACACAACTGCCACTTTTGACGCTTCAAAAAGTTAATAAAGAAATCTTAAAACTAATCCATATGAATTGAGAAGTTTAGTCTACATTTTCTGAAGAGACTCAACTGCTTTATATGATAAACAGATTTAATTTGGTCTTTTATTCACATATAAACTTCGATCAGCGAACATGAACAGAAGTTTAACTGAACCTTCTTGACGAACAAGACGAGTCTCAAAAGTGCTGTGTAACACAAGAATGAATCTCATTAGGTCTCGCACGTCAAGTGAACATGCTTAAGCTCCCGTTTACCCGGACTGATGTGTGAATTGATGAATATTCATATGTCAATAAAAGCCTAAATTCAATCATATGAGGCGATCAAGTCTTTTCAGAAAATTTGGACAAAACCTCTCAATTCATATGGATTTGTTTTTACGATTTCTTTATTAACTTTTTGAAGCATCAAAAGTGGTAGTTGTGTAGCTGCCAATTGAGGTACAGAAAGCAATCAGGTTTTATCAAAAAGATCTTCATTTGCGTTTAAGCAAGAGGGACAAACCCAACATCAATGTTTATTTATTTTTTTTTTTCACTAAAATTTCCCTCAAATTGTTAGGCTGATAATTTGTATTAAAAATGTGTCAATCAAATAATTGATTTTGTATTTGAATTTAAAACACAATCTCAAAAGCATTTTCACTAGTGCCCCAGACCCTACTATATTTTACAAATCAAAAAATTGCAACAAGAGATTACGAACATGTCATAATTTTATTATTTTGCAAAATGAACAAATTGTGTCTTTGACATCATCATTTTTCTGGTCTCCGCTTACTAGTTTTTGACTATTGATTGGTCTTAGGTAGTCTGTAGACACCAGTTGACACAATGAGCTGGTGGGCTCTGACTTTCTTCTGCAGGAAGGCCTGCAGCTCATTCACATCCATCTCAGTGACTCCAGGTCCGGCGGCCACGAACATTCGAAGCATAGAGTGGATCCTCTCCAAAGTCATGCTCTCCAGGTTAGTCAGCATGGCCTGAATGTAGGCCCAGAACAGCTGAGAAACAACAAGGGAAAATAGTTTATCATTAACTTAGCATTACATGCAAGTAAGGCCCTGAGCAGGGTTACATTATTGCGTTATGACAGTAACACTTTACAAATATAGCTGCAAGCAGCAAAACCGGGGCCAAGCACAAAGAAGACAAGACATGCCAACATGTGTCAGACCAACTGCATAAAGGAGCAATTGAAGACATTTAAAGATGAATTCAGGCAAAATGGCATAAAAAATGGCATAAAAAATCACATACATTAACTAACAATGTAATTAAATGGATTATCACTTTCGACCAATAGGTGGCGTAGTTATAAAATCGATGTGGTGTGGTCAGAGTTTGGTGACGATGAAAAAACCTTAAGACCAGTGGCATTAAAATACGCAGATTTATTCAAAAGTTATAAGAAGTTATAGGACAAACGGTTTTGAAAATATTGGAAAATGTTTTTTTAAGCGCTAAATCACAGCGCTACACAACCCGTAAGTTACCTAGCAGGTTTGGTATCGTTGGACTCGGCAAGGATTCAGAAACCAAACAAGATGACTCCATGAAAATAAGTCAACCACAGCCGGAGTTATAAGCATTTGAAAATTACATTTTATCACTTGGTCGTAGGGCTGTCGCGGTTATGGAATTTCCCTTGCGGTAATGTTGAGTGGCTCAATAGCGCGATATGCGGTATTACCACCATTTATTTATTTATTTATTTAATTTACAAGTATTTGTTGCTATATAAATAAAGTTTATGATGTGGACAAAAACGAGGTCATTTAACCAATAACCGAAACTAAACAGCGTCTATATGCGCATTGAAGGCATGATTGAAAGCCTTTCACTCAGCGCGCATATTATGACAACGGACTTTGAACCGTTCATTCAACGAACACGTTCAAAGAAGCTGATTCGTAACTTAAAAGAGATGTAATGAAACAAGATGTTAATTATTTTTAACTTTGAGTTCCACTTTTCAAGGCTCAGCTGATCAGCAATGCGTCGCATGGGTAACGCGGAAGCTGATGCTTCACTTACTCGGTGATATTATTTTCCGCGGGTTCCTCCCGCTGTGGGATGCTGATCAGCGCTGCTGCTGACGCGCATTTGTGGAAAATACCCGTGACGTGAAGGTTAAAATGATGATACGACAAATATTTCGCTTTCCTTTGACACGGCAACCTTTTCACGACTTCAAAGACAGACGCAGGTAATCGCACGCGCTCTGCAGATCTCTCTCATTCACTGTCTGTGTGAAGCCTCTGTAGGCTAAGATAACTAAGAGCTAAGATCTTGTTGTTATCATTATGAACTTGTTAAACATTCAATACACATGCATGAAGTTCAAAACAAGAAGAAGCTTTATAAAAAAAAAAAAACGTGAATATCGCGGTTGCTGCGGTTACGTGCAATCCTCTGCGGTTGACTTGTCAGAAGCGCGGTACTGCAATTTTGCGGTTATCGCGACAGCCCTACTTGGTCGCGCTGTTTTGAAACTTCTCAAGCTCCTTCAGGGCATCGTACTGATGACCCATACCGAGTTTCGTAACAATTCGTTCAAGCATTCAAAAAATACCGCATTTTAGCACATAATTCAAAATGGCCGACAGCCAAAATGGTATGTCAGTCGACTCAGCATGACACCCTGAACTTAACGAGACCACTTTTATGATTTTTAGACAAACCGTTCAGAAGTTATGAGCAAAAAAAAAACATTTTTCATATATCCGGACCAGTAGGTGGCGCTGTGCCGAAACGCAGCATGTAGCCTCAGGCCATGCTTGTGATAACATGGACAAAGTTTGGTCTGAATACGATTAAAGTCCATGTAAAGGCAATTTTACAAAAAAGTTCTAAACACATTATAAATGTTGCATATGTATTGCTAAAACATATTGCAAAGACTGTGAACTGTGAAGTACTGAAATGTGGAGTTAGACCGTTAAACAGTTTTTCACCATTGCAATTTTACGGATTTTTTGGGCGGGGCTAAAACAGGGCTCGATGATGCACTGGAGCCCATGAGCTCCTGGACACGCCCCTATTTGATGACGCACAGAGTCTGATCTCTCCCCTTACACACAATAACACTCCCCGAGCACATTCGCATTCACTGCTCAATCGCGAGTGACTGTCAGTACAACTACAGCTGAGCCTACAGTTTTCGACACAGAAATGCATAGGCTACTACCTGGATGCAATCATGTACAAAACAGATCGGTATCTTCATTTAAATTCCATAAAAACGATCACATCAAGAAGAGGTTTTTACAGAACCAACCTTGGTGAAGAGCTGAGGATCACCGTCAACACCCGCCTCTGTAGTGATTATTTTACACTGGATAGTTTTATAAACTTTCCTCAGAGACAACTGGGATTCACTGATGATCCGCTGTTTCTGGTGAACGGGGCCGAAACGACTATCTCCCGCCTCAGCGTTCATCCCGTCCCGAAAGCAGTATCAGTACTCATATCACCGTCGACAGCTTTCCCGCTAGTGGCCGTGGTTTCAGCGCAGCCAGCGGACACGCCCCCAGCGTTTGAGAACAGAGATAACTGCTCATTTTTTCAAGATTTTGATAGCTTATTTTATGTACTTGCCGCCTTTTTTTATAATTCAAATTTGGCTGGGTGGCTAATAAAACATTTTTTGTAGTGTGACAAACTCATACTTAACTTTGACTTTGCAGGGACTTTAAGAGTGGCGGCGATACAGCCTTACGTCTGTTTTTGCAAGCGCTACGTAAAAATGAAACTTTGGACAGGAGGTGGCGCTAGAGGGAATGAGTTAGAGACACCAAAATTGGTGTATTTAATGTTGGATCAGAATGTCAAACCAAAACAACTTTCACGCAAATGGGTCTATGGGCTGCCATAGACGCCCAGTCGGAAGAAGAATAATAAGAACATTTGGTGCTTGGCCCCTAATAAGGACCGGAACAGATCCAATAGGTACCTCCGCACCTTAAGTGCTTGGCCCCTAACAAGAAACAGAACAGATACAATAGGTGCCTCCACACCTTCGGTGCTTGGCCACTAATAAGAACCAGAACAGATACAATAGGTGCCTCCGCACCTACGGTGCTTGGACCCTAACCAGAACAATTTCTATAGGTGCCTCCGCACCTTCGGTGCTTGGCCCCTAATAAGAACCGGAACAGATACAATAGGTGCCTCCGCACCTACGGTGCTTGGCCCCTAACCAGAACAATTTCTATAGGTGCCTCCGCACCTTCGGTGCTTGGCCCCTAATAAGAACCGGAACAGATACAATAGGTGCCTCCGCACCTACGGTGCTTGGCCCCTAACCAGAACAATTTCAATAGGTGCATCCGTACCTTCGGTGCTTGGCCCCTAATAAGAACCGAAACAGATACAATAGGTGCCTACGCACCTACGGTGCTTGGCCCCTAACCAGAACAATTTCTATAGGTGCCTCCGCACCTTCGGTGCTTGGCCCCTAATAAGAACCGGAACAGATACAATAGGTGCCTCCGCACCTTCGGTGCTTGGCCCCTAACCAGAACAATTTCAATAGGTGCCTCTGCACCTTCGGTGCTTGGCCCCTAATAAGAACCGGAACAGATACAATAGGTGCCTCTGCACCTTCAGGGGTTGGCCCCTAACCAGAACAATTTCAATAGGTGGCTCCGCACCTTCGGTGCTTGGCCCCTAATAAGAACCAGAACAGATAATAGGTGCCTCCACACCTTCAGGGCTTGGCCCCTAATAATAATAAGAACGGGAACAGATACAATAGGTGCCTCCACACCTTCGATGCTTGACCCCTTAATAAGAACGGGAACAGATACAATAGGTGCCTCTGCACCTTCGATGCTTAGCCCCTAATAATACAGTGATGTGAATAAGTTTGGACACCCATGCTAAAGTTGCCTAAAAAGAGGAATAAAAAGTCATCTTTTGGATATTGATCTTAATGCCTTAATTAGAAAAATGAGGAAAACTCCAACCTTTAAGGACACAAATTTTCTTTGTGGATGAATAATGTACCATAAATAAATAAATGTTTTTCCTTAAAATACAGGGTGCATAAGTCAGGACACCCCTATGTTAAATTCCCATAGAGTCAGGCAGATTTTTATTTTTAAAAGCCAGTTATGTCATTGATCCAAGATAATATGCATCCTGATAAAGTTCCCTCGGCCTTTGGAATTAAAATAGACCCACATCATCACACACCTTCCACCACACCTAGAGATTGGCATGGGCACTTTCCATAAGATCATCTTTTAATGCAAATCAAACCAGCTATTAGGCTAACTGAAGTAAAACCATGCCAATCTCTAGGCATGGTGAATGGTGTGTGATGATGTGGGGATATTTTAATTCCAAAGGTCAAGGGAACTTTATCAGGATGCATATTATCCTGGATCCACGAAATAACTGGTTTTAAAAAAAAATCTGCCTGACTCTATGGGAATTTAACCTAGGGGTGTCCTGACTTATGCACCCTGTATTTTAAGGAAGAAAATGTATTTATTTATGAGACAAGAAGAAAATTGGTGTCCTTAAAAGGTTTGATTTTTTCCTATTTTTTTTTTAATTAAGGCATTAAGATCAATATCCAAAAGATGATTTTTTTATTCCTCTTTTTAGGCAACTTTAGCATGGGTGTCCAAACCTATTCACATCACTATAAGAACCGGAAGAGATACAATAGGTGCCTCCGCACCTACGGTGCTTGGCCCCTAATAAGAAAGGGAACAGATACAATAGGCGCCTCCGCACCTTCAGTGCGTGGCCCCTAATAATATTAAGAACGGGAACAGATACAATAGGTGCCTCCGCACCTTCGGTGCTTGGACTCTAATAAGAAGAATGCTAACAGATACATTAGGTGTCTCCGCACCATCGGTGCTTGGCCCCTAATTAGGATTGTTAGTTAACGTGAACAAATAATGAACTGCAAGTATACAGAGTTTATTAATCTGTGTTAATTTCAACATTTACTAATACTTTATCAAAATCTTGTTAACGTTAGTCAATGCACTGTGAACTAACAATGAACAGCTTTATTTTTATTAACTAACGTTAAAAAAGATGAACAAAATACAAAATAAATATAAATATAAATAAAAAATACAAATATAAAATACTTCACAGAACACATTACACGGGCAATAGATTCGCTAAAATGGGTTTCGCGTCAGAAGTTTGCACACATTGCAATCAAAATTCTACAGATACATACATCCATGCAACCTGGCACTGTACTCCAATCAAACACTTTTGGGAAGAGGTCACACAGTCACTATCCACTATAGTTGGCTGCCACATCCCACTGTCGCCTTCCCTTTGCTTGCTGGGGGACCTCACAATAATCACTGATAAAACTATTAACTCTAAAATACTCCTCATAGCTCTAACCATCGCCAAGAAAACTATCCTCATGACCTGGAAAACCACAAATAAATTACACATTAACATTTGGAAAAATCTTATTACAGACTTCATTGCAATGGAATTCGTATCTCCCCTTCATAATTTCACATCTGAAACTAACCCCTGCCGTCCAACACTTTCTGACCTCTTACAGCTATGAATCCTTTCTCTGTTCTTAACTCCGACTCCTCCCACCTTCTTAACCAACCCACAAATATTTGTGCATTTTAGTTGTTTAAACCTCGTTTCTGTCATCATTGTTATTACTATCTTTACTGTCACTGTTATGATTACTATTTTCACTTTTATTTTTTTGTTGTTTCATTGTTGTAATTGCTGTTGTTGCTGTCTTTTGCTCTCACCGTTGTGATCACCACTGCCATCATCATTGTCATTTATTATTACTATTATTATTATTATTATTATTATTATTATCATCAATATTGCCATTGTCAATGCTGTAGAATTAGAATGTAGAACTAGAATTAAGTGTCATTGTCATCACTATTGCAATAACTTCCCCCTTATCTCTTCATGGGTTTTTAATGCACCACAACATAGAATAGGAAAAAAAAAAAAAAAGGAATAAGTATACATGGAAAAACCTCGCAAACACCAAGGCAGGCAAGACAGGCAAGAAGTAGTTTCAACGGGACAGCATCTCTGGCCCAATTTGAGACACTCTCGCACTGTACTCCCTCTTTTAATGCACTTTAGACATTGCACATAACACACACACAAAAAAAAAAAAAAAGGGAAAAATAGGAAAAGATAGGGACTGATGAGATGTGGGGGAAGGTTATCTTATATTATATTATCTTATTATATCATATTTTATTTTATACAGGATTGACGATGGCAATTGTTACATAGGAGGAAGGATGGCAATAAAAATCTACCAACACAATATGGGCAGTATGGTGGTAGTGGGGAGTGGGATGGTGATGGTAATGACAATGGTAATAAATAATAAATGGTTACTTTGTTTACGTATACATACACATACCCACACTCACACCCTCTCACATACACACTTAGATCAAACACTTAAATCACTCTTGCCACTGCTGGAATTATGGATTTACAAGATTGCTCACAACTGCACTATGTTGGTTTGTTTGTATGTATGTCTGACTGTTAAATAAAAAAAAAAAAAGATGAACAAATACAGTAACACATGGATTGCTAATGGTTGGTTCATGTTAGTTAATACATTAACTAATGTTAACTAATGAACTTTATTGTAAAGTGTATAACTAACCTGTAGTTTCTCTTCTCTCTGTTCAGACTGTGTTGCAGTGTTGGAGTCTCCCTCCTCATCACTGTCAATGAGCATGACATTTCTGTCAGATCTCTCTCTGCAAGAGCTTGTCTCCTGGACAGTATATCGACCTCCAGCTTCCTCCCGCAGCACACCCTGCTGCTGCCACAGCGCCAACTTCCTGCGCACCATCTCTTGAGGTACGCCCAGTATTCCACTCAGCTCTTCCAAGGTCCATGTGCCTAATAAAGAATAACAATCAAAATTATGTCACTTATTGGCGCACTAGGTAGTGTGTATGCTCAGCATTTCAGCACTTCCTGTTTTCACATTTAATTCTACAAAATAAAATACATCAGTAATAGCTACTTGTGATTTTTATAAAACCTTTTCCTTGTCTTAAAAAAAGCCATTTGCTAACCAGTGGCTAAATGTGACAACAGATGTTGTTGTGCACATTAAACGTCATCACACTGAACAGGAAAACTGCTAAATATGCTCACTAGTCCGTTTTCAAGTCAAGTCACCTTTATTTATGTAGCGCTTTATACAAGACGTATTGTTTTAAAGTGGCTTTACAGTGATGACAGGAAAATGATGCATTATGGGTTTTGTTCAGCTAAAGTCAGTTCTGTATTTTATTTGTGATCAGATAATTTCGAGATCAAAAACCACATTAGGAGAGAGTGGCATCAGAACCAGTGAGGCAATTTAGTCTCACTACTCAAAACTACAACCCGTCTCCATACTGGCGTGATGACTCCGATCTTCAACCATATGGAACTGGATGAATATTGTGAATGTTCTGATCCAATCTGACTTCTGACCTATAATGCTGCCTGAATCATAATCATACACTGTTTGTTCATTGGCCAGAGGAGAACTGGCCTCGACTGAGTCTGGTTTCTCCCAAGGTTTTTCCTCCATTCTGTCAACTGATGAGTTTTGGTTGTATATGTGGTGATGTGTGTTGCAGTAGCACTGTCATATCTGGCTATTGGAAGTCACTACCATATAACACGCTCTCACACATTTATTTTCATTTTTGGAGCTTGACTCCAAGAGTTGCTTTTCACTTCATGTAGAAAACCGTAGCAACATTTTTTACAAAAGTTATTTTATGTTACATAAAAAAAAAATACTATACAGTTTTGGAATGACATAAGTATGAAGAAATTATTTTTGTGTAAACTAATTTTCCACACCTTTGTCCTGGAAGTGTAAAATAATGGCAGCATGGATAGGAGACACTGTGAGATTTGCGATGGTTCTATCCTCCAGCTCCACGTCCAGCGTAACAGAACCCAGGTGAGGCTTCCACCTCAGAGTCCTCATTGCCTGCACAACAAAAAAAAAAAAGAGAAAGAAGAAAAAATACGGCTTAAGATATTTCTACATTACACTGGAATCATAAAGACAAATCAGGTGAGAAATCCTGTATCATCATGATAAACTAAAGAATCTAATCAAACTCTTGGTACTGTGTTGGGTGAACACTTGGGCCTTATCATACACTCTGAGCAATGCAGCGACAGACACAAGTGTATTTTGCTTCTTTCAGCCCGACGCAGTTATCATTTTTAAGTCCGCCCATTTGTGTGCCCATGGGCGTGCTGGTCTGAAAACGAGGCGCATTCAGGCGCATTGTTGGTGCGTTGGTATTTTGAAGCAACTGAAATAGACTGCAAAGTATTTTTTTATTTTATTTTTTGTTATTAAAGCGAGCATAATGCGCTTATAGGTGGGTGCACAACGCGCATTATTACAAACACAGGGACACGCAGCAGCACACAAACATGCTAAATATTAAAAAATTATTATTGTGTACATAAAGATATGGTGGAATCCAGCTTGTCCCATAGATGGTCTGCTTGGGCACTTTAACTTCGTGCACGAGCAGATCCGTTTCCTTGCTAGAGAAGCGTTCAGTCTTTTCGCAAATTCAGCCATGTAAATAGCAATCCGCCATGGCGTAATGGCAACTGGCTTTTAAACGGATACTCCACCGTTTTTTCATATTAAACTATGTTATTCCCTTAACTAAGACGAGTTGATAAATAACCCTGTCATCTCAGTGAGTGCAGCGTGCACTCAATCGCTCTGGCGCTTGAGACACTTTGATAGCACTTAACTAGCTCAGTGCATTCAATATGGGCCAAGCAGAGAAGTGACCAAATACCTCCACGTTTTCCCTATTTAAATACAGTTAAATGTAAAATGGATAACTATATTGTATGGCGGAAAACCACAGCAAGGGCTTGGGAGCACTTCGACTCGGCGCAGTAGTATCATCACTCGTGAAAAGTCCTCTCCTCCTCTCACTCTCCAGAGTGATGATATTACTACGCCGAGTCCATAGATATATATGCGCCGAGTCGAAGTCCTCCCAAGCACTTGCTGGGGTATTCCTCCATACAACATAGTTATCCACTTTACACGCTTAGAAAAGCGCAACGTTTAATTTTGTGTCACCGTCCTAGGTCGAGTTACACTTGGAGGTGTAGGTGTTTGGTCGCTTCTCTGCTTGGCCCATATTGAATGAACTGGGCTAGTTAAGTGCTATCAAAGTGTCTCGCGCGCCAGAGCGATTGAGTGCACTCACTGAGACGAGAAAGGTATGTATCAACTCGTCTTAGTTAAGGGAATAACATAGTTTAATATGAAAAAAACGGTGGAGTATCCCTTTAAAGGGAATAGGATATGAGACTCTGATTGGTCTATTGCGCACACACTGAATAGGGACCAACCCTTTTAGACCATGAGCCAGGTGCACCAAACAATGTTCCCACTATTTTTTTTTCTTGCTGAGCAAAACCTTTTTCTATTGGGCGGATATTTATCGTCCCCTGAGAAAAAATATTCTTTATACCTGACCTGTACAGCATACGTAAAAACACAACGGTTTCAACATTCAGTTGTAACTTTTAACTTGAATGTGTTAAAAGTTCTATTTTCTTCTATTTTATTTGACCCTTGATGTACTTTATTGGTATTAAATCATATTTTTGAAAAACAAGCAGTTAATTAAGAGGTCACTAAATGAAGCACATTTTTACAGTACTGTTAACTGTATAGTCTTTACCAAGAAATCCTATGAAAAATAATTTACAAAATCTTCTGCAGGACAGTTCAATTATAGAATATAGTAGAAAGAAAGCTGTTACACTGAGATGGTTTGGGGAAACCATAAAGTGTTTTTGTAGTCAATTAATTGTGTACAGGCAGCATTAAACCATCAAGGTTAAATTATTGTTTATTGCTTATGAATTTACAATATTTTCTTTAACAGGGGGTTTCAAATTTTTTAATGGCAATGAGACCTAAACATACCCTAGTGAGATTCTTTATTTAGGCTTATAATATAATAAATTATAGACCCGATATAATCTAAACAATACCCTTGTGAGATTTTTTATTTAGGCTTATAATAAATTATAGACCCGATATAATCTAAACAATACTCTTGTGAGATTCTTTATTTAGGCTTATAATATAATAAAATATAGGCCTAATATTTTATATATAATAATATAATATAAAAAATTTAAGTATTTGAAGGGATATCATATATCAGTTTAAATGCTTAAATTCTTTTTTTTTATATTGTATTATTATATATAATATGATGATGTGATTTTATTTCACATGACCTTCTCGTTTCTTGTTGCCTCTCGTATTGTGCTATTTGGTCCGCGCACATGACTCACTGCCAATCACACGTGCTCACATTATTCTTTATCCATGAAACCTGTAAACTGCATTCACCAGTTTTCACTCTATACCGGTTGACCAGAACACTGAAATTATTTCTCACTTAAACTACAATCACACATTTCGCGTCTGTCCTCTGCATGGCATTTTATTCTTTTCTGCGCGGCCGCGGCTTCAGAAATGCGCGATTGCGTATGCAGGCAGCTTAGAGGGAACATTGGCGCTGACCATTTTTCCCGTCGTTAAACTAGCAAAAGTGGATTCGGACACGCCCTAAGCGCACTTGTGCCGTGCGCTTTAGACCATGCGCTTAGATCGTTAAAATGGGGCCCTTGAGGTCCAATGTAAAATCTGGGTCCTAAAACAAAACCAGTTGAGAACCACTAGACTGGAGTACCTTGAGTTTCTCAAAGCGGTGTGTGTAGTCCTCCATGGCTTTAGAAGCAACTGCAGGCAGTTCCAACTTCTCCTCCTTCAGCTGGGGCCAGAACTCAGATGAGATGATCATGGCAGACAGCAGTAATGTAGACTGCTCCTCTACAGGAAGACGACTCTCCTCATCTTGGATATTAGTGTTGATACGCCGAGAGTCTGCTACATCCTGCAGAGGAAGACAGACAAGTTCAATGTAAATAGCACACATATCATGATAACAAGATGACGGATAACCAAGAGCAGTGGATTTGCGGAGCAGAGCTGAGAAGCGAGCGAAGTGGAAAGCATACCTTAAGCATCACCTCACAGTAATGCATGTGGGACTCGCCAAACCTCAGTTTCAGTAGCTCAACGTTGCGAATCTCTCTATAAACAAACACAGAGAGAATTTAAGGTCATTGTACAAAGAAAATTACAATAGTCTTTTCTTCCCTATTGTGACATACTGTATATCTGAGTGAAATGGCTTCTTAAAAAAATAATGATGTGTGCGGATAATTCATTTATTTTGTCAATTTTGATTTAAGTAAACAAATACTGTATATATTATAAACATAGCACATTCCATTCTCTTTTTCTTTAAACCGTTGTGATGGGAATTTTACATTTTTTCTTGATCCTTTGTAGTAGTTCATTATACTATGAAAAAATAAAATAACTTTAAGAACTCAAAAGGTCCTCTCCCATCAGAAAAATAGCATTTTTACTAGGTTAAAATAAGGCTAAAAAATGTATCTGTTCCCTAATTATGCAATTTACACACAGTTGAATACATTTATGGAGATTATTTTATACACAGTGACATACGGTGTACAGTGCATTTAAGGTATACATTTTTTAACAATTTTCCTTTCCTTGGGAATTTGAACACATGCATTCATGGCCACCCACATTCACATGTCTACAACACATGCAACCACATCTACAACCTTGTTTAAATAAAATTTTCAATATATATATTGAAAATATATATATTAGGACTGTGCAAAAATTAATTGCGACTAATCACATCCAAAATAAAAGACTTTTTTTACATAATATATTTGTGTGTGCACACACATGCATGTACTGTATATATTTAAGAAAATATAAAATATTAATGTTTATATAATATAGATTATGTAGTTATAATATATATATATATATATATATATATATATATATATATATATATATATATACAGAATATAAGTGCAAATAATTCTTAAATATATACAAACATGCATGGCTATTTATATATACAAAATAATTATATACAGCACACACAAATATATTATGTAAACACAGACTTTTATTTTGGATGCGATTAATCACAATTAACTTTTGCACAGCCCTAATATATACATATTAAAATATAAAATTATATTTTAATTTAAATGATATTTATTTAATACATTGTATTTATTCCATTTATGTGGATAATATTGTTTGTAATGTTGTGAATTCTTAATAAAAAAAAAGTTGTAAAGCACGTTCTAAAGCTTTGCAAAGAGGTTGTTATTGAAGGATGGTGCCGTGCAAATTATTTTGAACCCAGGAACAAACCAGCAGTCTGTGAGCACACATTTATATTATTTCGCAAGCAGAGATGTCAGCCAATCAAAACAGAGGGTGTTAAAGCTACATGCCTTAAAGCTACAGTAGCAAAAACTATTTGTTAGAGAGAAAGTAATAAATGTGAAAAATGAACATGATAAAGTGAATAAAGTATACTTTTATAAAATGCAATAAAATAAAGAATCTTTGATGTGTTAATTATCTTTCTATATAACTGTATTTAACTGCCATATGTCAGTTTCCAAAGTTTTCACTGAACAACTTAATTAAATTTTGATTTTCATGGCTGCAACACATTCCAAATAAGTTGGGACAGAGGTGTGTTTAACACATCACCTTTCCCTTTAATTACACTTTTTAATAGTTTGGGAATTGAGGTAACTAATTGTTGCAGTTTTGCAAGTAGATCTTTTGTCCAATCTCACCTGATATAAGACCGCTGATCTACAGTCTGTGGTGGTCGTTGTCTGATTCTCCTTTTCATAATTGGCCATACATTTTAAGTAGCAGACAGATCTGGACTTTTACGGTGTAGAGTGTCTAAGAAATCACTCTTGTAACAATTGCTGAATGAGGCCTGGTATTTTGTTTGCACTGATGCACCCCATGCCATGACAGATTTTTGCTTTTGCACCCATTGCTGATAAAAGTCTGGATGGTCTTTTTTGTCTTTGGGACAGAGAACGCAATGTCTGTTTTTGCAAAAAGCTGAAATGTGGACTCGTCTGACTGCAGCACAGATTTTCACTGTGTTTTGGACCCTCTGAGATAAATTCAGGGCCAGAGAACTTATTGCCATCTCTGTATTGAACAGATGTATAGATTTCTCTGTTGAAGTGACATTTCTTGATGCAGCAGCAGACTGTTAAGAGAACGTTTTGCCAAAATACTCCTGAGGCCACGTGGCTATATTTAACAGAGTAGCATGACGGTTTCTCATGTAATGCTGTCTGAGGGCTTAAAGTTCACTTATATTCATCAGAGGTTTCCTGCCTTACCCAACACAGACTGAGATTTCTCTGGATTCCCTGAATATTTTCACAATATTATGTCTGGCAGAAGGTGAAATACCAAATACTTTGCACTCTTGCTTTGAGAAATGAGATTTTTTTAATTGTTTGACAATTCTCTCATAATATTTGGCCACAATGTCACATTTACACAATGTTTTTTTTTTTCAAACCAAAGTTAAAAAGCTAGATAAAAAGCTCCTGGCATTAAGTAAAGGATTATAGTGGAAAGTGGAGTATTATATTGGTGGGTTACCTGACTGTGTTGTAGTTGAGCTGATGAAGAAGTCGGTCAGCCAGTACAGTCTTGTACTCATTAATGAAGATCTCTTTACTGCCGTAAATGCTGACCAGCAGACTAATAATGTCAGAAGAACGCCGTTTAGAGCCAGTTTTATCTACAAGAAGACAGAGAAGAGAAAGAGCTGAAATGTGGACTGCCTATTAGGACCCATATATCTGTGACTGCAGTTTGTATTGTCACTGTTATTTGCTCTGGCCCCCTTCTTGTTCGCAGGGGTGATGATATAGTTAGTAGACTGTCCTCACTTAATCGCTGGTTGTCTGAGTGGTGTCCGCAAAATAATATAGAATTCATAGACAATTGGAAAAGTTTTTGGAGCAAGCCTGTCCAGTTGAAAAGAGAGGGTATTCATTCCTCCTGGGATGGTGCTGCATTTCTCTCTAGTAATTTGGCTTATAGTCTTAGAGCTAAAACATGACAAGTTTGGCACCAGGTCAGGAAGCAGACAGACTGGCTAAACCGACCGTCTGCTAGCGGCCTCGCGTCACCAAGGTCAGATAAATCCCAACACATAGAGGCTCTTTCACCTAGATATCATATTACCATGTCTGTTCCCCGAATTTGGATATCCAAAAAACGTCAGATTAAAAATGTAATGTTCAACAAATAAAAAACAGATATAATACAGATGAGCAAATGATAAAGCTCGGGTTGCTGAATATTCGATCCCTTCCTCCAAAATGGCTCATAGTTAATGATATGATTTCAGATTATAATCTAGATGTGCTGTGTTTGACAGAAACCTGGCTAAAACCAAACGATTACATTACTTTAAATGTTATAGATCCTCTTCTTAATATCATTAATTTGTCTTTGTCGCTAGGATACGTACCAAAAACCTTTAAGCTCATTCTCTCATTTGAGAATCACTTGTCTAGTATCTGTAAAACCACATTTTCCCATCTAAAAATATATATCTAAATTGCGCCATATGTTCTCATTGACAAATGCGGAACAATTAGTTTATGCGTTCATGACATCAAGGCTAGATTATTGTAATGCTCTACTGGGTGGTTGTCCTGCACACTTAATAAACAAACTACAGCTGGTTGAATGACCATATTAGCCCGGTTCTGTCAACCCTGCATTGGCTACCTATTACACCAAGTAAATTTTAAAATATTGCTGATTACTTACAAAGCACTAAATGGTTTAGCTCACCAGTACTTGAGCGAGCTCTTATTACGCATTAAGGCCCGTACACACCGGGACGAAAATCAGCACGCGTTATTCGTCAGCGTCTTTCAACGCGTAGTTTTTGTGTTCACACCCAAGCGTTTTTCGCTGACGATGAGCCGAGTGAACATGCAAATTCATTCCCTGACATTAGATGGCGCTTAATGTAAAACAGAAATAATAATAGAATACTATACTGGGGTCATCATATTCATGTCTCAATGTTTTATTATGACAGATAAAAAAAAACGAATGATAATAATAGAAATAATGTCTTCTGTATTAGAAAAATAAATATATAAATAATAAATAACTAAAAGAAATGCCTCCAAATGTAACGAAAAATAGCTCTCACAAACTTACAAAAACGAACTAACAAAATCTATTTAAATCTTTAGTTTTGATCCTCTTTATCTTGTTTTTCTTCCTCATCCACCTTGTTTGCCCATCTATATTTTGCTGTAGAACTGATCTTTCCCAGCAGTTTTTTTTTTTTTTTTTGGAAAACCAGGACATTTTCATCACTTAAAAACAGCCAGGACAGGACGTGGAAAGAGGACATGTATAACGCAAAGTTGAGATGTTGCCCAGAGATAAAAACATAGCAGTTGTCGGATGAACAGATGCACGAGAGATGAGAGTTGTCGTATTTCCCCGCGTTTAATAAAACCACTCAAACGTTACACTCGTGCTCATACATGGGGATCGAGCGAGAAAAAAAAACACAAACATATGGTCAAAATAGAAAAATAAAATAAAAGAAAGGATACAAAGAGTCGGCAGAGCGGTTATTTATCTCCTCTCCTCACTTGTCAAAATCTAACTGACACTACGCACACTATGCGCAGTTCTCATCTCAACTCAGATTTCTATAAAGCACAAAGTGACCGTTTTACACATGTCCCGGGAAAACAGGACTGTTGGTCACCCTATACTATACTATTTATTACAGAAATACTAATATAAATATTATCATATAGCTCTTTATGCTCCGAGACCAGCAGCTCAACATTCATCTTGCCCATAGTAGGCTTGCCGCGATAGACGGTGTTGACGGTGTTACCGGTTTTAAGCCCCATCACCGGTGACATCACTTTCCCACCGTGACACCGCGATGTCTTGACTTTTTTTTTTTAAAGTATTCGTTTTTGCTAAAATATTTATTTGAATTAATTAAAAATAATAATTTTCAATTATTTAGTTCTGAAGAGAGCATTATAATTAAAAATGAACTGCGCAACGCGTGCCGTCACGTCACAGATCAGCAAGCATCAGGATTCCATTTAGCACGTGTAGAGACGAGAACGAGTCAAATTACAGAAAAGCAAGATAATGGCGGAAGATTTGGTGTCAAAACGCAATGCAAAAGCGCCTGTTTGGCAATATTTTGGCCAATATATATTAATGTTAATAAATGCCAATTTATAGTGTTTTACTTTTTTTTAGAGTGCTGTCATTTATGTAGGCTAAGGTCCTTTTTAAAGTTTTTATTTTATATTCGTCTCTTTTTATTTGGTTTTATCTTATTTAAACTTTGTTTAATTTATTTAGGCCTATTTTGTTTTCTTATTCGTTAATAAACGTTTTATTTTTTTTGGGCCCACAGTTTGCCGATTTTCACCTTTTTCAGCCTATGCATGGGGTTATTTTTATTCGTTCGTTATGCTAATAAAAGTTCTGTCTATATTTTATTCGTTTATTATTCTAATAAAAGTGCTGTCTAAATAAAAGTTTATTGTCAGGGAGTTTTTTTTTTTTTTGTCCATTCCAGCAATTGACGCTGAATTGCAATTGACGCTTATTTCGAAAGTGAAAGTATGTCATTTATGTATAGGCTAAGGTCCGTTTTGAAGTTTTTATTTTATATTCGTCTCTTTTTAATTGGTTTTATCTCATTTAAACTTTGTGTAATTTATTTAGGCCTATTTTATTTTCTTATTCGTTAATAAACGTTTTATGGTTCTTATTTGTTTGGGCCCACATTTTGCCGATTTTCACTTTTTTCAGCCTATGCATGGGGTTATTTTTATTCGTTCGTTATGCTAATAAAAGTCTATAAATAAAAGTTTTATTATCAGCGAGTTGTTTTTTTTTTGTCCATTCAAGCAATTGACGCTTATTTCGAAAGTGAAAGTATAACGCGCACGCATTTAAAAGCTATTTAACCCCCCCGCCCTGCCCTCCACGGTGACACCGGGATTACCGGTGTTGTCACACGTCGATTAACCGGTGGGAAATTTTCCTCACCGCGGCAACCCTAGCCCATAGGTATCTTATCTCTTCTTCGCCATATGTGTGCTCGGCAAGACCGTTTTGTGTTTGAGCGCCCCCAAGTTGTGTTTTACTGTAACTTCAGAAGTTCCAGACACGTGAGCAAACCCGCCAATCTCGTTGGTCGGATAGGTTTTGACCAAAAAAACGAACCCGAGGCGTTTTTTTAAAAATGATGCTTTTACGCGTGGCGTTTTTCGCGTGGGTGTGAACACTCACATTGGCGCCCATTGTTTAGTCACGAGGCGTTAAACGTCGACGAATATCGCGCGCGAAATTCGTCCCGGTGTGAACAGGCCTTTATAGTCCTTCATGCCTATTGCGATCTCGGAATTCCGGCCAGTTGATAATACCTAGAATATCAAAATCGACTGCAGGCGGTAGATCCTTTTCCTATTTAGCACCAAAACTCTGGAACAATCTTCCTAACATTGTCCGGGAAGCAAACACACTCTGTCAGTTCAAATCTAAAAACACATAGATTAGATTAAAAACACATCTCTTTGGCCTAGCATACACATAACACACTATAGACTTCCTTAATTCAAAATTAGGCTGCATAGTTTAGATCAGCCGGAACCGGGAACACGTCTCGTAAGTCCTGATGTACTTGATACATCATAAGAAGGATGGTGTCTACGCTAATATTTGTCTCTCTGTTTATCCCGAGGGACCCTCTATGGTGGACCTGCGCCTGGACCCATCCCAACTCATCCTTAAGTGCCGGCCTGATCGATATGGAATGCCAAAGCTGACTTAATTGGCTTTATGCCCAGCTGCACTACTTCCTGAACTTCAGCCAGCTCCTTGTTTCCTGTCTGCCATTATTGGCCAAATTGATTAATTCAGGTGTGTCTGATTATTGTTGCCATGACTACTGAGGTCAAGCACACCTGAATTAATCAATTTGACCAATAATGTCAGACAGGAAACAAGGAGCTGGCTGAAGTTCAGGAAGTAGTGCAGCTGGGCATAAAGCCCATTAAAAATAAATAGATACATAACTAAATATACGAAGAAATGTAAAAAAGCAAAAATACATAAATAAATACATAAATAAATATACAAAGAAATGTAAAAGAGTACAAATACATTTATGTATAATTGTATTTTTTCACACATGTATTTAGTTATTTATTTTTTTCTACATTCATTCATTTATTTATTTCCACTTTTATTTATTTCCACATTTATTTATTTCCAGATTTATTTATTCCAACATTTCTTTCTCTGTATGCTAATAAGGGGGGGGGGGGGTGTTTCAACTTAGACATCAGCAATCAAGCTCAGAGTGGCAGTGCTGAAGCTTTGAGGCCAAAGTGACACCTTGTGGTGTGTGACCAAACGAAACGCAAGAGCTGTGCAGGCAATATCACATTTTAAGTCATGTGTATCACCCTAACTGTAGCCTATGTAGGGTAGGCTATATAGGGTTAACACACTTAGCACATATGAACAGAAACGTCTCGGTTACGGATGTAACCCTCGTTCCCTGAGTAGGGAACGGAGACGTTACGTCAGGAGTGACGGAGAATGGGGGTTTCGCATAGAAAGCCAATCCTCTTCGAGTATTTAACAACGAGCCAATGGCATGAAAATGCCTTGGGGCTGCGGAATTTGCATAGCGTACCTCCGCCCCACCCCGTGGGTATAAAAGGAGGAAGTGAACGCAAGAGGACACCGGCTCTATTCGCAGATTATAGAATCTTGCGAAGGTGTTTGGTGTCGCCCAGCCTGCAGCTCTGCCAATGTCTGTCAGCGAGGCGCCATGCGCTAAAGCCCAAGAGGAAGCCACACTCCGAGTGGAGTGGGCCGTCACACCAAGGGGGCACGGTCGACCTTGCTGTTGGTAAGCCAAAGCAATGGCGTCCACTATCCAGTGAGACAGCCGTTGCTTTGAGAGAGCCCTTCCCTTCTGGCTTCATGAGTTCGGAGAACCACGTCTTGGTGGGCCAATAAGGGGCTACCAGCAAGACCTGCTCCTCGTCCTCGTTGATCTTGCACAACACCCGTGCAAGAAGGCTCACTGGGGGAAACGCATACCTGCGTGGACCCCGCGGCCAGCTCTGCGCCAGTGCGTCTGTGCAGAGCGTGCCCTCGGACAGGGAATAAAACTGGGGGCAGTGGGACGAGTCCCGAGAGGCGAACAGGTCTATCTGTGCCTCCCCGAACTGGTCCCAAATCAGCTGGACGGTCTGGGGATGAAGTCGCCATTCGCCGGAGATAGGGCGGACGCGTGACAGTTCGTCGGCCACCAGGTTCCAGTCTCCTGGAATGTACACTGCATGAAGGGACCTCAGGTGCTTCTGACTCCATAACAGGAGGTGGCGAGCGAGCTGCGACAACCGACGTGAGCGTAGACCACCCTGGTGGTTGGTGTACGCTACCGTAGGGGTATTGTCCAAACGGACAAGTATGTGTTGACCCCAGAGCAGTGCTCGAAAGCGGTGCAGGGCCAGGCGTACTGCCAACAGCTCGAGTCAATTGATGTGCATGAGGTACTGGGGTCCTGTCCAGGAACCCGCGGCTGCATGCCCATTGCACATGGCACCCCAACTCGTGGAAGAGGCATCTGTGGAGACAACGACATGCCTGGAAACTCGCAGCAGAGGGACTCCGGCCCGTAAAAAGCTGAGGTTCGACCATGGGAAGAAGGTCTGGCGGCACGCTGGAGTCACTGGAACTCGGAGCAAGCCGCGATGCCATGCCCACCTCGGGACTCGATCGCGAAGCCACAGCTGAAGCGGTCTCATATGAAGCAATCAGAACGGCGCTGCCGCGGCTGCGGATGCCATATGCCCCAGGAGCCTCTGAAAAAGTTTCAGTGGGACCGCACTCTTGCCCTCGAACTGTCGAAGAAGTGCCCAGAATTGCTCGTTTGTGAGCTGCGCGGACATGGCGACCGAGTCTATCTCCATGCCGAGAAAAGAGATCCTCTGCACAGGGCAAAGTTTGCTCTTCTCCCGGTTGACCCGAAGGCCCAGACGGGCTAGGTGCCATAGCACCAGGTCTCTGTGTTCGCAAGAGTGTCCCAGTATCAGCCAATCATCGAGATAGTTCAGGATGCGAACCCCGTGTTCGCGAAGGGGAACAAGGGCTGCCTCGACTATCTTCGTGAAGAAGCGAGCTGACAAAGCTAACCCGAATGGGAGAACCATGTACTGATATGCCTGGCCTTCGAAAGCAAACCGAAGAACGGTCTGTGTCGAGGCAAAATGGAGACATGAAAGTACGCGTCCTTCAGGTCGATCGCTGCAAACCAATCCTGAGGCCGGACGCATTGGAAAATGCGTTTGGCTGTGAGCATTTTGAACGATAGTCGATGGAGAGTACGGTTCAAAATGCGCAGATCCAGGATCGGTCGTAACCCACCGGTCTTCTTGGGGACAATGAAGTAGGGGCTGTAAAACCCGGACCTCACCTCGGCTGGAGGGACCGTCTCGATTGCACCCTTTGCCAGCCGGGTCGCAATCTCCGCTCTCATGACCGGGGCACTGCCACCAACCATAGTGGAGCGAACTACCCTGAAACGGGGAGGAGACCGTGCGAACTGAATCGCGTAGCCGAATCTGATCGTTCTGATGACCCAGCGGGACAGGCCGGGGAGCTCTAGCCAAGCTCCCAGGAAATGAACCAGCGGGGTCATGCGAACCACAGACGTCCCCCCGGAGGGGCAGCGGGACGGGGAGACCGGCATGCGCCCAGGAGTTACCCCGTGCGGATGCACAGTCGAGCCCCGTTCCCCGACAGAAGAGACCAGGGAAGGACCAGCGTTCCACGGGGGTCTGTTCTGCCGGGGGTCTGGCGATAGAGGGGGAGGGGAGTAGCGTGGTCCAGGGACGACACACCTCCCATCCGCACCCTCAGAGACAGAGGAGAATGAGAGTGGCGAGGCACGGGGCCGTTGCGCACTTTCACCTTGCTCTGTGTGCTCGGAGATGGAATGCAGTTCTTTGAGAAAAGATTCTCCCCCAGCCCTCCACCGGGGGAAGGAGTGGGCCTGACCACTCCCTGAAGAACTGCAACAGGGCTGGTACGGGCAGGGGCGCCTCCCTACGACCACCTCACGGCACGGCACGGTGCTGCTGGGGCTGGACGGGAAGGGGCGGAAGTCGCAGGAGGGCACATTCGGCGGCAAGCGGACTGATGCATCTGAGCCGGCGGCTAGTAGCAGTAGAAACCGCAGAGTCAGGTAAGCCACAGTCCGCTTCTGGGCGGCCGAGAACTGTTGGGCAGCGTTCTCGATCGCGCCGCCGAAGAGGCCAGCCTGGGATATGGGAAAGTTGAGGAACTGGTTCACTTAACCTCACGCACATCAAACAGGTTAAGCCAAAAGTGTCTGACCACATGCGTGGACATCACCTGACTCAGGGAGCATGCAGTCACCTTCCTCGCTCGTAGAGCGAGGTCGGCGGCGGCATGCAGCTCAAGGATGAGCTCTGAATCAGGCCTACCCTCGTGCATGTCACTGAACACCCATGAGAATGACAATAACATACAGTGAGGTGGCAGCCTGCCCCGCAGCTCTATAGGTCCCCGCCACCGGAGTAGACAAGAACCTACAGGCATTGGAGGGGTGCCTAGGGCTGCCACACCAGGTGGAGGCACTGTGGGGACACCAAAGTGTTGCCACAGAACACTCCACAGGGGGGAACCCCAGTGCACCCTAGACTGCGGCCTCTAGGAGGGCAGAGAAGGCGGAAGAGGCTGTTGAGTGATCGTGATAAGTCAAAGGAGACTTCCACAATCTCACGGCCTCTTCATGCACATCCGGGTAGAAAGGATTTGGGTTCGCCACCCCCAAAAACCAATCATCAGCCTTAAGTGCTTGGGATATGGCAGAATTTTCCACACAAACCCGATAGTTGTGGCAGCCCGGGAAGCATAGCTGTGAGCCCTGAATCAAGCTCGCTATGCTAGCACATCCGAGGACAGCAGCACAGACGAGCCATCTTCAAAGACTCCAGCTCACCTTGTGATGCGGCGATAAACATGATTTCATCAGCTGGGGGGCCAAATGAGAACGCGGGCCCGCGAACGGCCAGGCCCACTCACTCTGGACCACGTGGGTTGCAACGTGAAAGACGGGGTGTGGACAGAGGAATTTTGTCGGTTTAGTTCCAGACCTAACGTATTTTTGGTCAACTTGGCCACCAGCCAAAGCATTATCTCACGTAGAGAAAATGGCTCGGGTTGTGGATGAGGGGACTCTCACTCTACTGAGCTCATTGGGTCTCAACCGTTATACATTGCGATGATCACGTTCCCACTGAGAGAACGTGACACACCCACGAGCGCTGTCTGAGCGTGATCAAAGCCCAAACACGTCAAACAGCGCTCGCGCCCATCAGCTGACTCTATCAGAATACCGCACTCAGGAATACACGGGCAGATCGTCTTCAAAAAGACGCGTCTTTAAAAAGACGTGCCGCGTGCACACTCTTTCAGTGAGAGGAGAAAACTCCGTGGATGTTGAAGCGACCAGGGAGAGACACACACACTGGCAGACCACTGCTCAGATCGCAGGCAATGTGAAACTCGCTGGGTACCGCCATCACACCAACACCAGAGAGTTCGCTCGTCTCAAAGAGGTGAGTCACCGTAGTAAACTCAGATTGTGTGGCTTGTGGAGTGAAGAAGTTCTCTTGGCTCCGAAGCGAAAACATACTGTGGTTGCTTTTATACCCACAGGGTGGGGCGGAGGTACGCTATGCAAATTCCGCAGCCCCAAGGCATTTTCATGCCATTGGCTCGTTGTTAAATACTCGAAGAGGATTGGCTTTCTATGCGAAACCCCCATTCTCCGTCACTCCTGACGTAACTCGGAGTGACTACGAAAGGGAACTGCACTTCAATGGGTCTGATAGGAGATACTTGGTAGTGGATACTTAGTGGATATAGTGGATAGTGGATACTTTCACGCGCTTTCATGTCCAAGTACAATGTAACAATGTAAATGCGGTGAATAGGGTTGATATAGCTTGCGTTTGGCTTGCGTTTATTGTCGATGAGACTCGCACACAAAACGTGATTCAATACGCGGTTTACATTCGCGTTTCCTCATTTCGAATGCACAACAGGTGACAATTAAGATGCTTAAAACGCAACCCATATTTAGATGCTGCTCTTAGACACTGATTAATCACAAGGCACCAATTTTGAATTATTCTTAAATCAAACAAAAGGGGTATGTAATCGCAGTGAGCCTCGCATCCCACGCCATGCATTCTGTATTAAGATTTTGACTTTTATTAATGACTTTTGATCATTTCATTTTACTAATAACAGCCATAGTGTATTATTATTATAAAAACTGAGTAGTTTATCGATTAATATTAAGAACTTGACATATATGATGATGTACAGCTATAAGCCTAACTATTTAATAAGGTTTGGGCCTATAAAATCAATTTATAGGGGGAAATATCACCACGACCATGGGAACGACCGGTACTGTTTGAATGGGCATGATGATTCTTCTGTGCTCCAATGCATGGCGTGAGATGCGTGGCTCACTGCGTTTACATGAGCCCCTTTTGTTTGATTTAAGAATAATTCAAAATTGATGACTTGTGATTAATCATGCATGTTATTAATAGTGGATACTTTCACGCGCTTTCATGTCCATTGTCCAAGTATCTATCAGACCCGTTGAAGTGCAGTTTCTTTTCATGTGTGCAATGTGTGTTAACCCTATATAGCCTACCCTACATAGGCTACAGTTAGGGTGATGACTTAAAATGTGATATTGCCTGCACAGCTCTTGCGTCTCGTTTGGTCACACACCATAAGGTGGCCACTGTGGCCTCAAAGCTTCAGCACTGCCACTCTGAGCTCGATTGCTGATGTCTGAGTTAAAACACGCCCCCCTCATTAGCATACTGTCACGAACGCTGGTGAAGATTCCCCTGTCGGCCACCGGAGGTCTCACTCTCCTGAATACTAAACATTAACCCTGAACTACACTTCCCAAGAACCTAAATACAGGAACTGATTACTGCACACCTGATCCTCATCTCCAGACTATTAAACCCTGCTTGTTCTCACACACATTGCAAAGTCTTGTTTGACTGTTTTGTACACTGAGCTTGCTATATTTGAATAAACTTCACATGGATTCCACTCAGCCTGCGTCTTCGTTACACATACGGAGAAAGAAATGTTGGAATAAATAAATGTGGAAATAATTAAATGTGGAAATAAATAAATGTATAAATAAATAAATGTGAAAATAAATGTAGACATAAAAACATAAATGAATGTGGAAATAAATAAAAGTGTGAAAAAATACAATGCTTTGATACAATCTGTATTGTAAACACTTCTACACAGGCCAATGGCTGGTGAATTTGAGAAAAAAATATATTACCATCAAGATATTATCCTTGCCATGAAATGCCAAGATATTAATATTGTTAAAGTCCCCATGTGGTTAAAAAAAAAAAATCAAACTTTTAATGTTGTGTATATGTCTATGTGTTTATTTTTTTTTTTAAATGCTTAAGTCATTGCGGAGTTTTTTTTTTTTTTTTTGAGACACCAAAGACAGTCTCAAAAACGCAGTTTGAAATCGCTGGTGTTTTTGACGTCACAAACTATCTTGTAACCAATCACGTCAATGAGTCATCGTCAAAGTGTGGATCTCTGAGCTGGTGTGAGTTAGTGGAGAGGGGGCTAATATGCATATTCAAAGAACTGCATATACTTAATGATGCAATGGTGTAGTTATCCAATGGTAAATTACATTTAAATATGTAATTTTGGTGATCAAAGATGACTTTTAAGGGATAAAATTGAGGACTTTAATACAATTAATAGTGATTGTGTTTAAATGTATGTTTATATTCAAAAAAGGATCCTTAAAAAAAAGATTTGTTTCACAAAAATGTTAAGCAGTAAAGCCGTTTTAAAACATTGATAATAAGAAGAAATGTTTGTAGAGAACCAAATCACCACATTAGAATGCTTTCTGAAGGATCATGTAAATTCAGCTTTGCCCATAAAAGGAATAAATTATAATATATTTCAAAATATATTAAAATGGAAAACATACAGTATACACTCACCTAAAGGATTATTAGGAACACCATACTAATACTGTGTTTAACCGCCTTTAAAAAAACTGCCTTAATTCTATGTGGCATTGATTCAACAAGGTGCTGAAAGCATTCTTTAGAAATGTTGGCCCATATTGACAGGATAGCATCTTGTAGTTGATGAATCTTTGTGGGATGCACATCCAGGGCGCAAAGCTCCCGTTCCACCACATCCCAAAGATGCTCTATTGGGTTGAGATCTGGTGAGTGTGAGGGCCATTTTAGTACAGTGAACTCATTGTCATGTTCAAGAAACCAATTTAAATTGATTTGAGCTTTGTGACATGGTGCATTATCCTGCTGGAAGTAGCCATCAGAGGATGGGTACATGGTGGCCATAAATGGATGGACCTGGTCAGAAACAATGCTTAGGTAGGCCATGGCATTTAAACGATGCCCAATTGGCACTAAGGAGCCTAAAGTGAGACAAGAAAACATCCCCCACTAGCCTAGAAATCTAGACGCACCCTAGCGGCAGCAAAAATTATTTTGCAGCAAAGTGTGGTCTAGCAACTCTCCATAGATGTTTGAGCTGGAAAAACTCAACTCTGGTAGGGCCAATCACATCGTGTATAGAGTCGGCGGGCGGGCTTAACATAATGACGACAGAGTTGAGCCGGTCAGAGCAAGCTCGGACATATTCGGTTTGAAGTCGTTCATCCTCAGATGCGGCCGGCGCTGCGCGCGCTGTTACAAAAAAGCTGTGGCGAAACGATCAACTTGCCATTTTTGCCCACTCGTGCTGTGTCGTCGAGTATAAAGGCTTTACTCTGTCTCAGCGCGCACTCTGATCGGTAAGGTGCACGGACCTCTCCCGAATCATCTCCAGCACCCCGAAGCACCACTACTCCGGCTCCGTTTCCCTCGTAAGATGATATTAGTATTTAAACATTCTCTATGATATTATTTTTTAATGACACACTGTCTCTTTCTCTCTCATACACACAAAAACACACACATACTGTCTCTTTCTCTCTCACACATATGTAGGCTAGTTATAAACTCTTTTGACTTTTAATGATTAGTGTTTTATTTTTAAAGTTTGTGGGTCGTGTAAAAAACAAAAAAAATCCCTTATTTTGGGGATGGATTCTGGGATCTCTCTTATTTTCAATTTTCAATGTTGACAGCTGGACTGGGTGCGGTAAAAGTTTAATATATCAACTTGCTGCGCTTAGTACGTCACCTTCTTCATTGCTCTGATTGGCTGTAGCGCTATCCAATTGCATGCAGAGAGAATTTGAAAGACAACCGTTTATCCCGCCCCTCGGATTGAGCCCTGTCAATGAAGAGTTTCCAGACCTAACATCTTGATGTAGGTCTGGCATGCCAGGCTAATCCCCCACACCATTACACCACAAAGAACAGCCTGCACAGTGGTTACAAGCCATGATGGTATCAACTCTACCATCTGAATGTCTCAACAGAAATCGAGACTCATCACACCATCAGGCAACATTTTCAGTCTTCAACTGTCCAATTTTGGTGAGCTCTTGCAAACTGTAGCCTCTTTTTCCCATTTGTAGTGGAGATGAGTGGTTCCCGGGGGGTCTTCTGCTGTTGTAGCCCTTCCGCCTCAAAGTTCAGCGTGTTGTGGCTTCACAAAGGCTTTGCTGCATACCTCGGTTGTAACAAGTGGTTATTTCAGTCAAAGTTGCTCTTCTATCAGCTTGAATCAGTTGGCCCATTCTCCTCTGACCTCTAGCATCAACAAGGCATTTTCGCTCACAGGACTGCCGCATACTGGATGTTTTTTTCCTTTTCACACCATTCTTTGTAAACCCTAGAAATGGTTGTGCGTGAAAATCCCAGTAACTGAGCAGATTGTGAAAAACTCAGATCGGCCTGTCTGGAACCAACAGCCATGCCACGCTCAAAATTGCTTAAACCACCTTTCTTTTCCATTCTGATATTCAGTTTGGAGTTCAGGAGATTGTCTTGACCAGGACCACACCCCAAAATGCATTGAAGCAACTGCCATGTGATCGGTTGATTAGATAATTGCATTAATGAGAAATTGAACAGGTGTTCCTAATAATCCTTTAGGTGAGTGTACATGCCAATTGTCACTTTCCTTTGGGGCTTGAAGTATTCATGTTGGTGTGTGTTGGCGCCGGTTAACACTAACCTGTGAGAGCATCGGTAGGATCTGGAGTCCAGTCCTCTGGATCACTTCCCTCATCTTCACTATCCTGTGTCTCCAAGGTAACAGGGTCAGCTCGAGAAAGCTCATTGGCAAGATCAGAACAACCCTCCGCATCACCTGTCAGACTGCCCACTATCTGGCGCACAGTGTCCTCACGGGTTCTGTAATTTCCAACATTACAAAAAAAGACTAACTACTTCAGTATTGGAACTGGTTTACAAAAAAGAACAATTTCCTTGAGACAGATGACACCAGTGCAGTTGACAAACCTGAGATACTTGCGAATGGGTTGGCAGGCCACTTGCAGGATGACCATGGAGGGGTCGAGCTCTCTTAGAGCTTTGATGGCTGAGATATAAACGGTGATAATGTCAGATGTATGGACTCCTGAAGTGGGAAAAGAAAGGTAAAAGCATGGTAAATGTCAGAACATTTTTACACAAGTTTAGTATTCCTCGAGTGTGTAAATGACCTGAATCACCGACCTGGATGCAACAGTCGTGTTTCAAAGGCTGATTTGAGAGAGGCAAGAAGCTGCTGTCTCTGATTGGTCCTTTCTAGACAGAACTTAAGATCCTCAATGGCGGGAATAGACTCTGGAAAATCTGCAACAATTAAGCAGATACAAATACACGAAAACCACTAGGATACGTGTAAGAACCAATTAGTGTGCTCTTAGTATAAATAGGAACCAATCTTTGGTTCCTTAGATGTTACCCGGAAGCACAGACAGTTTTTGACCACATACACATACACTTACGATACCAGTACAAAGTCACCTGTACATGAAGTTTGTCTGGAGAACAATGGAGTATGATAGCCTGACTTCGTCATACTCATATTCTAGTGAGAATATGAGTCTGAAACTCCTCCGTAGAGCTTTGATTATGAGGCGTGTCTTAACCGAACCAGGAAAAAAAAAAACCTCTGCACTCAATTGGATAGTCGGTAGACCTACAACCAATCAGAGCAACGCAGTAAGTCAACTTCTTTGCATAGCGCAGTTTTCAACTATAGAACTTACTTATTTTAGAAGTTAAATAACGAGTGTTGCTTGTTTTTCTCCTCCATGAGTGCGACCAAAGGAGAAACCACAACGACCACAGACTTTTCATTACGTCCCATCTTCTTAGCGACCATCAGAGCCAGCTGATAAGTTACACTTTTGCCGAATCGTGTAGGAAGGACGGCAAAAATATCTTTCCTATCGACAAATGCCTTGATTGCAGTTTTCTGTTCGTCTATTAAAATGAATGCGCTGTAAATTTATTTTACAACAGACGTGACAGCGGAATCTATACATCTCAATTCTCCAGCTGCAGTCAGGGAAACCAAGCGCTCATTGATAACGTGATGATTACGTCCCTACAGAACACCTGTCCATCATCGTATAAAGCCCGCCCTGGCAATCTGATTGGCACGTTCATTTTTTGACTGATCATAATTTCTCCTCAATGGATCGAGTCCAGACCGAACTTCCCGACCAAAAAATGTTGTGGGCGGGGTTTGGGCTGGCATCCAGGCTAGGAGTATGATGGAAATAAACTGAACCCATGGTTTTAACTGCAAATATCTTACGACTTGGAATTTAATTAATCAAACAATTAAAGTCCCTGTGAAATCAAAATTGAACCTATTTACTTTGTTAGCGCATATTACTAGTCTTGTGGTGAACAATTAATCCGTGCAAGTAAATATATATTAAAAAAATGTTTTACCTTGGTAATCTTTAATCAAAATCTGAAAAGTTACTTCCGGTCTGGAACGGTTTCTTTTTCTGATGACGTAGGTTTCACAGCTTGGGTGGGGAAACGCTTAACCACTCCCCTCAAACCGTTAGTTTGCTATGAGCGAGAGATGGAGAGGAGGAGCGCTAGAGTAAAACCCTGCCCTCTGTTCAATATTCCGTTTCACTTGGAAATACGTCACAGCACTGGAGAAAAATCGTTTGCAACTTCCGGTTCACGGGGACTTTAAGGCAAAAGTGCATCAATTACTCAACCCCGAGAAAGCACCTCAGGATCTTAAAGTTTGGGCTTGGCCTCTCTAATAAGATTACATGCAGTATATACGTTATCCTAGCATTAGCCCCGCTCAGAATTATCCGCACACACACACATTGGATTTGCCACAGGTTTTACGCCGAATGCCCTTCCTGTCAATCACACTCACACACACTCAAATGGCCAATTTGACATGTCTAATTTTAGTCTTTGGACTATGTGGGAGAAAACGGAGCACTTGTAGGAAACTCATGCTGACACGGGTATAATATGCAAACTCCACACAGAAAAGACTCCTGGCTCAGGTGGGACCTGTAAGGCAACAGTGCTAACCACTGAGAACCCATTACAAGCAGTATGCTACAAGGAGTTTCTTTGTCACCTCGTATGATGCTGAAGAGTTCTTCTATCCTCATGTTTACGTAGATACGGCAGAAAAACTGGTGCATGTGACAGTGCCAGCGCTGGAGGAGAGCATTGGTTGGCTGACCCGTCTTGCCATCTGTGGTTGTGGCATCATTTTCCACCTCTTCCACCTTACTGGCAAACACCCTGCTCAGCCATCCTAAAACCTGCCCTAACCACTGGAAACACAGTGATTAATTAGGCACTTTAACCTTGAATATTAAAATAGAACAAAAGAGATCATGTTTTCACAAATAAAAACAAAAAATGACTAAGAACATTTAATCAATTTCAGTTATGATTTTGTTAACACTTTACGTTCATGTTCTGCAGGTACATACTATGTAACTACAATAGTTAAAATAACTGGTTAAAGTTACTAGTTAATAGCCTTGAACCTGATTTTACATATGTACAGTAATCAATATTTGAAGTGGATCAAAAAAGTTAATCAAAGTTATCTTAAGACAAGAATGGGTATTGTTCAAAATTCATGTATAACTTTGAGGTTTTGATCCACTTCAAATGTTGACTAGTGTAGTTACCTATTACGCAGTACTTTGTTAGTAAAGTACACATAGAGTTGTGGTCAAAGTTTACATACACCTTGCAGAATTTGAAAAATGTTTATTATTTTAACACAACTGTAAAAACATAAAAAATGCATGTTATTTTGTTTTATTAAGAACTGTCCTGAATAAGACATTTTTGAATAAGTTTACATATAGTCCACAAGACAATAATAGTTGAATTTCTAAAATTGACGACCCCATTAAAACGTTAACATACGCTTGATTCTTAATATGGTGTGTGGTCACCTGGATGATTCACAACTGTTTATCCTGTACAGTTAAACTGCGCACTATTTTTTCAGAAAAATCCTCCAGGTCCTGCAAATTCTTTGGTTTTCCAGCATCTTTTACCCTGCATATTTGAACCCTTTCCAGCTGTGACTATATGATTTTGGGATCCATTTTTTTCCACTGAGGAAAATTGAGGGACTCAAACACAACTATTAAAAAGTAAAAAAAAAAAAATAATAACATTTACTGGTGCTCAAGAAGGAAACAAGATGCATTAAGAACCAGGGCGTGGAATCATTTTACATTTTTAGATCAGAATAAAATATACCTATTTTGTCTTCTGGGAAGCATGTTCTGTAGCTTCTGAAGGGTAGTACTAAATGAAAAAAATATCATCTTTAAACAAACTACATTTTTCATCCTGTTTAAAAGTTTTCAACCCTTGGTTCTTAATGCCATCAGCAAACAAAAACAGTAATGGGTTATCTAGGTCAAGACACAGGTCAAGTTTCAAACTTTTGAAAGGGATACGACTTTTTAAAACTATTATTTTGTTTTCTGGACTATATGTAAATATTTTTTTAATTTAAATATTTTATTCAGGACATTACTACATAAAATAACACATTTGTTATTTTGTCACATTTGTTAATAACACATTTATGATCCCTCTTATTATGTTAAAATATTTAACTTTTTAGAGATTCTGCGAGGTATATGAAAACTTTTAACAACAACTGTACTTTTAAATTAAGTGCGACTATGATTTTTATGATGTATTGGTTTTTTAACCAATTGACAATTATGAATAGATTAATCTTGAACTTACTTATTAAATCTAGACAAGCAACGCCTTTTATTATTAGTGGTATTTGTTAAATAATGTGTTGTATTTGCACAACTACTAATGTTCATACTAAAGGTCATGTAGCTGCTGAACATTCCCAAACCCTTAATATTAAACTTTAGTTTATAATCCACATTGTGGTTGAAGAGATGAATTTTGCACTGGAGAGAACCACTAACATTTTCTCTATAGACCATTTCACAAAATGTAAACAACACTGGTCCAGAAGCACTTCCTGTTTCAGTGTTTTAACACTACATAAAAGCTGGGATAAAATACAACCAACAGAACATTTAAATCTGAATCAAAAAGTTAAACAAACATCTTTACGATGTTTTCTTTACATGTGAAATAAAGAAAACAGTTAAAAACTGAAACAGGAAGTGTTTCTGGACCAGTGTTGTTTACATCTTGTGAAATGGTCTATATTTGTTTTCATAACTTTAAAAGTTCAATAGTTTGAGTAATGATTTAAATTAGCACACATCAGGATTTGCACATACTGAAGTCATGTTGGCCAAGGTTTTGTTAACTAATGCACCTCATTTTAAAACTACATGACACATTTAGGATTCTTAAAGGAATGTCGATACAAGTGAGAATCAACATGGTTAACACTTCTGTAGATCATATAAAATTAAATGTTTACTGCTGTGTAATTGAATGAAAGTTGTGTACATCATTGAAGTCTGTGAGAAAAGAGCTCTCGTATTCTCCTCTGCAGCGCTGCTCCATCCTCTGCTCTATCAGCTGGTGCAGGATGCTGGTCACGGCCTCAGAGCTCACACGTTCTAACAGCTGGAGTCTGGACCTGAAATCACCAAACACATTTATTAAGGCGTTATATATATATACACGAGAACGCTACCTATGCAACAAACGTCACATTGGTATATGTGACCCTGGATCACAAAACCAGTCAAAAGTAGCACAGGTATATTTGTGGCAATAGCCAAAAATACATTGTATGGGTCAAAATTATTGATTTTCTTTTTATGCCAAAAATCATTAGGATATTAAGTAAAGATCATGTTCCATAACAACATTTTGTAAATTTCCTACCTTACATATAAAAAACATTCATTTTTGTGAGTGAATGCAGCACAAATGGACAACTTTAAAGGCTTTTTTTGCTCAATGTTTCGATTTTTTTTGCACCCTCAGATTCCAGATTTTCAAGTAGTTCTATCTCGGCTAAATATTGTCAAACCATACATCAATGGAAAGCTTATTTATTTAGATTTCAGACTATGTATACATCTCAATTTAAAACAATTGAGCCATGTGACTGGCTTTGTGGTCCAGGGTCACATATTTGGAATTAAAGTCAACCATACTACTTTTTAAGTACATATCACAGAATATGCATATTTTCTGTATGTGAGGAATAATGTAACAATGCAATGAGATCAACAAACATGACCTTCCATGACTAGTGTGATGAATAAGCCAAAAGTAATATCACTTATGACGTTCAACATCTCCTCCTTGACTCATTTGATCAGTCTGCCATAAGCTATTGCCATAAGTTACCACGTTATTTAAAAAAAATAAGATTAAAAGTAATATTCATCGTCTAAGATAATACTGCAAGGGTGCTGTTTTTCCTGAATCTGAGCATGATTGCAAATGTGATATTGATTTATACAACAATTCAATAAATAAGTTAATATTGAAAGTTATATTTTAGACAGAATATTGTTTATAACATAGGTTTTTGCTCAATTTCACCAACAAAAATAGTTTAGAACCAAGCCACGACAGAACCATTGTGCAAGTTTAAGCAACACACAACAGTGTTTGACTAATGCATGATTCTGCTTTTTTTAATTTAAAAAGTCAAAGATTCAATTTCCAATTCTTAAAAAAACAGTCTTTTGCTTTATTCCTGATTAAATCAGACATTTAAACAAATTGGTTAAATGAAATACCAGAAAATATTGGGATATCATTTTCATCAATATCGCACATTCCTAATTGAAGGTTCAAAATAATCATATTTATTTCCAGATCATATTTATTTCCAGATCATGTGCTAAATGCAAAAAACTATGTAACATACTACAGTGAATAATGGATAATGTTATATAGTATTTAAAAAAATATTAGGATGCAGTAAGCATCTGTAGTTGAATCAGAATGGTACATTTCTTCAACTCACAGTATGTGGCTGAGCTCTTGAAGCTGCTCTAGAGCTTCCTGACACCAACACAGGTGAAGGAGGGAGGCACAGCCCTGACACAAACCGCCTACATCATGTTCCGCTGAGCCCTCCTCAGCCACCACAGCTTCCCCTGTCTGACTCATGTGTACAGAGAATGTGCGGCTATAAAACTCCAACACACGCTCCTGAAGCACAGGTGGAGGAGAGAAAAGGAGAATGGCACGAACGACAGAGAAGGCTCTCTCAGTCAGACCACGGGCCCCTGGACCACACAGAACCCCACGGCTCTCATCTTGCCATGACCCCAGTCTCTCAAGACCACCTTGATAGAAAAAACAGGGAGAGTACGATTGGAACAGAAGACTCAGGAAACACTGGACACGTAAAACCTATTCAGATTTCATATTATGGCATTATATCAATGTAAATTAATAACATTACACATTAATTCTCAAAATTCAAAAATCTCATTGTAACGCAAAAAACGTAGATAGAATCAGCATGAATTTGTCACATATTTAGTACACAACAAACACTAATCCTTTACATATAAAAGTTGAAAAGTTTTAGATCGGTAAGATTTTAAAGTTTTTAAAAGAAGTCTCTTCTGCTAACCAAGACTGCATTCATTTGATCCTAAAAAACAGTAATATTGTGAAATATTTTTACAATTTTAAATAACTCTTCTCTATTTGAATATGCAGTACTGTGCAAAAGTCTTAGGCAAGTTAGTATTTCACCCCCAAAAAAGGTTTTAAACCAGTTGCTGTACTTTGTGTAAGTAGAAAATATCGGTTTACATTTCCAAAAATTAATAACAGCCGGTATGACTCACAAAGAGATCTGATATCACCATCATCGAATTTGTCTGTGATTGCAAGAAGAAATAGAAAAAACAGAGACCAAAAGAACCCCAGCAACATTTCCAAGACGTTTGAATAAACCTTCCTGCAAAGCTACCTGAAAATCTATGTGCATGTGCACCTGGACAAAAGCTGTTTTAAACACAAAGCGTGATCACACCAAAAATTGATTTGATTTAGTTAATAGACGTTAATTGATAAATAAAATCGATGTATGACATTATTTTTGAAACTATCCTCACTTTACAGAATTTTTACACAAGTGCCTAAAACATTTGCACAGTATTGAATTTTAAAATCCAATTTATTCCTATGTTGCCATAACTGAATTTTAAGCATCATTACTCCAGTCTTTAGTTTAACATTATTATTATCATAGAAAACTTTTGTAACATTATAAACATCTTTACTGTCACTTTTTATCAATTTAATGCATCAATAAATGCATTAAATTATGCTGAATAAAAGTATACATTTCTTTAAATTCTTCCACTTCTGACACCGTAAGTAATCTTTATTTAATCTCTAATAAAGTAATCTTTATTTTCGGTTGTAATAGTCCTGACAGATTTCTTCAGTTGTAACCAGCAACCAACAAACAATTTATATAGGCTAAGGCTAGTTTGATGTTTCCTATTAATAAAAAAAAAAATAATAATAATTGTGGTAACACTTTAGAATACGGTTACTTCGTTAATGAATAACTACACAAGAACTAATGAGTAACACAATATTAACAATCTAGTAAGTATTATTAACTAACAAGAAACTCTGATTAACGAACTAGTAAGTAATAGTGCACAGATGAAAGTGGTAGTTCACTATTAAGTAATCAATAACTACTATTTTTTTAATACTTCCCAGAGAACTACTGAAAAAGTTTATTAACAATCTAGTAACTACTATTAACTAAAATAAACTCTTATTAGCGAATTAGTTAGTAATAGCTCACAGATGAAAGTGTTACTAGATAATTCTGAGGGAATTACTAATTATTTGGATTCGTATTATAAAGTGAAGATCATTGGAACTAACTAGTAATGACTCAAGTGTTACTAAAGACATTTTCTAAAAGTATACTAAAGTTCACCAAAAATCTCAAATGTTTGCACAAAGCATGACTAGATCATGTAGTAACACTTGAGTCATTACTAGTTAGTTCCAATGATCTTCACTTTATAATACGGATCCAAATAATTAGTAATTCCCACAGAAGTATCTAGGCAAGGCAAGGCAAGTTTATTTATATAGCACATTTCATACACAATGGCAATTCAAAGTGCTTTACATAGGAGAAATTAAAATAATCAAAAGAAATCAGAATAATTAAAACAGTTTAGAATAAAAAAATAAGAAATAATGAAAAATAAAAATTATGATAAAAATAAAATACAGTAAATTAAAACCATTTAGAATAAAATGAAGTGCAGTAACAGTTGGACGAACAGTGGCACAGTGCTCATTCAGTGAATGCACAGCTAAATAGATGTGTTTTGAGTCTGGATTTGAATGTGACTACTGTAGGAGCACACCTGATCTCTTCTGGAAGCTGGTTCCAGCTGCGGCTGGCATAATAGCTTAAAGCAGACTCTCCATGCTTAGAGTGAACCCTTGGTATTTCTAGCTGATGTGATCCTGTAAGACTGGAAAAACTGGTTAAAGAGAAAATATCTGACCAGTGGCCTCTAAAGACAAATGGCATTGCTTGCAAATGAACATTTGACACCCTACCCCCTACACCCTCTGAACATCTTATCTGCTCTCTTTCCCTTTCTCAGTCAATGATACTGAAAGCTCACACAAGAATATGGTTTTAATGTGAATCTGATAATCTTTAAGGATTGTTTAGAATCATTTTGTTGGTCTCAGGGTGACTGGTAATAATGTCTCATTTCCAAAGAAGTTAAAGAAAAGGTAATAAGGTTTTTAAGAATATAGAAATATCTTGCACACAAAAGGGTGTGTCTTTGAGTTAATCACATTCTACCTTTTGCCTGAATGCAAACTCTCTTTCCCCCAGTAAACATGGTGGGGGTTTCAGTCCATTGTAGTTTGGTGATTGGATCAGGTAAATTTGGTGATTAGATCAGGTAAGGTTTGGCTCTATTTAAGGAAAATGCACAAGAGTTCATGGCTGCTTTCTGTATTCAGATCAGCCCGTGATGTTGTGTCTTCAAGGCTCAGCTCATGTAGTATGTTGGGTAAAGTTCCTTTGTCCTAAAACAATTGATGGTTTGCTCTGATTATCTTGTGGAATTGTAATAATACATTTACCTGACATAATAAATTGTTATATTTGGCTATTCTAACAGACTTTGACTTTATTTTCATTAGAGTTAAAAGGAATAGTCAAGCATTAACTACTAAATGATGCACAGATATCATTGATAAACCCTTTTCATTTTATGGAGTCAGATGAAACGAGTTAATACATAAGATTAAATGTATTGCATTTAACTAAAATTCACTTTGCCATGGAAAAGACGGAACACGCTTGAAACCTTCACCACGAATCGAATTCCGCGATTTGGGTCGATTTCGTGCCCCTTTTTACAGTGGTGACACGCCTCCGTGATCGCAACAGATGGATTTAGCGAGCAACGTCCTTTCCAACAAAGTACGGGAATCTTAAAATCAACAAGAGGTTTGAACATCTTCCTTTCTTCTGACGCTGTGGTAAGTCACATTTTTCTACCCTTTTGAAAAGTGTTGAGAAAATGTTGTTTGCCGTGGTTGCGGGTCGGAAAGCCCTTTGTTTAGTCCGAAACTAAAACGTGAGGACATGATAACGGCCGCGGCGCGCAGATAAAAGTGTAAAACCCTTGTTTTTAAAGATATCCTTGTTTGATTAAGCAAAAAGAAAAGAAACCTAAATTTGAAATAATATCTTTCAAATGATTTTCGGGTAGACTTAACGTTACTCAAAAAAACGAGGCTAAGAGAAATGCTAGTATTGCCAATGCTGCTTCCAAAACGAGGCTAATGATAAATCCTAAAACCATGCTGCTTGAACAATGATGCTAATGCTAATGCTAAAGCCATGCGGCTTCTGAAATAAGGCTAATGCTAAGGACATGCTGCATTCAAAAACGCTTAACCCTTTGTTTGACTAGCCCTCCATGGGCCGGAGGCCACATTGAATAATATTCTATAATTAACATAAACTAATCTTGGCAAACTTTATATTGCATTTGAAAGCTTCCACTGTAACACAGATGGGATTAAAAAGCAATAATGCAATAGTTTGTATTTTCAAATTTGGAGTTGTGCTTCACAATGTAACACACTCATAGAACACACTGTATAGTTGTTTGTGCTACTCTATGTGCACATAGGCTAATGTAAGTACTCTTTAAACACAGGATTGCTTTACTGTAAGTGTTTGGAACACTTAGGTAAAGGCTGTTGATGTTGTATTCAAGGCCATATGTATCCTGTGAACTGAATTAAACACATGTGTGTGTCTATGCTGAATGTGGTTATAATATGATTCACAATCTCATTAATTCTTGAAAATTTTGAGCAGAAACTGTGAATGCGCAAATCATTAATCCTAAAACAAAAAAAACCTTTTTATATTCAAAGCTTCAGGGAAAGAAATTTCCCCAAATATAAATTGGAAAATGTTTAAAGATCCTGTCCTGTTTACACTATGGGCCGAAAAGGTCGAGCCTACATTGCATAAACTCAGTAAAAAAGGTCTTAACATGGACGCTATTGACAATGAAATTCTCACTTGGTGGGAAACAGTGGGTAGCAAGCAGAAGAAATCAAAACATGATAAAATAATTGAGGCTTTAAACTTCATAAGTTATAAACGGCTAGATAAGTCAACAACATTTCTATCCTCGCTTATGGATATTAAATGTGAAGAAATGCATTCTAAAAATGCAGAGGCAAAAATGTCTGAGGCAAAGATCCAAGATCTTCAAACACAGTTAGATCAACTACTAACTGAGCAGTTAGCCCTGACTGAAAAGTGTAAAAATCACAAACACACTATTGCAGATCTTAAGGCTAAACTAATTGTTGAAAAGTCCATTTCTCCCAAAACGCTCAACAGCGATGGGACTAAAAATGTGCGCTTCTTAAACGAGTCAGCCTGCTCTAATAACCCTGTACCTTTTCAGACGGATGAAGCATGCGATAAAGTTTTGAAGGAAGTGTCTGTTTCAGCCTTTAAGGTGATACGCCACCCAAACGGCACAGAGTCAACCATTCGGCGTCCTCTAACGGTAACTGAATGTAGTTCGTTTAAAGCAGAGATCGGACCATTCCCTTTGAAAGGGCCATTCGAACCATGGTGGAGACGCATTGTTAGCCTAAAACATGCATTTCAGCTTGAACCAAAAGATATTTGGCAAATTGTTATCAGCTCAATTCCAGATGTCCTGAACTATAAGATACCACCGGCTTTGATGACAGGCACCATTGTGCAGTCAATGCATCAAAACGAGCCTGAGAGTGAAATCTTAAATAGATTAAAACAATGTCTGCGCGATCTACGTGGTTGTAGTCCTGTTGGATGGGAACTGATTCTTAATCGGAAACAGAGTACTGAAGAATCGTTTGAGACATATGCAGAGAAAATGTTTGAACTGTTTGAGGAGTATTCTGGAATTGAAGGTGTTAACCACAACAATGCAACTCTCCTTGGATTACTACTTACAAATGCAGGGCCGCGAGTACAGCAATCGCTCATGTATGGTGCTTCTCCAGCAAAAAATACATTCGAAGGAATTGTTAGCTGGGCAACAAGAATTGAGTCACGAAAACAAATACATGGTGAGATAGCTGTATTAGAATGTCATGACAATCCTCCATTTGCAGGAGAATTCAGAAAGCCACACGGTGGCAAACTGAGCAGATTCTGTAATTCCTGTCGCAAAACAGGTCATACAGAGGAAAAGTGCTGGTCGTTGGGCAGAGGCAGACCTCCTCCCTATTTCAAAAAACGCAGACGACCACACTCTGATGACACAAACCAGCGCTCTGCAAGGAACCAAAGCTCAAATACATCTAAAACCCTCACAGAGCTAACAACTTTGGTCACTCAAGGCCTTCAGCTATTAGCGTCATTTGCTAGTCGGGTAGCAGCCCAATAGCAAATAGCTTAATAGTTTTAACATCTAAATTTAACGAATCTGTAACATTTTTTTTCCAGAGACCAGAAATAATAATTTCATTTATATTCTTAAATTCGAATATACATTATATTGTAATCGCCAAGCAGGCATTAATTGGAGAAGTGTGAAATTAATCCTTACAATTCGATTTCGTTGACCTAATACCCTGTGCCAAAAGGGCGGAGGTGTGTTTTAACTCTAGGTGTGGCACAGGTAATTGCCAACCTTCCAAGAAAGCGAATTTACAAGGAGGGATCCTCCTCTAAGGTTTACTTCTGCAATTCCTCGGAGGACGGACGCCGGGACGGCCGATCTCCATGATTGTTTGAACATAACCTGAGATTCGGGAGATGGGTGAAAAGACAATTCAAGTGGCCTTTACATCTCACAACAACACATCACTACATTAGATGGCCTCCCAGTTTAGAACTGGAACTAAAATTTGCAACACAATTGTTATACAGTAGAATTTCACCCATCTCCTAGACATGAACACTGACTGAACACACTCCTCCATCACAACACCCTCACAACATCATCACATGGAATAGATCAAGTCTATCCAGACTGAACACTACACATCATAAGATGAAGATGACATAGAGTCCAATAGTGTCACTTCACTAAAGATCTATTGTGCATCTTCACATTTACATATCCGGATAGCTTCACACACATAAGGATGGGAAGCTGATCCCATGACATAGCACACGCTATTCACCACACTCTGCCAACTCATGGAAAAACATTGGAAAACACACACACACACACACACACACACTCTTCTCTCTTTCTCTCACAAAAATGCTCAAACTCACACTCAAGACGAAAAAACACACACTCTCACACCTGTTGTAAGGAATGAACAATCTCCATTCTTGAATACATTTAAGAATGTTCCAAGTCACTTCCTAGATTTGCAAAAGTGGCTTGCATTGGAAGATTCCTGAACAAACACTGATTGTTATATACATATTCATTTGTTGAACATTGATTGTTTTTATTACATGACTTCTTGTCAGAGAATCTATTTGATTGTTTTGAGTACGCTGACCTCTTGCTGCATTTCCTTTTTAGAATTCAGACCAAAAATATATATTTAAATATTGGATTGAATTGGATATTTAATATGAGACATCCTTACCATTCAATACTCTGAGAAAAATATGAGCACACTTGCTGAAAATAACATGGTGTTTACATTGAACATGACATGATTTTGTTTTGTTGCGTTCTAATGCATTTCTTCATGAGTTCAAGTTCATATGTGTTTCAATTGTGAAGTGGACATTTAAGATGCTTTTCAGATGTCTCACAGAGAGCCCGTTCACCCACTGAGGTCTGTCCAGACAACCACACCGCTGGAGGTGACAGGATTGGTCAAGAAGGGACAGATTATCGTTATTGGGAAGGTGCCAGGAAAACGTGAGTGTCTTCATGAAGGAACGACACGCCAACTGAAAGTCAAGAGGTCCAGATTGACCCTATGAACTTTGCTCACATCACCAGAAGAAAGCCTCGTCCACCTGCTGGACTCAAGCTACATACGCCTGATGAGAACAGGTGTTCTGCAGGTGAACAAAGCGCTCTGAGCTTCTACAGATGCCAACATTGCCAAGAGACAATTGTTGAATTACACCAAGGATTACACCAAACGTCTTACTCTGTGACCCCTTAAGTGTCTGAATCTGACCCATTGGGGTCAAGGAGGGAATCTGTAAGACTGGAAAAACTGGTTAAAGAGAAAATATCTGACCAGTGGCCTCTAAAGACAAATGGCATTGCTTGCAAATGAACATTTGACACCCTACCCCCTACACCCTCTGAACATCTTATCTGCTCTCTTTCCCTTTCTCAGTCAATGATACTGAAAGCTCACACAAGAATATGGTTTTAATGTGAATCTGATAATCTTTAAGGATTGTTTAGAATCATTTTGTTGGTCTCAGGGTGACTGGTAATAATGTCTCATTTCCAAAGAAGTTAAAGAAAAGGTAATAAGGTTTTTAAGAATATAGAAATATCTTGCACACAAAAGGGTGTGTCTTTGAGTTAATCACATTCTACCTTTTGCCTGAATGCAAACTCTCTTTCCCCCAGTAAACATGGTGGGGGTTTCAGTCCATTGTAGTTTGGTGATTGGATCAGGTAAATTTGGTGATTAGATCAGGTAAGGTTTGGCTCTATTTAAGGAAAATGCACAAGAGTTCATGGCTGCTTTCTGTATTCAGATCAGCCCGTGATGTTGTGTCTTCAAGGCTCAGCTCATGTAGTATGTTGGGTAAAGTTCCTTTGTCCTAAAACAATTGATGGTTTGCTCTGATTATCTTGTGGAATTGTAATAATACATTTACCTGACATAATAAATTGTTATATTTGGCTATTCTAACAGACTTTGACTTTATTTTCATTAGAGTTAAAAGGAATAGTCAAGCATTAACTACTAAATGATGCACAGATATCATTGATAAACCCTTTTCATTTTATGGAGTCAGATGAAACGAGTTAATACATAAGATTAAATGTATTGCATTTAACTAAAATTCACTTTGCCATGGAAAAGACGGAACACGCTTGAAACCTTCACCACAAATCGAATTCCGCGATTTGGGTCGATTTCGTGCCCCTTTTTACAATCCTAATGATCTGAGCGATCTGTTGGGTTTATATTCAGTTAGCATATCTGCAATATATTGAGGTCCTAACCCATTAAATGATTTATATACCAGTAATAATACTTTAAAATCAATCCTAAATGTAACTGGCAGCCAGTGTAAAGACCTGAAAATAAAATGGGGAGGAAGGCCAGTGAGGAGGCCATTACAGTAATCCACCCTGCTGTTTCTCTAAGTCTTGACTGGAAACAAAGCATCTAATTCTTAAAATATTTTTCAGATGATTTTCAGATTTCAGTATGCTGATTTAGTTATTGCTTTGACATGACTATTGAAAATAAGGCCTGACTCTAGAGACACGATTCCTGACTTGATTTTTAGTTGTTAGACCCCTAGCGTCAAGGTATGCATTCACCTTGAGAACTTCATCTTTGTTTCCAAACGCAATAACTTCAGTTTTGTCTTTGTTTAACTGCAGAAAGTTTTTACACATCCAACCATTTACTTCATCAATGCATTGGCACAGGGAGTCAATGGGACTGTAGTCGTTAGGCGATAGGGCTAAGTAGAGCTGTGTGTCGTCTGCATAGCTGTGGTAAGCGATTTGGTTCTTTTTCATTATTTGGCTCATTGGGAGCATATACAGGTTGAATAGGAGTGGCGCAAGTATCGAGCCCTGAGGGACTCCGCAGATCATGGATGTCCACTCAGACTTATGTTCTCCCATACTCACAAAATAACCTCTCCCTTCTAAGTATGACCTGAACCAGTTTAGGACTATCCCAGAAAGCCCCACCCAGTTTTCCAGCCTGTCAAGAAGTATGTTGTGATCGACAGTGTCAAATGCAGCACTGAGGTCGAGTAGTACCAACACGGATAATTTGCCTGTATCAGTATTTAAGCGAATATCGTTTATTATCTTTATGAGCGCTGTCTCCGTGCTGTGATGCGATCGGAAACCAGATTGAAAATTGTCAAAATATCCATTTGAGCTTAAAAATTTGTTCAGCTGATTGAAGACAACCTTTTCAATGATCTTGCCTATGAAAGGAAGATTTGAGATCGGTCTATAATTGCTCAAGATGGTCTTATCCAGATTGCTCTTTTTCAGGAGGGGCTTGACAACTGCAGTTTTCAGGGAGTTCGGAAAACTCCTAGAGCGAAGTGAGGCATTTACCACTTCTAGGAGATCTGCTTCTAAACAGTTTAACACACTTTTGAAAAAAAGATGTGGGAAGTAGGGCTGGGTATCGATTCACATTTCGATTTCGATTCGATTTCGATTCGCAAGCTCTCAGTTCGATTCGATTTCGATTCTCGATTCGATTTTCGATTCTCGATTCCTGATTTGATTCTAGATTCAACTATAATGAAGATGTAATAAAAATCCTATATTTATAATTTATAAAAAAGAACAGTGGACATAAGTTTACTAGTGGTTAATTAATACAAGAAAATTAAGAGCCATAAACCTGTATATAAAACACTTTTTATTTTAGGTACACTAAATGCATACAAAGATTTTGATGCAATATGCAAAAAAGAGTCGCACAGTCGCACAGAACAGTCGCACAGCTTGATCAAACAGTATCATGTTATTTTATGTTTAAGATAGATAAATATATAAATATTTAAAAAAAAATTACATTGATCTTACCTAAATGTTAATGTATTTTTTTTTGTTAAGAGTTTATGTATGGATGCTTGATTTCAATCTTTGAATTAAATTGAAAAAAGTAGCACAAATAAATACAATAGAATAAAGACAAAAATTAAGAGACATTTTGGGGTAGTTTTTTGGGTATGTCAGATATACTACAGAAACTGAATAAAGTAATCCAATGTAAAATAACACTGGATAGTCTTTTTAGTCCAGACTGAATTAAATACAAAGGCTATTAATTCTGATTGCTTACAATTAATACTATATTCTGTTGTTATGACAACAGAATTAATGACTGACACAAATGGATGCGTTCACTTTAAGAACTAGTGCGCGGATCCATTACTGTTTCATTAACTTTCTGTCACACGCGTTTAATGCTAATTTAAGACATTACCGACTGTCTTTACGAGGTTACTCACCAAGACCAGAGTTTTGACATAATGTTGCGTGTTTTAACTGTTAAAGCGATATAATCCAGGGATAAAACTTTTGTTTCTGGCGAGCTGTTTGTGAGGCGGATTTAGGCTGTGCACGCAGTGAAAGAAATCTCTGAGAGTGCGCGAGCACGGGATGGTTTAACATTGCTTGAGCAAATGAATGATAAATGTTAGTTACGATCATAGGTTACGATGCAATGCTGGCCCGATTGTTAAGTGAATATTCCGTCGTGTCCCGACTCCTAAACGCGAGTGTGTATCGACAGCTGCAGCGCTTGGCGCTTGCCTAGTGCAGAGAGACGAGAAGATGCAGCACCGCGTCCGCGAGCCCTTTATATGGAAAAAAATCGATTCCGGCCGTTGAGAATCGATTTTGAATCGAACACATTTTAAAAAACGATTAATCGAAAAATCGATTTTTTTGCCCAGCCCTAGTGGGAAGTGTGTCAAGGGCGCAGTTTGATGTTTTAAGGTGCTGTATGTTTCTACCAAAATTGTGCCATCAATTTCTTCGAAATCAGACATAGTAACTACTTTCTCAGGTTGTGGTCGGATCTGCCTGACCCCAGAGCAACTCAAGGATGTGCTGATCAGCTTTCTGATGTTATTGATTTTCTCAGAGAAGAAAGAAGCAAACTCACTGAATTTCCTTTCTGAGAGCATTTCTATGGGAATCTGGCTCGGGGGGTTTGTCAGTCTCTCTACAGTAGCAAAAAGAGTGCGTGTGTTGTTTATATTGCTGTTTATAATATTTGAGAAGTAAGTCCGTCTAGCTTTGCCTAGTTCCCTATTGAAAGCGTGGATGCTGTCTTTGTAGATGTTATAATGGACTACAAGTTTTGTCTTCCGCCACATGCGTTCTGCTCTTCTGCATTGTCTTTTCATATTTTGCACAGCTGTTGAGTTCACAGGAGCAATATCATCAATTACACTCTTAACTTTTGAGTTAAAAGAATCAAGGAGAAAATCAACAGAGTCGGCAGATATGCTTGGTTTTAAAGATATAGCCTTCATAAATAGCACACCAGTGTTTTCATTTAAGCATCTCTTCTTGACAGACACAGCTCTAGCTTCAATGGCAGGAGAGATCAATATATCAAAGAAAATACAGAAATGGTCAGACAGTGCTACATCCTTAATAACAATCGATGAGATGTTTAAACCCGTACTGATAAGTAAATCTAGAGTGTGTCCACGATTGTGTGTGGGACCATGTACATGCTGAGTCAGATCAAAAGTTTTTAAAACAGTTTTGATTTCTTTTGCCATATTGTTTTCTGCATTATCTATGTGAATGTTACAATCTCCAGCAATGGCAAAACAGTCAAACTCAGAGGCAATTGTTGATAACAGTTCTGTAAAGTCCTCAGCAAAGGCTGGAGAGTATTTTGGAGGCCTGTAAACAATGATAAGTAAAATACGTGGAGCACCTTTTAACACAATACCCAGATATTCGAAAGAGGGGTAATTCCCAAATGATATTTGCTTTCATTGATAATCTTTAAAAAGAACAGCTAAGCTGCTGGTTCATTCCAACTCATGAACAGCTGGTTCATTCCAACTCAGACTGTAAAAATCTAGTAACACTTTCATCTGTGAGCTATTACTTACTTATTTGTTAATAAGAGTTTATTTTAGTTAATAGTAGTTAATAGATTATTAATAAACTTTTTCAGTAGTTCTCTGGGAAGTATTAAAAAAATAGTAGTTATTGATTACTTAATAGTGAACTACCACTTTCGTCTGTGTGCTATTGCTTACTAGTTCGTTAATCAGAGTTTCTTGTTAGTTAATAATAGTTACTAGATTGTCAATATTGTGTTACTCATAAGTTCTTGTGTAGTTATTCATTAACGAAGGAACCGTATTCTAAAGTGTTACCAAAATTGTCAATGGGTCAGCAACAATATGCAAACCCTATACTTGTCTAACCCTCAAAACACATAGGCTTCACTAAAATATAGTTGTGACATACCAAGGAAAGGTTCCAGCTGTTGCAGAAGATTTCTGAAGGCTTTAAGTAAAGCAATTGCCCTGTCCCTCTCCTGAGACTCTCCCTCTGGCTGCTTGAGCCCCGTCCAGAACTTAGGGGCAACAGATGTAGTCAAACGAACCTGCAGAGTCTCCAGCAGCCAACCCTCCACATACTGACCCAGTCCATGCCCACCTAGCAGGGCCAATGCATCACAGAGAACCTCATCTGTCAAAGCATTGGTTGGCAGAGGAGACACCTAAAGAGATATGATTAACGTTAGGTAACAGCTTTTGGCACTCAAATGTACTTCAATAATAATACCATGCTATAACATGGTCAAGTCCAAAATGGTATTTGATACACAGCAGTATATTTACCACTCACCAGTGCAGATGTCACTGTGTCCCAGGCTGCTGACAGTCCCTGTGGCATTGTCTGCACCTGGTTCATTCCAACTCAGACTGTAAACAATAACGTTAGTCATATATCGTGGGTTAAATGTAAATTGTTCGGTGCCGTTACCATACGTGCATAGTAATTTTACCACGAGACTAAAATTTAGTCCCAAAATTATACGATCAAAGCCATTCAAATGATTGTCAATAGTTATTACACGGAGAAATTGTAGCGCTCTTCTTTGAACTCATGTCGCGCGTCGATGACGACATTGTCGATTCCGGAAGTTGCCTGAAAAAGCAATGTTGTTAAAAATAATAACAAGATACTTCGACATTTAAATGAATGTGGGAGGCGCCCAGTGTATTTGCATTTCCCTTGTAATATTTTTGTAATGTTCTGACAGTATTTGTTTTAATGTAATGATTTTATTTTAAATATAACTATTCTAAAGTCTAACATAAAAGTCCACGCAAACTGTCGTGGTGACGCTTCATGGGCGTTCCCATGGAAACAGGAGGGAGACTTGACTTAGCCGGTTCTGTAATGTTTTCTTTAAAGTTACTCCCCTCGCAAGTTTGCAACATTTAAAGCGCGGTAAAGTGTGTGGCTTGCGAATTCCAGAAACAGAACTAGCTAACTCCAGAACTAACTAACTGACTTCACACTGCATGAAACGCTTTTAGTGTTAAAACGAGTGCAGGCAGGGCTTTTCTTGTAGTTTGCGAGCTAACCTGCTAATCAGAATGACCCAGCAAGGAGCTGCGCTGCAAACCTACAACAATGAGCTTGTCAAATGTAAGTAACCATCGAGCCAGATGTACTATTTTGCTGTCAGGGTAATATACATTTTCTTTTTCATATGCTAGTTTTTTTTTTTTTTACTTGTATGCTTGATGAATAAGTTAGACGGAACTTAAATGCAGTTAGTCTTCGTTGACATTTGCTGTCATTATACTAGCTTAGGAGTGATTAGAAGACTAGTGTGACACTTATAGTGTGTTGTGCATTTCTTTGCCCTTTCCCTGATAGAACAATTGTTTGTTTTTAGCCAAGAAGACATCTCGTTTGTGAGAGACATCAATATGATCTAATTTAAAGATAGAGAAAAAGAATCCATTATATTACATTCAGAAGCCTTAATAAAAATTATTTGGACGCCTTTATGTCAGTGTCATTGCATTCGATAACAAAATATTAAACCACTGGGATGAAGTCAGTTCTCTTCAATTATCACAGGTGTCCAGCAGAGTAACCACTGGTGTATTTCATTACATTAACCATGAGAATTGGCTGGCTATTTGTGTGTGCTGTACATTTTGTTATATTTACAGTCTATGACATTAACTAATATTTGATTCGCCGTTTATCTGTTTTAGTTTATATAAATTCAATAAATTAAACTTATATGTATATGTTAATAAAATTAACATGTATGTATGTTTTTTATTGCACAAATCAGCAGGAAGAACTACTGAGCAAGCACTCATCAGCAACTTATACACACTCCCTCTTAGTTATCACAACACGAATGTAAAGAAACAAATAAAACACTGATTAAACATATTTTAGATGTGCCTGGAGCTGCCTCTTTTTAAAGAACTCTCCCTTTTGTTTTCATCCTCCTCCTCTTTCTCAGGTATAGAGGAGCTGTGCTCTAAAAGAGAAGATCTAAACCGGCTGATCCAACAGGAGGAAGCAGAGAAAACTCGTCTTCAGCATGACATCCGTGTGCTGACAGAGAAGCTGAGTCGTGTGAATGAGAGCCTGGCACGCCGTCTCAGTGCCCGCGCTGACTTTGACCGCACCATCGCAGAGACAGAGGCTGCTTACATGAAGGTAAGGAGGCCATAATAATCAACCTGTTCAATATATCATGTTGTCTTCATGAAATGTGACCAGAAAAAAACAAAAGCTAGCTTAATTAATGTTGCACATCAATGTTTTGTCAACCAGTGCGTATATCTTAAATGAAACTTACATGACATTTTTTTTTTCTAATTCAAGTTTGTATTTTTTTTTTCATCCAGTACATGACAATACAATGTATCAATACTGCTTGCAAGGCCAGAATATTACAGTGGTTAAATGTAATAAAGTAAATTAAATAAGTAAATTATTATTTCACATGTAAAGACGATGTCACAAATGACCAAAAATCTTCCCAAACTGGTGTATCCACCGGGACCCCCGTTTTGTTCTTATTACGTAATTTACAAAGCAGACGTTCGTATGAAGCTGTCCTGGTCATTATGTTGACCCATTCTTTTAACTCTGGGGTTTCTGGAGTTTTCCAGTGTTTCAGGATGATTCTATCCGTCACAGAGACCCCTACCATAATTACTGCAAACTGTCCCTTTGAAGTATTTGGCGTCTGTTCCCTATCTCCTAATAGACACAACCTTGGTGATGACGGTATTGTTGTTGCAAGCCATTTGCTCAAAATATTTAAGGTTTGTTGCCATAAAGGTTGAATAATTGGACATTCCCAGATACAATGAATAAAAGTACCTCTATCCTTTTGACATTTCCAACAAACATCCTTATTTGTCAGACCCATTCTATTGAGTCTAAGAGGTGTCAAATAAAAACTATGTATGATTTTATACTGTGTAAATTGTCCTCTAGCCTCTCTTACATATTTGCCTGTGTTTGACAAAATTCTTTTCCACTCTTCAACCCCAATTACAGTCCCATTGTCCTTTTCCCATATCGTCTTTAAATTAGTGCAGACATTGCTTAGCACCTGATTGGTTGTTCTGTAAAATACTGAGGCTTTTTGTTGGGGATGAGGAAGTGATAGGAAGTCCAAGATATGGTTTCCGTCTGTGTGCTGAATTTTCGTGGACACACAATTCCTCATTTGAAGATATTTCCAGAAGTGATCTTTTCCCTTTAAATTATACTTCCGTCCAAGATCATTATAAGACATAAATACACCCTGTTCAAAGAAGTCTGCCACAGTACCCAAGCCGTTCATATCCATTTCTTCCAATATATAGGTGATTTCCCAATACGGATAGTAGAATTATACCATAGGGAAGAGTATGGTTGTTTACATTGTGATAATTTGTGCATCTTGTGAATCTTTGCCCAAACCTCTCTTGAGTGTTTCATGATAGGATTTGTAGTTGTGTCTAAACACTGAGACAAGTGCTCAATAGGGCTGTATTGGCCGTGACAAGGTTTTCTCAATAGTAACCCAGTCTATTCGAGCATTATTGTTCCAATGCTTGGCCAATTTGGCCATTTCAAAAGATATCTACTTACATGACAGCCCAAAAGATATCTACTTACATCTACCCTACATCCCCATGTCAGGGGACCTTTAAAAAGGTTTCTCCTAATTTCTTTCTATCTTTAAAAGATTCAATGTAAATGTGATTTATTACTGTTGTGGTTATTGGTATATGTATATCTTAGTATAGGGCTATTGATTTTTTTTTTTTAAGACAAAATTGTTAGATTATTGTAAACAATGTATTGAAATTATATTGTTGTAATCATAACTATGTTTGAAAATGGAAATACTGTTGATTAGCATGAATATAGCCATTGCTTTTTTTTATGGTGTTTAATCATAAGTAAGTGATAATAAATATATATATATATATATATATATATATATATGAAGAGTTCAGATGCAAAAGCCTCTAAGTGCCATTTAAAATTTTCTTCTAAAATGATCATTTTTATCAAGCTTGTATATTTAAGTTCAGTAATTTCACTTAAATGGCAATGAAGATTACCTATTAATTGTCATTTAAGTGAAATTACTGAACTTAAATAAACAAGCTTGATAAAAATGGTCATTCTAGAACAAAATTTCAAATGGCACTTAGAGGCTTTTGCATCTGAACTCTTCATATATATATATATATATATATATTAGACATTTAATTTGTTATAAAATCTATTTCAAACTTTATATTCATCAGAGAATAAAAAAATACAATTAGCAATATGCAAGAATAACTATGTAATTTTAATGTGATAATACAGAAATTTTTCTTAAGCTCCAAACAGCACATTTTGAGCATAATATAATAATAATGATGATTCCTAATACATTTTCTTTATAAATATATTATGTTATTTTGGCTGATTTTTTTTTTTTTTGTTTTTTTTTTTGGTGTTGATGTTTCTGCAGGTCTTAAAAACTCTTAATGGGCTCTATGCACAGCGGTATTTCCGGTGAAGGATTAAGGATGCTCAATAATTTCCGCCGATCGTAGAGTCCAATGCAATACCGAGAATTTATATTGAATTTTATACTCCATGGTTATACTAATGAAACGTTAGTCACAAAAACAGATAAAACAGACACCCCTCGTTGTGTTTATGCTTCTTTTTAAAATTATATTAAATAAACATAACCATACATAAAATTACATCTAAACGTATGTACGTTTCGTTTCAAAGACGGGAGGACAGTAAATTTTGAAGACTCTGCCATAATCCCGTTTTCCTCGGTTCTCCTCCGCTTAAATCTCCACAACCGGAAATGGACGAGCATCCGTGCGTCAAATGTGGAACTTATGTGTGCATATCTCCTTACACAAATTAAAGCGCCTTATAAGGGTCTTAAATCAGATTATGTTACGGCATTAAATGTTGCATGTATTGCAAACAAAATGTATATCTTCCTAAGAATTCTTTCCTGTTATCTTTGATACATTTACTTTAGATGCAAATGCAAGTCTTTAAATTTGAGTTTGAAGAGAATACATATCTGTCAAGGAGTTAAGAAGATATTGCTAATACAAATTATTAGGTTTCTCCATAGACATTTACATATAGATAACATGTTGACATGTTTTCTTCAATTTTCTTTACTTAATCTTAAAAAGGTTTTAAAAAATCTTTCAGAAACCTGTTTTTTTAGCAGTACTTTTTTGTTGTTGTTTTAATAATGATGCTAGTGTGTGGACAGTCACCACATTTCAGACTAATTAATCTGAATGTTACTGCTGAGCCAACCAAAGAAGTAGGGCAACATGCAGAGGTAGGTTAGTTAGTTGCACAAAGAAAATGTGTTTTTATGCTTTCAACAAATCCCTTTTCTGTCTTTCTCAGATTCTTGAAAGCTCTCAGACACTGTTAAGTGTTTTGAAGAAGGAAACTGGGAATCTGACCAAAGCCACTGAACCAAGAAGCAGCAAAGATCATTGATAAATACTGAATTTTTCTCCTTTTATTTGTCTATATTCCATTCATAATTTCTACCAGCAACATTTACCACACAACATCAGTGTAACTTCTCATTCTTATCAGGAAGCTGTATATGTAAAGTGTATAGATATGTAATAATGTTTTGATCTATTAGTAGTGTTTAATGTAATGCTTTTAATTTAAATTTAATGTTTTAATAAATCAAATGAACAAGTTATCTGTTTGATGTCATTTAAAGGGCTATGAAGGATATTTCTGTATGTAAATAAATTATATCTCAAGACAAAGTGTGAAAACTCCGCAACCTTCATCTGTTTATTGAATATTTCCTTGTTTTTGACATTTTTCCCCCTCTGAGTTAATCAAAACCAAATTGTACATTTAATATTCTCTTGATGCAGAAAACAGAAAGAATGAGAAAAAGTTTTGACAAACTAGTACATTTGACAAAAAGTACATTAACCACCATAGCAATGAGCAGCTTGATTGGAGTTACAGTAACTAATGAAACACTTAAAGTTGCATTACATTTCGTGAGACACAAAAGCAATAGCTCCCAACCCTCTAAATGTCTAATATGCATCCCTCAAAAATATTTTAAGTTTGCCAAGAACATCTGGAGGATCTACTGTCTATTGGGATGGTAAGCGAGTGCTAAAGTGACATACTGCAGAACTAGAATGTAAGATTTGGTTGAATTCTAACACTTAATCTTTTATTTCAAGTTTTTTCTTAAATAAAAATTGCCTTTAATTATAATATATGAAAAATCATGGGTTCAAATTTTTGTTCAGACAGGCAGCAAAAATACCTTTCATACACTACCATTCAAAAGTCTGAGGTCAATAAGATTTTTTTGAATGTTTTGAAAGTCGCATGCTTACCAAGGCTGCATTTATTTAATTAAAACAGATATATGTTATTGCAACATAAAATAATAGTTTTCTGTTTTAATATATTTTAAAATGTAATTTATTCCTGTGATGGCAAGGCTACATTTTCAGCAGCCATTATAGTCCTCAGTGTCAAGAGATCTTTCAGAAAGGTAGTTTATGTTTAGTTTGTATTTAATGTTATGCTCCCAGTGAACACAGATTAAAATTTTTATTGAATTTTTATAAAAAGTGATTTTAGATTTCTTAAAGGCATTATTCCAACCAACTCTCAAAACTTAACTGCATCAGGTGCAAAATAAAGCAAAAACAAAGACAGTGCAAATGAATGAATACAAAAGCCTATAGGACTAAGATGTACTTGTAAGAGAAGTCTTATCAAAACTCATGTAATTTTGTACATGATGTCAAATTATCAAAAGAATTATCCTGAAACACCTTAGTGCTACTATTTGCCCATTTGACTAAAAATATGAAAAAGTGTTAAAAGAGATCAAATAAATTATGAAAACTTTATCCTGGAGTGTACAAACTATACATCAATACTGGTCGGAAAGGCTGAGGAGACGAGTGAGCTGATACACCGAAGCCATTTAACAGACATGACACACTCAAGTCAGTTGGCATTGTGTGTATTTAGTCTTCGTGTTTCTCACACACATATGCTTACAGCATGTCCAATCAAAAATCCACAAAATAATGTTTCCCATGACTAAAACTGACCGCTCCCATTTGTACTACAAGAATGTCCAGTTCAGAAACATACTGTAAGGATATAAACTTCAGCATGATTATTGATTAAACTGATGCATCAGTTAGTAACACTGTGCTAAAAAATGGCATACCAAAACAATCTCAGATCATAAATCTCACAAAACCTGCTAAGAACATTTCCAGGTCATATTTCTTCCCAAAAATAGATTTTTTTTTTTTTTGAACATTCTATTTAGCTCAAACAATATTTTAAGGATATCCAGTCCCACCGAATTTGTCATTACCGTACCGTGAACATTTAATAACATGTTTTACTGTAATGCAGTAAGACTACCAGATTATCAATAATGGAGAAATTAACTCGCGTATTATGGTAATAAGAATTTCGGAGGAAAACATTCATAAATGTCATTGAAATAATGTCAGAATTATAGTCCTAAAAACAGGCATCATTTTGATTTTTTTTTTTTCTTGATTTTTTAATTTTTTCGAAGGTCAAATGTAACCTGGGCATGTCTTCACAGGATTGACTTTGAAATTGCATTTGTTATCCAAATCATGACCAAGTATTTTTATGTAATTATTTTACCATGAACAAGCAAAACAGGATGAATTTGCTTAACCAGCTCACTCTATTCAGCAATTAAGAGGAGCTCTTAACATCTAGATTCACTAAGTCAACACTAACATGTTGTTAGTATTTCATCTGTATAGTTTATTGGTCTGTGCATTAAAAATGTCTACCTTGAAACACAGACATACAAAAGGAAACATGAAACTAAAGTGGACAAATTCTATAGTCTGGGAGTCGATACAGACCTACACATGCACATACAAAAACATCACATAGAACAAGGATTGTGGCACCCTTTCACCAGTCATACATAAACAAGTCACTTATTTCATTTTTTTTTTTTTTTTTTTGCCTCACCCTCTTATTGTCCTCTTTCTGGAGTCCTCAAGTTTCCTTCTCTGTTTAAAGGACAAGTCTTTCATTCACTCTTTTAGAAATTTGGTCACTTTCGTGAGGTGAGTATTACATACGTAGAGCAAGTACGTGATGGAAGAGTGAAATTCAAGAGCGGAATGGCTATTCAAGCCATTGTCCACGTTAACACAGTCCATCACGATCAAAATCGGTGGCAACAGGAGGTCAGATGTGTGTGTGACACATCCGCTACGTGGATCAGCGGTGAGGAAAACCCTGCTGTTGACGCTGATGGCGTACGGCCATGGAATACGAAATGTACGTTTACGTGTTGGTTGCTACTGGTCCGCATTGTTCTGGAAGTTTTTTCGTTGCATCCAGGCTGGTGCTGGCAGGCAGTGGTTGGTCCCGTATCTTCCCGACATCTGGAAGGTTTAGAAGTAGAGGGCTGGTTCACTGCTGAAGTCTGACAGAGAGGAGCTATCAGCAGGTGTCAGCTGATGGTGAACAACAACAACAAAGACAAAGTTAATCAATAGGTTTAATTCCATAGTTGTCTAATGTGTTATTGGTGAAAATATTTGCTCTGACAATGATTTGATTATGGTTGTTGACTAAATGAACTTTTGTTCAGAATTTGGTTCTGTGCAGGTCAATTTATACTTTTACTGTCACTCAGAGGTGTGTTTCATATTAAAGATATTTCAGAATTCTTTGATGAATGATTTCAAAGTGCAGCATTTATGTGAAACAGAAATCTATAGTAACATTATAAATGTCTTTACTGTTACTTTTGATGAATATAATGCATCACTGCAAAATAAAAGTCTTAACTGTTGCTCAGGGGTTGTTCTACTCTTAAAACAAAGTATTAACTTTGAAGTATTAACGAAGTATTAACTACTCTGGAGTGTAACTTGTCTTGAATTGTTTGTGCTACGAACATACAGTAAAAAAAGAGAGATTTGTTGAAAAGAAATATGCTACCCGGTGATCCAAAGCTGATAAAATGGTAATACATCTCTGATCACTAATATTAGTCAAATAATTAGTTAGATAACTGACTATCCCATAAACTCTAAAAATATTGGTATCTCACAATTCTATACATTCAGGTTTTTTGAAGTTTTTCTTGTGTATTTATTTATTTAATAAACTACAGTAAAGAGTTATTGGTTATCGGCAATAATTCTTAACATATATCATGTTTAACGCAGTATGCATACATTATATATCATTATATATATATATATATATATATACACACACATACATATATACATATATATTATATATTATATATTATATATATATATATATATATGTGTGTGTGTGTGTGTGTGCACACACAATATTTTTTTTTCTGCAAAAAAAGAATATATTAATTATTTAAATATATTGGCAATATTATTACAATTTAAAATTCGTACCTGTTTTCTATTTTAATATATTTTAAAATGGCATTGATTCTTGAATTTTCAGTAGTCATATCAGTCTTCAGTGTCACATGATCCCTCAGGAATCATTCTGGGTTTTTTATTTTTTTTAAGATTCATATTAAACATATTTGCTTAATATGCTTATTTTCATGGAAACCTGATGCTTTTTTTCAAGATTCCTTGATTAACAGAAAGTTAAAAAAAAATAACAGCATTTATGTGAAAAAGAAATCAATTGTAAAATTATAAATGTCTTTAATGTCACTTTTGATTAATGTAATGCATCATTGCTGAATAAAAGTATTATTATTATTATTATTATTATTATTATTTTTATCCGACCCCAAGCTGTTGAATGGTTTCTTGTTTGCAGTTGTGCTTAAATGTTTCTATGGTTATCTCGGTAACCTATTGTGAACAAGAGACACTGCTGTATTCCATGGACACAGTATTTTAATGCAGTTGTCATTATAATAGAGAGGCTATACAGAAAATTGAGGGAGAGCTATTTTCACTAAGTCCCGTGATAAAAAACCACAAAGAGCAGAAACTAGCAAGCAATTCCAAATAGAAAACACTGTACACCTCATTTTACATTTACAGGGACCAGTCACATTTTCTATTAATTTTAAACTGTATATATATTTTGTTTTGTTTTGTTTTGTTTTGTTTTACCATGACCCCCTCTGTACTCTGTGAAGTGCCTTCCTCCCGGTGAGCCGACTCATCGAGCTTGTGTTCTTGCCAGGCGTTAAACTCCACTGAGTGTTTGGGTGTGTAACTGGACAGATCTGAGGACACAAGAAGAACCATAATAATCAATGTCAAAACAGACTGAAGAATCATCACAGAAACTATACTTCATCTAAAAATATTTTAGACGTATACATGCAATTATGTACATTTTTATAATATAAAATTATTATATACACCTTCCCTTGTACCTTTATATGTTGACTTCTTAAATGTTAAAATGACTGTTTCTGCTAAATGTCCTTGTCAACTACCCAAATGCAATAAATGTAACAACTGACCAGCAGGTGTCAACACTGTTCAAGTGTAGAGCCATAGAGCTTTATTGTAACGGTGAAGGTGATCTGTTATAAACACAGAGATCAGCCCAACAAATCATCCTCACCTCATTCATTTCAACAAGCTTTTCTACAATACTGAACATGAATCATTATTTAATATCTACCATGGATTCATCAAACTGCCCCCACTTCCTGTAAGACCACAAGAAACAGGTCCCAACTTGCATCCTATTTACCATTCCAAGAGTTGCATCCCAAAAGATATATAGGATTAAACCTTTAGATAAAAATAGGATGAGAACCGAATCCATTTCCTGTTCACCTCATCCATGGTTTCTGTGCCTTCCTCTCATTCTATCCCTTTCCTGTCATTCTTCTCATCTTACTAACCCGTGGTGTTGTTGGAGTGAGTGGGTGAACTGGTGTAGCTGGCACGAGGAATGCTTATCCTCCCTGCAATGATCCCTCCGTCATCTTCTCCTCTTTTTTCCTCTCCTTCGTCCTCTTCCTCTCCGCTCTCCCACGCGCTGGTCTCGGACGGGTATTCAAATGTGCTCTGTAGGCTGGACTCGTTGAAGGATATTTTTAACTGTGGTGGAGACAGAGGACAGTTTGTTAGGTTTCAGACCTGCACGCAATCTGCAAATGCAAAACTTCAAATAATGATCATTTCCACAAGAGTTTGAATGGATACTAAAGGAAATGTCCAGCATATCTGTGAACTATTTTGATACTAAGTAGGACTAAAAATAAGATACTAAAACGAAGTGTGACGACTTTGAATAAGGTGAAATATAGGACAGTTTTGATTTGTGTAACAGTTTTTGGTCACTGCATAATTATCCAATTTGTGTCATTTTGTAGTTTTAAAGGCTTAAAAATGATTCAGAAATGCAACAATGAAACCTAAAATTAGGTGAGGTGTGTCCAAACTTGTATATGGCTCTAATGGCAGGTCCAGACCAAAACAAATATTTGTTTAGCAAAACTTTACCAGGCCTGTGCACTTGATGTATTTATGTACCTTTGGAAACAAATGGAGGCATTTTTTTGACTATGCACATAATGCAAACGAAAGGGAAATTGTGAGTCCAAAATTATGCATTAACAGAGAACACAGTTTCCTTATTGCTTTATTTGTTACTCCTTATTACGGTATATTTAAGCTTGTCTGATAATCTAAGTCAATCATGGTCATAAATGTTAACACGCAAATCGATTGGGAAATCAAATGAACTAAGAGAACCTTTTTTGGAAGTGGTGTGACAGTACCGTATCATAGTTCTTTCAAATATAACGCATTGAATGATTACCACATCATTCACCATCATTATTTGTTGTTACTGGACCCAATTTATAAGTGTCTTTAACTATGTATTAACATTTAAATGAATAATTTAATAGAATTGCACTTATTGTGTATGTACTTTACTTGTATTTAGTTACTGGCATGTAATTATAGCTGTAATTCATTCTGTAGTTACATCAGTAATTACACTGTTAACCTCACCCATACCCCTTAACCCACACTTGACACTAAATATAAGAAATGTATCCCTAACCTTTATCAATATCATACCTCAATAGCTGCAAAAGTGTTCTGCAACATAACATGAAAACAAGAATGTCATACAGACTTTTAAGGACTCCTTTAAAAAACTATCACCTTGAAACCAACAAGAACACCCTAGCATTTACATATTAATGTCTTCAGGACTCCATAGCAACACTTTAGCAACTCACAACACCTTAACATTACGTTAATCTTATTAAGGACTTATCAGACGAATAAATACTGTGTTGTCTGATTCAAACTCAACATGAAGGAAGACATTATACCCATAATACACTCACCTAAAGGATTATAGGAACACCAAACTAATACTGTGTTTGACCCCCTTTCGCCTTCAGAACTGCCTTAATTCTACATAGCATTGATTCAACAAGGTGCTGAAAGCATTCTTTAGAAATGTTGGCCCATATTGATAGGACAGCATCTTGCAGTTGATGGAGATTTATGGGATGCACATCCAGGGCACGAAGCTCCCGTTCCACAACATCCCAAAGATGCTCTATTGGGTTAAGATCTGGTGACTGTGGGGGCCATTTTAGTACAGTGAACTCATTGTCATGTTCAAGAAACGTCTCGGTTACGGATGTAACCCTCGTTCCCTGAGTGCGGAAAGGAGACCGAAGGTCTGACGGCAGGTCGGAGTCAACTCTAAGCGAACCCCGATGCCATGCCCACCTCGGGACTCGATCGCGAAGCCACAGCTGAAGCAGTCTCATATGAAGCAATCCGAGCGGCGTCGCCGCGGCTGCGGATGCCAAATGCCCCAGGAGCCTCTGAAAGAGTTTCAGTGGGACCGCACTCTTGCCCTCGAACTGTCGAATACAAGTCAGCAGTGAGTGTGCGCGCTCGCTTGTGAGCTGCGCGGACATGGCGACCGAGTCTATCTCCATACCGAGAAAAGAGATCCTCTGCACGGGGCAAAGTTTGCTCTTCTTGGGTTAGGTGCTGGAGCACAAGGTCTCTGTGTTCGCAAACCTGCTCTCGAGAGTGTGCCAGGATCAGCCAATCGTCGAGATAATTCAGGATGCGAACCCCGTGTTCACGAAGGGGAACAAGGGCCGCCTCGACAATCTTCGTAAAGACGCGAGGAGACAGAGCTAACCCGAATGGGAGGACCGTGTACTGATATGCCTGTCCCTTGAAAGCAAACTGAAGAAACGGTCTGTGTCGAGGCAATATGGAGACGTGACAGTACGCGTCGTTCAGGTCTATCGCTGCAAACCAATCCTGAGCCCGAAAGCACTCGAAAATGCGTTTAGCCATGAGCATTTTGAACGGCAGTCGGTGAAGAGCACGGTTCAAAACGCGAAGATCTAGGATCGTCGTAACCCACCGGTCTTCTTGGGGACAATGATGTAAGGGCTGTAAAACCCAGACCTCATCTCGGCTGGAGGGACAGTCTCGATTGCACCCTTCGCCAGCAGGGCGGCAATCTCCGCTCTCATGATCAGGGCATTGCCACGACCACCGTAAAGCGAACTCCCCGGAAGCGGGGAGGAGATCGTGCGAACTGCATCGCATAGCCGAGTCTGATCGTTCGGGCGACCCAGTGGGACAGGCCGGGGAGCTCTAATCAAGCTCCCAGAAACCGATCCAGCTGGATCATCCGAGTCACAGACGTCCCCCCGGAGGGGCAGCAGGGCGGAGAGACCAGCAGACGCGGAGGTGTTACCCCCTGCAGGTGCACAGTCGAGCTCCGCGCCCCGACAGAGGAGACCAGGGAAGGACCAGCGTTCCACGGGGGTCTGCTCTGCCGGGGGCTTGGCGATAGAGGGGGATGGGAGTGGCATGGTCCAGGGACGACACACACTCCCATCCGCACCCTCAGAGACAGAGGAGAATGAGAGTGGCGAAGCACAGGCGCACTTTCATCTTGCTCTGTGTGCTCAGAGATGGAATGCAGCTGTTTGAAGAAAAGATTCTCCCCCAGCCCTCCACCGGGGGAAGGAGTGGGCCTACGACCACTCCCTGAAGAACTGCAAGCCATACCTGAGCTGCCCGTAATGGGAGCGACGCAGCGGGGCTGGGGGCTGGTACGGGCAGGGGCGCCTCCTTGCGACCACCTCCACGGCACGGCCCGGTGCTGCTGGGGCCGGATGGGAGGGGGCGGAAGTGTCACAGTGTCTGGTTGTGTTTCCTTGTTTGTCCACTAGATGTCCTCCTTCCCCTCAGTGTCATGTATTTCTGGAACTGCATTTCCCAGCATTCTGTCTGTCACTGTCACTCATCAGTTCATTGCACTCAGCTGTTCCCTGTAATCATTGTTCCCAGCTGTTCTGTGTTAGTCTTGTTAGTTCTGTGTATATATCCCCTGTCTGTGTTAGTTTGTGTACGGATTCGTTGCTGAATGTCACTAACACTTCCGAGGTCTGTTTTCTTGCCTGTTCTTGTTTTGTTTCTTGTTTATTTGTTTATTGGACTGCTAAAATGGATTTTGACCCCTGCATGGATGACTATGAGTTGGATTGCCCTGATAATAAATATGCTGCATTTGGATCCACCTGTTTCCCTGTGTGTTCCCGTGACAGGAAGTCGCAGGAGGGCGCATTCGGTGGCAAGCGGACTGAAGCATCTTGAGCCGGCGGCTAGTTGCAGCAGAAACCGCAGGGTCAGACAAAAGCCACAGTCTGCTTCTGGGCGGCCGAGAACTGTTGGGCAGCGTTCTCGACCACACCGCCGAAAGAGGCCAGCCTGGGATTTGGGGAAGTTGAGGAAACTGGTTCACTTAGCCTTGCGCACATCAACCAGGTTAAGCCAGAAATGTCTGACATCACCTGACTCAGGGGGCATGTGGTCACCTTCGTCGCTTGTAGAACAAAGTCAGTGACGGCAGGCAGCTCAAGGATGAGCCCTGAATCAGCCCTACCCTCGTGCATGTCACTGCACACCCCAAAGGATGGCAATAACACACAGTGAGGTGGCAGCCTGCCCCGCGGCTCTATAGGTCCCGCCACCGGAGTAGACAAGAACCTACGGCATTGGGGGGGTGCTCAGGGTTGCCACGCCAGGTGGAGGCGCTGTGGGGACACCTAAGTATTGCCACAGAACACTCCACAGGGGGGAACCCCAGTGCACCCTAGACTGCGGCCTCTACGAGGGCAGAGAAGGCGGAAGAGGCCGCTGAGCAGTCGCAAAAGTCAAAGAGACTTCCACGATCTCTTGGCCTCTTCATGCACATCCGGGTAGAAAGGATTTGGGTTCGCCACCCCCAAAAACCAATCATCAGCCTAAAGTGCTAGGGACATGGCAGAATTTTCCACACAAATCTAACACTCGTGGCAGCCCGGGAAGCATAGCTGTGAATTCTGAATCTAACTCGCTACGCTAGCACATCCGAGGACAGCAGCACAGACGAGCCATCTTCAGAGGACTCCAGCTCACCTTGTGATGCGGCGATAAACATGATTTCCTCAGCTGGGGGACCGAATGAGAACGCGGGCCCTTTTATTTAAAAAATAATAATTTTTTTTTTGGCAGCCGCACTACTGGATATTTTTCCCCTTTCACACCATTCTTTGTAAACCCTAGAAATGGTTGTGCGTGAAAATCCCATTAACTGAGCAGATTGTGAAATACTCAGATCGAGCTGTCTGGCACCAACAACCATGCCACGCTCAAAATTACTTAAATCACCTTTCTTTCCCATTCAGACATTCAGTTTGCAGTTCAGGAGATTGTCTTGACCAGGACCACACCCCTAAATGCATTGAAGCTTAGATAATTGTGATAATAAATCATTAAAAAAATTAATGAGAACTTGAACAGGTGTTCCTAATAATCCTTTAGGTGAGTGTATGTATGTAGTGTCCAAAGCACCCTAGTGAGAGTCACCTGGTCAATGTCTGTGCCCTGGCCCTTGTGTATCAGCGCTGTCCTAAATCTACTCTAATCTCAATCACATGTCCTTACTAGACTACATATAAGCAAGCTTATTTTACAAGGATGTAAACATGGCCTTACATGCCATGCCCGTCAAAACGATAGGACAAAGGCCACACATAATAGGGTGATGTTTATTTGGTGTAATAAACATAACCTTATATACACTTATATACCATCATCAATCACACGTTATGTCAAGCCTACATTTATTTTTTATCAAAAATACAGAAAAATAAGTCATATTGGGAAGTTTTCTTTCTTTCTTTTTTTTAAAAAAAATAAGGTTTTATATTTTACTGTACTTTCAAATGTCAAATCATTCATTGATAAATGAAAAGAACACCATTTGTTCAAAATAGAAATCTTTTCTAAAAATTTAAATCTTTAACAGGCCTATCACTTTTTAAGCAATTTAACATATCCCTGCTAAATAAAAGTACTAATTTCTTTAAAAAAAAAAAAAAGATAAAATAATGAGCCCAAACTTGTGTATATTGTTTTAAATAAATGCTGTTTTTTTTTCTTTTTATTCATCAAAGAATCCTGTAAAAAAAAGTAGGTAATAAAAAACATGTGAACCTAAAACCACTTTCAGAGGTGTTGTACAAACTTTTCTCTCTTTTAGTAACTTGGTGTTGCCAAAACTATTGTGGTTACATAACACAAGGGACATGGGTGGGTAGACTGGGTGTGTAGTCAAATCCGTCACTCTTTTTATAAATAAAAAAAGATAGAAACATGATACCTAAAGGATTAACTCATGGCATTATATAAGCTGTGCTTCCTAAAAAAAAAAGGCATTTTTTCACCTTCAGAAAGTATCCACCCTCCTTACATCTTTTTTTTTAACTAAATCTCTAATAACACAAATCATTTATGAATCTACATACTCACTTTATTAGGTACACCTGTTCAACAGCTAAAGTTATCATGAGAATTGTAATGTCTATCATAGGCATTGTAAAGCAGATGACTTAGCAAATGTTGACCGGGAATTTTTTTACGAGCAGTTCATTCATGCCTATGCAAGATCGCCTATGCAACGCTGAAAAGGGGCGGGTCTACATAAGGTCTATACATGCAAGATAATCTGCTTAAACCCAAAATCAGTTTAAACCAAGCATCAGAATGGAAAAGAAAGGTGATTTAAGTGACTTTGAACATGGCATGATTGTTGGTGTCAGACAGGCTGGTCTGAGTATTTCAGAACCTGATGATCTACTGGGATTTTCACACACAACCATCTCTAAGGTTTAAAGATAATGGTCAGAAAAAGAGTAAATGTCCAGTGAGTGGCAGTTCAGTGGCTGAAAATGTCATGTTTGTCTGCAGAAGAGCATCTTTGAACGCACAATAGGCTAAAGCAGCAAGAAGACACGCTGGGTGTCTGCTAAGAACAGGAAACTGAAGCTACAGTATAATTTACACAGGCTGACCGAAATGGGAAAATAGAAGATTGTTAAAACGTTGCCTGGTCTGATGTGTCTTGATTTCTACTGAGACATTCAGATGGTAAGGTCAGAATTTGGCATAAACAACATGAAAGCATGAATCCATCCTGCCTTGTATCAACAGTTCGGGCTGTTGGTGGTGGTATAATGGTGTGAGGGATATTTTCTTGGCACACTTTGGGCCTCTTTGTACCAATTGAGCATCATCCTGAGTATTGTTGCTGAACATATTCATCCCTTTATGACCACAGTGTAGTGCCATGTTACAAAGCTCAAAACATCTCAAACCGGTTTCTTGAACATGACAAAGAGTTCACTATACTCAAATGGCCTCTACAGTCACCAGATCTCAGTTCTATAGAATACCTGTGGGATGTGGTGGAGCAGGAAATTTGCATCATGGATGTGAAGCCAACAAATCTGCAGCGATTACATGATCCTATTATGTCAATAAGGACCAAAATCTCTGAGGAATGTTTTCAGTACTTTGTTGAATCGAAGAATCCCACGAAGAATTAAGGCAGTTCTGAAGGCAAAGGGTACTACATGTCTGTACTAGCAAGGTGTACCTAAAAAGTGGTGTGTGTGTGTGTGTGTGTGTGTGATAAATTAAAGATAAAAAAACAAAGAATTAATTATAAATTAAAGGCTTATAAATTAATAAGACTTTAGCATAAATGTAAGACTTTAGCAGTTTTAATTTTGTACATTGTCCTTTGGCAGCAATTACAGCCTAGAATTTTCTTGGGTTTGAGTTTTGCAAATTTAAAGTTTTGCCTAATCCTAAATGCAAATTTGTTCCAACTCCAAAGTAGATGCGGGATATGTGTGGACTACAATTTTCTGATCATACTACTGATTCTCAATTAGAAATGGGTCTTGGATCATAATACTAACTTTGTGCGATCCATTTTTTGGATCACAGCTGGAAAATGAATCTCCACCCAAAATTAAGATCTCAGACTGAATCTAGTTTTCTTTACAGATTTGCCATTGTCCAAGTTGCCATGATGACAACAGACTTTTCAGTTTCCTCTACTACTCAAAAAAAAACCTCCAAAGCATGATGCGATTATATCAGATTTAGATATGCAAGAATTCAGCACCAGCCTTATCTTGCGACCATAGCCATTTTCCCACTCAACTACTGTAGTTTCTTTAACCTACTGCTTTCTGAGGCATGATTTACCCAAACTCTAAATAAGTCACTAGCAGTAACAAGCAAAGTTTATGGTGTGGAGTAATTTAGTCATTCTTGGCTCATGCTAAAATATTTCCTGACCATTCAGCCAGCGTTAAAAAATATGAGCACAGCTTGATATGCTTTCATTTTTTGAATTTTATTTCAAGCAATATAGTGACATATAACAAAGTCAATAAGATGCATTTGATTTTTGACAACATAAAATCAGTCAATTGCTCGAAACGGAGTGGGAAGAAGTCAGACTTATTTAGACCCACCCCAGAATCGGGAATGATTTTGCAACTCATTGTCTATTACAGTATACAATGTAAATGAAAGAGTGCAGATCCAGTAAAATACAACAAGCTTTCTGTAAAAGTTACTTTTCATTACACTACTGTAAAATGACAGTAGATAAAGCACTAAAAAAGAAAACGTCAAATATTATATAACTGAATATGAACTTGGTATACAATACAGTACAGTACAGTAAAAATAAATAAATACATTCAGCGTCCTCTGTACCTTCTGCCAAATTTCATTACGGTATACTGTACTACAGCAGTTTTTTGGTCTTCTGACTTTCAGACTTTTTCTACCTCCCTTAGGCAATCATTTCTCAGTTCTGCAAAAATGCAAAAAAAAAAGAAAAGCTGGCCAAATATAAATTTGACATGAATTTGAGCCTATGGAACATGTTCTACAGGTTCCTGTATACAGAATAGTGAAAATTCCCTCATATAAATGACTGTTTATTGTTTTGAAATATCTAATCCTGGACTGCTACAGCAAGTTCAGTCTGATAGTCTCTGGTGCCTGCTGTCTTCAGGCTGGAATTATCATTGGATGTATCTCGGTGATTGTCTTTGCGTTGGTGATGAATATGCTAGTCAAGTAAGTAGAGACGAAGTGTAGAGGTCCCCGACGCTAATTTGGAGCCACATATTAGAGCCTTTATGGATGACCTCACGGTTACAACATCGACAGTGCCCAGAACCAGATGGATCCTCAAGAGGTTAGAGAAGCTTATATTGTGGGCGTGTATGAGTTTTAAACCTCCAAAATCCCGGTCTTGAAGAAAGAAAAGGTGACGATGACTCCAGGTTGGGAGAAGACCTTATCCCATCTGTCACAGAAAAACCAATGAGGAGTCTTGGGAAGGTCTTCAGATGCAGCCTGAAGGACACAGGCTTTATCAAGTCCACCAAGTCCGATCTGGGGGGGGGTGTCTGAGAACTGTGGACAAGTCTAGGCTTCCTGGGAAATTTAACCTCCCAGGAATCCTCTGGTCCCTACTCATCTACGAAGAACCTATGACACTAGTGGAAGGTTTTGAGTAGAGTGTGAGCAGCCATCTGCGCAAATGGTTGGACATGCCATGCAGCTTGAGCCATGTTGGGTTGTCAGGCTCCCATTCAGCTCCATCAGGGAGGAATTCATAATTGCACAGACACAAGAACATCTGCTGTTTTCAGGGTCGAAGGATGCTAAAGTGTCCGGAGCAGGCATCATCATGAGGACAGGGAGGAAGCGGAAGGCAGCTGAGGCAGTCCAAAAGGCAGAAGCTAGGCTGAACCACAAGGCTCTCATCTGGACTGTGTTGCAGCCCCGTTGCAGCACTGTCACCGAGAAGGAAAGGTTGAGGCTAGTGCAAGAATAGGTACGTCCTTCAGTGGAGGAAGAATGAGCAAGAAGGATTGTAGCAATGAAGAAACAGGCTTCCTGGACGAAGTGGGAGCAGGGAATGGAGCAGAAGGTCACCTGACAGGATATGTGGAAATGGAACCCGAGAGGATTAAGTTAGCCCAGCCTCCCTAACCCTGCCAACTTGTTGGTTTGTGGCAAGGTAGTAACTCCAGCATGCCCCCTGTGTTCCAAGACAGACTCTCTTGAACAGATCTTGAGCAGCTTCTCCTGGGTCCTGGGCTATTGTCGTTATCGTTGGAGACACGACCAAGTCCTCAAGACCATAGCTGTGGCAATCAGTAAGGGGATCAGCGAGAGCAGAAGTGCCGACACTACCGCCAGAATAATTGCATTCATCAAGGAGGGAGAGCATCCCTTGAGAAAAAGCAACCCTATTGGCTTGCTCTACACAGCACGAGATTAGTTGATGACAGTTGACCTGGATAGGCAGCTGAAAATTCCAGCGCACATCACCCAGTCCATGCTTAGACTGGACAACATCCTGATCTCTGAGTCTACGAAACAGCTTATCCTAATGGAGCTAACTGTGCCTTGGGAATGGGTGGAAAACTAGATGCATGCCAGTGGAGGTGGGTTGCCAAGGATTTGCAGGTCATTCCCTCAGCTTACTGATGCAAGCCAGAGAAGAGCCATCAGCAACAGCACGAAGGCTGCAGAGCTGGCATCAAGATAGCTATGGTTGAAAAGGGGTGACGCATGAGGACCGAAAAATGCCACTTGGACACAGGCCGAGTATTGATCAACCTCTGTCGGATAGCCTGGAAGAGAGTGTCTGTTGAAAGATCCAAAACACCCAATGAAGCCAGGAAAACAACACTGATAATGTGTCCAAGTTTGTGTATCAGTGGTTGTGTGAATAACTGAAACTAACATACTGTGTGTGTGTGTGTATAAGTAGTATAAAAACCCTGTAGATGATTCTTTCAGCACTCTCTCTATTGTCAAGATGCGTTTTCTAAAGCATATAAATCACCTGTGGCCCTATTTATATTATCCTGAAATTCTGATAGGTGTGTCATCAGTTTTACTACTTAATGTTTACTCATGGATAAATGTGTGCAATTTGAGTTCACATTGTGATGCTTCAGTTAATTATATAAATTGTGACAACTGAATCAGTTATAGTGTGTTGGCATTTGGGAAATTTTCAAGAATTTCCATTGTCGATTGCAACTGCAATGAACAATCAATTAAAGGGCACATATCATGCAAAATCCACTTTTTTAGCCCTTAAATGCATTTTGTTGTATATTTGGAGTGTTTATAAGTACAGAAAAGATGAAATTATTCTCTTCAGGTGCTTCGTTTATATCTTTATATTCTGTTTTGGTCATATTTATCAACCTGTTCAGATTTTTCTGTTCTCTATGACATTTTTTGAACTATCACATCACCGTATTTGCAGCGGAACTGACAAATAAGGACATTGACTACCGGCCCAACACTTCGAGCAATCCGCCATTATTATTTCTCGCTCCGATTTTGTAGTCCAAGCTCAATGATGCAGAAGTATCGAGAGGGCAAGTCAAAATGTTCGGTTCTGAAGCACTAGTGACCTGAAGCACTTCAAGGATCACCACTTCAACAACCTCCGCCAGTATACAGAAGGGTTTGCCGATCGACTTTGTCTGAATGAGGGGTAAATTCCTTCTATCATTTAGCTGCTGTCTTTTCTGACGCTTTTCTACACATAAGTTATTATATTATTATTAATACAGATTTTTAGTGGTAAGATTGGACCGTAGTCATTGATCTTGTCAGTGTGCTTGCTTAAACAAGAGAAATAGTCGACTTTCACTAATAACACAACATAGTTAACTTAACGTTACATACCCCTGCATCCATATGAAGAGGTTGTTCGGCAGGTTCGTCGTCGTCTTCAAATCGCTCGCTCTGGCTCGAATATGTAAGGCTTGATGGACAAGTCTTCCGTTGTTGACATTTTGTTAACGAGTGACTAAAAATGTTCTTTGAAGCTATAGTATATAATCATATCTCTTATCAAACTACAATAATGGCCGAACGCGGGGAGTTGAACCGAGTGTGAACTCAGCGACCTGGAGAGAGGGCGGGGAAAGACGCAACTCCATTTTATTTAAAGGGGCCGCTTTGAAACGGGTCGCTCACAGACGCACATCAGAAAAAGGGTAGAAAAGGGGCCTGTGGAGCTATAATAATTAGGAATTCAGACCCAAGCATTGCAGTTATGCTTTATATAGACCACAAATGTATGATTTATATGTAAAAATGAATGATTTAAAAGCATGATATGTACCCTTTAAATCAATAACATTAACCCTGCAAAATGCAAGTTAAAGGCAAGTGGCAAGCACCACTACTCCAAAAGTGGTGGGGGAAATGGTAATGCTTTTACAGTGTATAATTGCTGTTTTATGATCTTGTGATTTTAAACACTTTATAACAAGGTTGTAAACATAACAATTTAACATGTACTACATTTTAAATTATATATCACAAATATATTTTGACACATTTGTTAATCTTGGTTAATGTTCATTTTTAAAAGTATTTTTGCCAATTGTTATTTCATGTTAGTTCTTTCTTAATGATATTACTTCATTTTATTGAACTGAATTAAAATGAATTGGTATATACATTTATATAACTTAAGCCAAATTAAAACCATATTAAACTTTTTCTTTGTATCAGCCCATGATGATTCTGAAAGAAAATGTGGCGAGAGTCTATTGTTATGCCGGTCATATTGTAAATGTGGTCCTTTCAGCAAATAATTTGCTTTGTATATTCAGTTTCAAAGCATTACGTTAAAGAGGGCAAACTTTATCATTCAACTGAACTGAGCACATGCATTTCAGACACTTTTTGTTCTTGCTTCGTTCTTCTAGCGTGCTGTATTTACTTTAACAGCTTAGGTAATGTCAATGGTATGAGCCATGTTAGGGACGGCCAAAATTACAATTTAAAATCAGAATATGAGAATAGCTCACTTACATTCACTGAAAATATTGAAAAGTTAGCAACACTGATTCAACACAATTATTAAAGTGTCACTTTAAAGATTTTTTTATGCTACAATATACATTTAAACAATGCAAATATATTTAAAAATTGCTTTTGTATTGTCCTATTATTACATTTATTATTGTTAATTTAGTATAATAATAATAATAGTTAAATATTTTATAAAATGCGGATATAACTTTTCCCCAGTAAAACTGAGTATATATGTTTAGCAACACTATCAGACTCATTAGAGATCTAATACTCACTAGAGATGCTGTCCTTATTTGTACCATGGTTGAGACTTCATGTAAACACACACACACACAGACACACACACACACACAAATACTGGGGTTTTCTCTCTGAATTACAACCTTTGGTTGGCAGCACACTGTGAAGCAGAAGCTGTCCAGCAAATGCTGTAGCTCTTTGCCTGTATGCTTGTGTGTGAGGGGAAAGATTGTTACAGCCTCTCATTGAAGTGTAGAGCAGACTGAGCAGATGCCTGATTAGAGCTAATCTGCTGCCAGGGTGTTTAATATTAGAAATCCCTCAGCACAGTACAGCTGGTAAGACCTACAATACATAAACACACACACACATGGTTTCATAAGCGTGTGATGTAGGTGAACCAGCATAATAGACATGTGGATTCTTGCATGATCTAGGGGATTAGAATATTTCAGTCACGTCTGAATCATTTCACTGGCCGGGCTTACGAAAAATCCATTACTGTAATATTGAAGCTTAAAATTAACAACTGATTTGAATAAAAAACATTTACATTGCCATTTTATTTATAATAATAACATTATTATATTAAAGGAGTAGTTCACTTTTCAAAAAACTTTTGCTGATTATTTACTCACCCCCATGTCATCTAAGATGTCCATGTCTTTCTTTCTTCGGTCGAAAAGAAATTAAGGCTTTTGATGAAAACATTCCAGCATTTTTCTCCATATAATGCACTTCAGTGGGAACCAAATGGTTCATGGTCCAAAAGACACTTTCAGTACAAACTGCAAACTGTTCAAAGGGCTTTAAAATGATTCCAGACGATGAATAAGGGTCTTATCAAGCGAAACGATCGCTCATTTAAAAAAAATAAAGTTTTATAAGCTCAAATGCTCATCTTGCTCTGTACTGCGATGCACGTTTGTGACTCTCCTGTTCGAACTCGTTCATCAAAATGAACAAATCTTTTTCCGAATCAATTTGTTCATTTCGTTTGTTGAATGAACCAAATGACTCGGAAAAAGATTTGTTCATTTTGATGAATGAGTTCGAACAGGAGAGTCACAAACGTGCGTCACAGAACAGAGCAAGGTGACCATTTGAGCTTATAAAACTTAAACTTTGTTATTTACTTATTAAATTAGCGATCGTTTTGCTTAATTGATAAGACCCTTATTCATCGTCTGGAATCGTTTAAAGCCCTTTGAACAGTTTGCAGTTTGTACTGAAAGTGTCTTTTGGACCTTGAACAGTTTGGTTCCCACTGAAGTGCATTATATGGAGAAAAATGCTGGAATGTTTTCATCAAAAACCTTAATTTCTTTTTGACTGAAGAAAGAATGACATGGACATCTTGGGTGACATGGGGGTGAGTAAATTATCAGCAAAAGTTTTTTTCAAAAGTGAACTACTCCTTTAACATTGTAATTACATAATTATGTTTCTACTCCAATTCATTTTTTGCATGATAAACATTTAAAAGGTGGCTGTCATTTTATTCAAACATTCATTAAATATTGAAGAACAGGTGAAAGTCAGCATGAAACAGAAGTTGCAATAGTCCTTTCTTCCCTATTGTGACATACTGTACGAATTAAACAACCAGATTAAATGTAGGATGGGACAAGTTTGTCCATTGGGAATTCATAGGATTGTTGTCATTTGCTATTGCATCAATCTCAAGTGACTGACAGGCTGTCACACTAGTAAACATCATACATCCTCACTGTAAACGAAATGATGCAGGAACTGACAAAAGTCATAGCCAATCAGAACATCTGATGTGTAATAAACAGCAAGGTAGAGCAGAATTTTGAACCAATGAGGTTTTGTGGTAAATTTTAAGATTCAATTCAATTAAGTTCCAAGATTCACTTGGATATATCAGGTACAGTATTATATAATTTTTTCTTAAGAGAAAACATCACTTAACTAAAGCTGTATATAATACCGAAAGCCTTGTAACTTGATACTTCTATAATATTAAATTTGGCATGAATTGTAAGCTGCAATAGTCCTTTCCCCCCAATTGTTACACGACATACTCAAGTGAACTGGCTTCTCTAACTTATTTGTATATATATATATATAAAAAAAACATTTAAATCACACATAAGGCAGTTTTTTATAATACATTTATAATGAAATAATTATGTTTCTACAAAAATTCAAAAACTAGTTTTCATGACGGATTTATTCAAACGTACATTGATATTGAAGAACAGGTTAAGTAAAAAAAAATAATATAAAAATATGTGCCTATTTAGAAATATAGTGCCTATTTAGAAAAAAAGCTGCAGTTTCAATCAATTTTTTCTATATCGAGGTATAATGGTAATTGAATGGCTTTTCTGTGGTAAATGTAAGTATGTGCATATTGTGAAGGGAGGTGAGCTGTTCACCTATCAACTGAAAACAGCATCGACTTAAAGATCGATTCTCGATTATTTGAATTTAGAAATCAATATCAGTTTATCAAAATAAAAAAAATTAAAAATTAAAATCAAGAATTACCCATGTTATAAAATAATATTTTCAACCCAGACTTATGTAATAGGAACATGCTATGGTTATGTTCTTTAGGTTCATCTTCTATTGCACAAGGGTAAGTGGGTAATATTAGCTGAAAATTAACGTAAGGGCACACATTTCGAAACAAAAAAGCATCTGTGTACCATTGGTCAAAGTCAATAAAATATCAATTGGAACACACTAAATACAATTTCACATATTATTTAGGACAGATAATATGCAAATAGACACAGCTAGCCAAGGAGTTGTTGAGGTCACAGCAAGTTAAAACAAAAAAATGTAAATGGAAAAGATTTTATCACATTATTTTGTCATGCCTGGTTTGGAGACATGCCTGATTTGGGTGTGCATGAGAAACTGACTACAAAGCATGGTTCTGTTTGTGGACAAGGAGAATGTTTCTACATTGTAGTCACAGTATAAATGAATGGGATATGAGTAGGCCTGATGGAATCAAAAGTCAAATGCACTTCTTTCACAAAGCTATATGTGTTTATTTAATAGCTATTTTGGCTTTTGCTTCAGTTCAAATTGTAAATTCTCTCATCATGTAATCAATCATAAAGGGTGATTAAATGTCCGTAAGGGCTGCAGAGATGTAGGCCATAGGTAAGGAAACAGCCTAATGCTGGCCACACATTACAAACAGCCTGATGCTGGCCACACATTACAAGATATTCGGGACGATTATGGACCGATTTCTCCCCTTACGACAATCCTAGGTAAAGTCCCAATTATTTTGATGGTTCTACAAATTATTTTAGATTTTCCAGTGGTGTTAAATGTGTTAATGCCAATTCACACTACAGGATTTTAAGCCCGATTTAAGCCAGATTTGCAAATCAATGAGATTGCCGACAGGTCGGGCTGTGATCGGGGCCAAATCAGTGGGTGATCAGTGCTCGACAATTTTTATGTGTGAACTAATCAATGATATATCAAATAGGCTAGCTGAAGCCTCAACGCATCTTAAACAACTGGGGCTATCGGCCAACTCGACATCCTGTGGTGTCAAGTGTCACGACGAGCTACAGCCAATGAGAGAGCAAGGCATGGGTTGAGGTCACCGAAAGAAAAACGGTAGCAGCAACATGTAAAATGTCATGTCATGTCCGGCAGCTACTTTTTCATTATAAACATGTTTTACTCAGCTCCAACTCTGTCTGTAGCACAGACGATCCCTGCAACCCGCTGTGCGTGCTGATCCATTCTTTCAACCATATTTTTAGTTGTTTTTTTTAGCCTTTTTTAGGTGGTTTTCGGAACAGATCATCGCACAAACAGCTTGCGCTAATTTGCGCTAATCAACTAACCGGATAGAGGCGTTAGTTGTTGTCAGCTTGTGTAGTGTGTGACCCCCAGTTGCGAATCATTTACGTAGTGTGAACACCACAACAGACAGCAAGTCTTGTAATCTGAACAGCACAGCGATCTGCCGACGCTTAAAGTCGTGTAGTCTGAACTAGACATAAGAGTGACTGAATCTGCTTGGAAGAACGTGAGAGCCACCCTTTTCTCGGATCAGAAATCCTGTTGTGTGGGGGGAATCGTGGACAAACGTGTGAACAAATGGAAATTATCATGTGGAATGAAACAATACCCAATCAGAAAGCGTCCATGTCCATGTTCACACCGTCTCCATGACTTTTTTCAATATAAATTTTATAATATTGTTGTCTGAGGTCAACTTATGATGTTCGCTTGGTTTTTGCATTCAAAAACATCAAAATTAATAAGTAATAGGCTGTTTTGTACCCAAGTTTTGAGCCTACCTGAAAAAAGCTCGGTTTTTATGGGCATCTCGCACTGAAGACTTAAAGTAAACGCCCACTGCTGTGAGTGGATAACAGTTTTGCATATTATAATGAGTTTCAAATCATACACTTGGAGGAAATTGTTTTGAAAACGTCCAATGTTGTAAAATGGCAACCGGAATGATTTGACCCAGAGTCCATGTGTTGCACAATTCCTGTCAGATCCAATATAGACGGCACAGCACCGTTCTTTACTCTTAATCGGTCTGCAAATCCAGTCTTGTTTACAAAACAATCCCCAGTGAAATGAAGCGAACAGACCAGCTGGAGTGGACGTCATTAAAAAATAAAGTTTAACCATGCATTCCTATTGGAATCCAGCGGAAGCATATGCAGCAACTGTCTTCTTCCACAACCAGGCACTGCACAATATTTTGTATTGCTCGGTAGCTCGATCCGGGTTGTCACCATGAGGTAGCCATCTATGTTATTTAGCTATGTGTGTAATGCGCGAATCGGTGGGCAGGGCTAAACCGGCCGTGTCTTCTGCGGGGGTGGTATTTTATCCTCTTTGACGTCATAGTTCCCCACTTTGAAAAACGAGTCGTTTGCTGAGGCTGGTGTCAATAAAAGCTTTTATGGACTAACAAAGACGTTTTCAGTTCTGAAACTTACAAGATATTTGTATAATATGATGACCTCTTAGACGTCAAAAGCTCAAGGAAAATTTGATTTCTCAGTTCATCACCCCTTTAAATGGATGGCCAGTAGTGAGTATCATCAAAATGTTAAAACTGCTCTTTTCCACAGAATGAAAATTCATTATTATCCGTAGCCTTCACTGTAAAAAAATTTTTTCAAGATTTGTTATCACAACATATTTTCTTTTGTCAAATCAACTTTATAATAATTTATTTAGTTGAGATAACTTATTATTTTGAGTTTCTGATGGTTAAATTAATCTACTTCATTCTACTTCATTAACTCACTTTCTCCAGTTCAATGAACTTAAAATTTTAAGGCAACCAGGTTACTTACTTTTTTAAGTTAAACCATCAATATTTTTTTACAGTGTAATGCCTAAACTAGAAACTAAAATGTTTCTATTTTACATTTACAAATGTAATAGTTTTTTAGTATTTCAAACTATATTTTCAGCATAACAATGTGAAAAGTTGAAAATAAAAATGTACATAATTCATGAATTTAAGCCAGAAGAATATCTGAATGTCTCAATACAGGATGTGTTAGTGCTGCACACTTAAAGGGCTCCCTGTAGTTTTCCATAAAAATAAAAGTTTAACAGTGTAATTTTAGAAAAAGAACAAAATTAAGACAGCTGTATTTCAGTATTGTAATTTTACAGTTGTAATGTATAAAAATACAACTATTGTATTATTTTTCTTAAGGTGAGCTCACATTTGTAGTTCGGTTCGCTCGGTCCTGACCAAAAACCATTTAGTAGCATTCACAGTGGCATTTTGACACCGAACTTGAAGATTTCGAACCTAAAGGCACAGGGATATGTTCACAACTTGGTGGTCGGATTTTATATATATTTCGTTGTGACGGAACTTACAGAATATCTAAAACAATGCTGCGTACTGGGCTAAATGCACTCGATGTGTGTGCGTAGCCTACATATGATGGTATTTTGACCAGCTGAGAACTCGTGAAAGACCTTACAAAATGTGTACAGCAGTGCACAATAAAATGAAAACTTGTGCCGATTCCATGTGGACCTAGATTTGATGATGCTTTTATTTAAGGAAAGGCTTGAAATATTAATCAGGCCTAATATAAGCACTCATGAACAGTGTTGTGCAAGTTACTTCCAAACTGTAATACATTAGGTATTACTTGTTACTATTATTTAAAAGTAATTCATTACCTTACAATATTACTGTCTCAGAATTGTAATGCGTTACATTACTCATGTATTACTTTTGAGTTACTTTCACCAAAATAACTAAGTAGAACTTAACTTTGGGGCTGTAACGATATGCAATATGAAACCGAAATCGCGATTCGCCACACAACTCAGATCCACGAACCTACAGAATCGCAACACACCTCTTCCAACTCCCAGCGTTATTCTCCTTACCGTCCAGATCCAATGCTGCCTTATCTTTAAATTAGTCTATTAGTATTATTTGAAGTTAACATTATAAAATACGTAGACCTACACCACAAAACTAGTTGAGGATAAATTATTTAAAATTGGGGAAGTCCAGCATTATGGACATGACATTTGCAGTCAAAACTTGAAATAAAAATTCTCAGAAAATACATGTATTGAAACGTATATAGGCTACTTCCTTAAAGGACTCCAGACATTAGACAAATATCAGTCTATTTTTTATTTTTAATATTAGGGAAAAGACACACATTCATGCGTGACAAAAAAATAGGAGGCAAAATATATATTTTTGTAATTCTGTTAATTACACTGCGCAAATCGGATGAGGAAGGGTTGGCTCTGCAGTCTCCATAGAACTTAAAATATTCATTTTATTTTAGTTTTCGTGTTCGCATTTATGAGGAAAAAACAATGTTACAGACGCGACCGCTCTGAACTGGCACTAAAAGACTGCTTTAAAACTTTCACATAGTCTGTTGCCTTTAAGAAGTAAAAGCAGACAATACACTGTAATACAACTGTAATACAAGCCTCACTGAACATGTAACGAGTAAAATATTACTGAAAATTGATTAGTAATGCCTTACACTACTGCGTTACAGCAAAAAGTAATATGTTACTGTAATGTATTACTTTTGTAATGCGTTACTCCCAACACTGCTCATGAACAACATGAGTGTGTAACGCTGCCTGGTCTGGGCAGTTTGATAAATCATTTGCAAGTATAGGGCAGAAGTAGGGAAGGAAGTGTTTTGAAAACAAAAAGGCACAGATACCTAATTTAAGATTTCTAATGACAGGATAGAAAAGCTGTGGTCTCTGTTGCTCAGCGACAGGAACCATAGCTATTTTTAGAGGAGGAAATACAGCAAGAGCAAGAGAGCATGCAAACAGTGAAAAGACAAGTACACATGGAAAACAGGCAGACAGAGAGAGAAAGAAAGAAGATTCCTATCAACAGGCTTATCACAGAAAACCAGGGCAGAAAAACACATGGCTGGATGCCTGTATCATACGTACATAAACACACAGTCATATCATTCTCTTTGTGATGACCTGCAATGGTCAGCTGGTATTTTTGAGCAGCTTGAGCTTATGGTCAAGGTTTATTTGAATAAGATTTGCATTGACTATTTCAAGTCAGATTCTAAAACAACAATTTTGCATATGTGAAAACTTCTATGCACACAAATGTTTGTCATTCAGTTTGTGTCATCTAAAAGAATATACAAGGTTATTTTTTTTCTCTATTGGGTCACCTGATGGAGTTTTTTGGTTCCTTGCCACGGTCGCCTTTGGCTTGCTCAGTTGGGAATATTCAAATTAATTAACGAATCAGTAATACCTTTGATCAGCACTACCAAACATGGATGTTTTTTCCACTTAGAGACAAACATTGTTATTATGTTTTGATTGATACTGTGAAGCTGCTTTGCATCCATATCTTTTTTTCTTCAGTCGAAAATAAATTAAGGTTTTTGATGAAAACATTCCCGGATTTTTCTCCATATAATGCACTTTACTGGGCACCAAAAGGTTCAAGGTGCAAAAGACAGTTTCAGTGCAAACTGCAAACTGTTGAAAGGGCTTTAAACGATTCCAGACGATGAATAAGGGTCTTATCAAGCAAAACGATCGGCCATTTAAAAAAACCAAAAAACAAAACAAAGTTTAAGTTTTATAAGCTCAAATGCTCGCCTTGTTCTGTTCTGTGTGACTCTCCTGTTCAAACTCGTTCATCAAAACGAACGAGTCTTTTTATGAGTCAATTCGTTCATTTCGTTCGTTGAATGAACCAAATGACTCGAAAAAAGATTTGTTCATTTTGATGAATGAGTTCGAACAGTAAAGTCACGAACGCGCATCACAGAACAGAGCATGGCGAGCATTTGAGCTTGTAAAACTTAAACTTTTTTTTTCAATGACTGATCGTTTAAAAAGACCCCTATTGATCATCTGGAATTTTTTGAACAATATACAGTTTGCACTGAAACTGATGTTCTTGCATGTTACTTGTTTTTCGTAGATTTTTGTAGATTATGGTCTTTTTCCCCACGCACCTATCACCTGCAGGTGTGCGACAGTGTTTGCTAATTTTAAGATTTTGATATTGATAAGTCAATATATTAATAATATAATTTTTGATAATTTTTTGGTATTTAAAGTTTGTGAGTGTTAGATGACCGCAAAGGTAATCTTAAATGTAAAATCAGGAGAAATAATAAGCAAGCACAATAAAATTTCCAATATCAGCCAATTTAAGATGTGTTCACACCATGTTGGAATTACCGTTATTATGAGATTCCAACTTGTAAAAAAAATGCTCACATTCTAATAGAAATGATAATTATAACTTGTAAAATCAAATCTTCAGAGAACCCCCACTTATATCACGTGTTGGTACACTTGCACTCGACTGCAGCAGATTAATTTTGGCGTTGATACACATGATTCTGAGGACGTGTCACACGATCCTTCATTCTATGCTGATCAAGAAATATTTCTTCCTATTATCATGTTTAAAACAGCTAACTATTTTCCAGGATTATTTGATGTATGAAAATGTCTACTGTCACCTTTGACCAATTTCACTCATGGCTACATGAAAAGAGAACACAATACATTATTCAAAATGTGTTCCATAGAAAACCTAATAGCTTATGGGTTTGAGTAAATAATGGCAGAATTTTCATCTTTGGCTAAACTGTTTCTTTAAGGAAATAATTAACTTAAAAAGCACTCTCACATTCACGTTAACTATAACTTTCTCTCTCTCTCGCTCGCTCACTTCAGCTCTCTATGATCCTCTCTGTCTCTCACACACATGCTGGAGTGACTCTTGAATTAAACATGACAGCGACAGTGGCGCTTTGCAGTCTGAATTCTAATTACATCGACTCTATTGTAGACACTGCTGCCATGTGACAGGCGCTCACACACTCTCTCACACACACACAGAAGTCGTTCATATGGGATTACACAATGGCGTCAAGACTGTAGGACACATCACTAAATTATCTAAACTTCAAAGTCCAAACACAACAATGCATACCAAAGGCAAAGTAAACACACAAATACACAGCTGAGCCAGTGTCAGTCTGTAAGGAGAACTTCCTGGAGGACGCCAGTAAGGCTACGAGAGGGGAGGAACGGGGGAGGGGGAGGAACGGAGGAAGTGAGGATAAGGACAGAGACAGAGGTGATGGAGATGGAGGAGACGGCATTCTGTCTGGTCAATAATTAAACATGGTGGACTTTCACACTCGTAGCAGGAAATAGAGGAAGGTTTCCATCCGCCTCCTTGTGTGTTCTTGAGGCACACAGCATAAAATTAGACATTTTACAGACAGAAATACATTTTGCAAGCTAAAAGAATCTGCAACCAGAGGAGTGTCCAATCATGTGGAGGGGAAATTATGTATTAGTTAACATAGTGAAAGGGGAATAAAAGTTGACCAAACAAAAATGTCTGAATATATGGGTCCCTTACAAATAACATTTTTTCCTTTAAATATTTAATAACACACTCCTAGTCAGAAGATTTTGGCAACACACCGCTGTGCGGAGAAGAAAACTTTAAAGTGACTACAGTAAGGAACATGTTCTTGTAAAACTGGAGGATTTTCGACTTTCGCTTCGAGTGTTTTCTTTTCTCTAACCTCCAAATCACGTGAGCAGGATTTCAGTCTGTGTATTTTGATGATTTTGAGAAAAATAAACAAAATATGGTCAAATTTATTTTTAAACGCAAGTTATTAAATACCACACTTTTAAAAAGTAGTTTAATTTAACTGTATAACCATTAAGTTGTCGCTTAATCTGTACTTTTTTGTTGTTTTTACCTATATTTTTGTTCATTTCTGAGAGTTTTTCGAACATACTAATAAATGTTCACCATTTGATTATTACTGTTGCTTGTGTTGTTACTCCAGTAATTATGTGTGTGATTTTAATTCCAAGTTCCAACCTAATTTGGGTTAATTTTATTCCAGCAACATAGTCAAAACCACCCAGCACTGGGTTGCCAAAGTTTTCAACCTTACTTTTTTTTTAAGTGTAGACATCTTAATTCTCTTTTTTTTTTTACGTTTTAAAATAGATTTTACAAAATAAAAAGTATTTTTAAAAATTGTGCAAAAAATGTCCATACGTTACCCGAGCACTAAAATGATGCAGCATTAAAGTTTATCAAACAAATCTTGCTCCATCCTTGATCATTACTCATAGTATTAAGAATGAGAGACAATCTGCATTAATTGATACAGTTTTAGGTGATACTGATCTTTTAGGTGATTTGCAGAAGTATTTCAGTGAGACAGCTATAAAATAAGTCGCCTAGCTGGAGACCTACACAACATAAAACTCAATTCTCATTGATTTTACAAGATAAAAGTTATATTTAAAAATTGTGCGAAAAAATTGTAAATGTAAATGTGCAACAAAACACAAACTATTAATTATTTTGAACACCTGGTAAAAAAAAATATATGTAAATTATTAATCATACTTAAAGTCTGTGATGTTTGTCCAAATAAAGTGGGTACTGTCCCATCTTTAAAGAGCCCCATCATGGATTTTGAAAATGACTGTTCATATGGTGTGGAATATAGCTAAGGGAATGAAAACATCCTGAATATATCTGAAAGTATATAAAGTACTATAAAAAAGTTATATAAAGTTACCGTATATAAAGTTATTGTCTTTCAAAAGTGAGAGTCGACTCTGAGTCTATGAAATGAATTGTTTTTGAAACAAGTCATTAGCTGTTACATCGTGACGTAGAGACATACTGGCAGACGGAAGTGTAAACTTGAAGTCTACACATTCAAATACTTCATCATAGCATCATGTCGAGAAGACGCTGTGTTCTACAATGCAAAGATAGTTCAGCCACTTTGTTTTCATTTACCAGGGACGAGCATGTGAAGAATCGGTGGTTAGAGTTCATATTTGCAACGATACCACAACAGTATAGCCCGATTGTGTTCTCATCATTTTAATTAATCGTTCAAAAACATAAATGAATTCAAATGTGGATTCGCAAGCGGTTGTTCCTGAAGGAGGGCTCAGTAACTTACTTACCCAGTGTATATGGATCAGCTTCCTCCTATGAATCACAACCTGTAAGTATTAGTAATAATTGTTGCTTTTATGGGTTTTGAACGGTTTTGTAGCGTCGGACGCGAGGAGGGAAGGCGCAAGTGTGTGTAAGTTACGCTCAGCGCAGCTTCTAGGTCTCCAATGTCAATTTTTTTTTAAATATGTGAAAAATGTTTGTCGCTGTTATTGGAGTTGTCATAAAGAATAGAGCGTCTTGTAGTACTGCAGTGCTTTATCAATATGTTTATGCGTTATGCTAACAAACAATAACTGACTGGGTCTGTCATCTGACCAATCACTGCCGATTAGCGTCCCGCAAAGGAGTGGTTTGGAAAAATGAGTCGTACGAATCATCTGGGAGTTGGTGAGCAAATCAGTTAAAAATAAATGCATATTATAAGACAAATAAAGTGTTTTTTATCCTCGCATGCATGTTAAACTGTTTTTGGGAACTCCTAAAACAAAAATAGGAATATTTCAAATGCTATGATAAGGGCTCTTTAATGGATAAGTGCTTTGTAAATCCCATTTAGACGTCACAAAGATTTGAGAAGCATCATCAAAAGGTCGTTGTTGTATCACTGTGGTGATTTTAACAACTGACTCTTCACATCCCAATTCTTTAGAAGTGTATACATAAAGAACGGCCTTTGCAACGCAGATAACAGCATGTACACAACATGAACCAGCTAGTGTTTGAGAGTGGTTCAAAGTAGATGTTGTTCGCAGGCAGCCAATGCAGACCATGGGCATTATGCAAATGTGTTACATTGTTACATATGAATGTTACAGAAATGACTGAGGACTCATTTTGGCAGTTCAGAACCATAAGCTTGACGAGGTTTAGAGAATTGGATGTTTTCCCATTCAAAGAGATAGGAGCTGAACTTGCATGCCCAAGAGGCGTTTCAAAGATGGCCACAGAGTGAAATGACTTGGGGCTTTGGTAAAGACCCCATAAAAGCTGAGCATTGTCAAATTAAACCTTTAATGGTTTATTAAAACACTCCTTCTTCAGGCGCTTCAGAATGAGCAGCAGAGACATAAAAGCTAATGTTAAACCATGACGAAAGTCCTGTGACATATTATGCCTCAGGCTTTTAATAATATTAACTTTCTGTAAACACACTATATGAATCTGAGCACTTTCATTTTTAGGGTAATGTTTATGCGATACTTCAATATTGTATATTAATATTATAAAAATAAATTACTTGTATAAGGGTTTGGTCATATTGGGCCCTCATAATCATGATTAAAATATTGGCCAAATTAATTTTGTCATAATCAAGCATCCCTGCTAATTATAAATGTGCACTGTATGTTGTATGCAGACTGGAACACTGTAAACCCTACTAATTAAATATATAATGAACAGAGCAGTATTTAGAGTAGACATTGTCAGGCAAATTGCTATTTTATAATTTCATGTCAACAATCCAGACACTTTAAAGGTCGTCATCTCTGATTCTCTGTTACATTGTGCTTTGCTATACCATAATTAGATTAAATTTGACACCATATTCAGACAGCAAATAACTCATGATCTTTCCAATGAATGAAATCAGACCATACTAAGCTACGCACATACTTCTGCTTCCAAAAAGATAAGATATTTTAGTCTTACACTAAAACCACTCATATTAATGTATTATTACACATTTACAGTGGTTGAGCACAGACTTGGGTCTGTAATTGTGTTCTTGAACTAAATCACTCTCATTGCTCTATTCTCAGCTGGAGAGTGATCTCAAGTCTCAAGCAAAACTAAAGGTCATAACATAATCATGATTATCCAACACAACAACAGGATTCAGTCAAGCCCCAGAGAATAATGAGCCGACCCGGGGCAGACAATATCCTGAGAGCATTGGTGAGATTTTAGCCCAACCCCCTCAACCCCATCTCATACAAGACCCCAAGAGAAAAGATGAGAAGAATCAATCATTCTAGGGTAATTTTGTTGAGTGTGCAATAAGGGGTGGTAAAATGCCATTTTCACAAGATGTAAAATAAATCTCTGATGTCCCCAGAGTGTGAGTGTGAAGTTTTAGCACAAAATACCCCACAGATATTTTTATATAGCATGTTAAAGTTGTCACTTTTTGAGGGTTTGCAAAAACGCACCGTTTTGTGCCTGGCCCTTTAAATGCAAATGAGCTGCTGCAGATGACGGGTTTCCTCACGCAGACACACTAAAATGACAGAAACTGTTCTCCCTTTAATGTTAAAATTGAGTCAATCAAAGATGGAGAGACTCAAGAAGAAGTGACAACATGTAGAATACAACAGGGCGTCTCTGAATGGTTAGTTGATGAATTTATGTTGCTGATGTCATGTAATCTATAAATCGCTCATATAGGAACTGTTGTGAGATGACACAGAGTGACTTTCTATTGCATGTGAAAAGATAGATGCTAAAGTTTGAGCTGGCTCACAAATGTACTCTTATACAACCACTCTTTCTTTTCTCAACATGGACTGCGTGTTCTCTGGGGTTTATGTACATTTTAAGGTTGGTGATGTCACTAACTCCGGGAGGAATGTCAAGTAGTCCCTACTAGCCGTTTGTTGTAGTCCTTTCCTTTAAAAGCAAATATCTTCCTTTCCTTTAACTTTGATAATGTTGTTTATGCTCAAACAGCAACATTACACACTAAATAAAGTTATAAAAGTGAAATCATACTTTACCACCCCTTTAAGAGTGCATCTGCATAAGAAATAAAAAAGTAAAAACTTTTATCTTTTAGGGCTGAAGAATTTTGGGAAAAACTTGTAGGTGTTCGGTTTGCACTTGGATACACTTGACAAGAACCAACTCAAACCTCTTTCAGTAACAATTTTTTCTCTCTCTCCACTTGGGACATCACATTTACCACTGTTTTTGACCCATTCAACATGACTATAATTGTTTTTTTAAATAAAAAAAAAAACATGACATGTTTTTTGTACTATAAAATAATTGACTATAAAATAATGACTATAAAATAATTATTGTGATTATTATTAAGTACAAAAATTAAACAAATTATTGTAATACTATTGTACAGTGAAATACAAATATAAATATTTAATAAAAATAGAAGTCAAGTATTTTATAGTACAACTGTAAAATTACAATACTAATGTTTACACTTTAATTTATTTCAATTAACATATCCAACCAACCCCAACAAAACAATGCCCTAGCATCCGGTCATAACACCTTAACAACTACATAGCAATGCCCTAGCAGCCAGCCATAAAACCTTAGCAACTGCAAAGCAACAATCTAGTCACCACTTATAACACCTTTTAACTGCATATTGCAACCATGCCAAAACATCCTAGCAACCATACCAACAGTAACAAAACAAATCAAAACATCCTAGCATTATGACATTGAGTTATGCAATGGAATGTAAAATGTTTTTGAAAAAAAACAAAATCATGGTAAAAAAATAAATAAAATAAACAATAAAGCTGAATAGTCTAACACAACCATCACATCAAGAACTTGAAGAGCTTTTAGAGTATGTAGGCCATAAAAACCCCCACTCAGTTCTGCAGAAATAAATGAATACATTAAATTCCAAAGAAATTACAATGACAGCCCCTTGATGTTGCCATAATCGTTTCCTTCTCTAAGCTCCGAACCAGGAAGAGCTTCAATAAAAGCTCTAAAACCCAACAAAACAAAGGTGTGCCATGAGCCAATCCTCAATCACTAACATCACCTACAAACACAACAGAGAGAGAGAGAGAGAACAAAAGCAGCACATAACCCAACCTGGGCCTGGCCAGCTGGATGCTTCACCAAGGTGAGGTAACAACACTGTTACTAACATGAAATCACCTCCACGAAATGAATCATTTATTCATTGTCAAATGTACAAAAGTGCCCACAAATACATTTTAAACTGACGCAGTTCAAGAAAATGTGAGTAATGTGTACCTTATATCTTAGCCCTGTATGAATAGGATTGGCCTGTTCACACCAAGCCCAATAACTAGATTACTATAACGAATCCGAAACCTATATTAGTCTCCACACCAGCTGATAATAATGATCTATTTCTGCACAGTGCGGTAATGTCGTCTGCCACTTTAAATCATCAGAATGATGCAACAACGGAACAGAAAAGAACAGAAAAGTTTAAACGTGACTTCTTGTTGACGTTTAAAGTATTTTCAAACAAAACGGAGGCTAGATAGACCCTCCCTCCTCCTCATCTGCGCACTCACCCCCCAAACCCCACCCCTAGGGCCTTCTTGTCAGTTATTGGCTGGAACAGTTTTTTGTTGCCATTTGTGGAGCCTGGGATGTCTGCATAGACCGCGTTTTTTTACAGTAGGGGACAGGCAGCTAGTGGATAGTGAGGAGGAGATGTTTGCTGTATGTGACAAAAAACGTTTTGGCCTAAAAAACGTGTGACATCGCTTAGAGCACCTTTAAATACTGTCTTAAAAACACTGCTCAGGTTGCAAGACTTTAGCATCACAGTACACAAAGAAACATCTATACATAATGACGAAAAAAAAATAGGCATTTTCTTGAAAATAATTATTATTTATTTATTTTTGAAGTACTAAAGTGCTGCTTTGGCAGTAGAAGGGATGCTTGTCAGAGAGAGTTTACTGTGCAGACAATATAATAATACAACTACTGTAGCAGTTAACATTCTAAAATCCTCACAGAGAAATAGTGTCTCTACACTGTAAACAAATATTGATGGGTTAACTTAAAAAAGTAAGTAACCTGGTTGCCTTAAAATTTTAAGTTCATTGAACTGGAAAAAGTGAGTTAATACAATGAAGGAGATTAATTTAAACATCAGAAACTCAAAATTATATGTTATCTGAACTAAATAATTTATTTAAGTTGGTTTTACAAAAGAAAAAATGTTGTGATTACTACACTGTAAACATTTTTTGTTGGTTTAACTTAAAAAAAGTAAGTAACCTGGGTTGCCTTAAAATTTTAAGTTGATTGAACTGGAAAAAGTGAGTTAATACAATGAAGTACACTGTAAAAAATATTTTCAAGATTTGTAATCACAACCTTTTTTCTTTTGTCAAATCAACTTAAATAATTTATTTAGTTCAGATAACTTATTATTTTGAGTTTCTGATGATTAAATCAATCTCCTTCATTGTATTAAGTAACTCACTTTATTAATTTCAATCAAATTTAAATTTTAAGGCAACCAGGTTACTTAATATTTTAAGTTAAACCAACAATATTTTTTACAGTGTAGATTCATTTAACCATCAGAAACTCAAAACAATAAGTTATCTCAACTAAATAAATTATTATAAAGTTGATTTGACAAAAGAAAATATGTTGTGATAACAAATCTTAAAAATATTTTTACAGTGTATTCATCTCCGTTAGAAGTCCCACTAAAATATTAAAGCTAAAACAAAATTTTTGAACAAAAATTGTAAAACTCTAATAATTGACTCTAATGTCAAACAACTGGAACCATCATTAGTTTGAATACATTCTATTGATCTAAAGTAAACCTAGTTTGATGAACCTAGTTGACAGCACCACTGCGTAGAGGAAGTGAAACAGATCAGTGGTGCTTGTTTGGTTTCCTGTTTTGAGATCGATTTTGACTGTGAATGGAAACAGCATCAGCATGTTATGCGACAAGTCAAACAAATCTCAAAAAGTATGGCTTTGTAAAGTTACAAATAGATATCAGTTCTAAATACAAATCCTAAATATGTAGATATATTTCTTGAGAGTAATGAGACACAAAACAAATACAATAGACGGCAAAATGCACATATGCCAAAGTAGTTTTTGATTGGGAGAATAAAACAGGTTCCCTAATGTTTGCAGTTTCACATTTCCTTCAGGATTCACTGACAAATCTGAAAGAACTTTATTAGATCTCACTAAATCCTATACTTGACTCCAAACAGAACATGTGACTCTTTTTCCACCATAAATCACCTGACCTCCTTAGCAAAGGTTTTTACTGCTGTTTACATTTGGTCATAAATTAAAGTCACAATGTGAGCATATACTACAAGCTGTTTCTGACATGTCACATTTTCTGTATTATTTGCATATAGTATTTTTAATATTGTTTTCTAAAGTGTTTTACTTTAAGTTGCCCTTCGAAATGTTCAGTGCTGCTTGAGTTTTCAAATTCGTTTCACTGTAAAACACAGATCTTGTTTGGACTGATGATGTCTAGCAGGAAGTATCTCATTGTTACTGACATGAACTCAAAATCATGTAAGTGGAACAGCTTTTCAAGATCCAAATACTGAGTTTACAGTTTCCACTTGATCAGTGACCTCCTGATGACACATTTTGAATGATGCAGTGGTAAATAATCGAGTGAACCTTTGAACAGATCATAAACACCGAACAACTGTCTTATAGAACATCCTTAAAGCCTTTTTTAAAACATTTGAGCGTGGATTTGCACAAATTTCAAACTTTACACAAAAAAAAAGAAAGAAAAAAAACGTATTTATCTTTTTCAAGTCATTAAGAACATAAAAACGTATTAAATAAACACTTTCTTAAATTTGATAAATTCTTCTTAAATGATTAATTCACTCAAAATGGAATTATTTACTAAACCCTCACATGGTGCCGAAACCTATATGACTTTTTTTCTTAAGTGGAACGCAAAAGAGGATATTAGACAGGCAGAATAAAAATAAATGGTGACTGAGGGTTCCTAATATTTCCTTGTGTGCCCCACAGAATAAAGCAAGTAATACAGGTTTTAAATTAAATGAGGGTGTGTAGATTTATTTTGGGGTATTTTTGGGCTATCATTTTAAGCCTCTTCTTAAAGACATAACATTTATTGAATACATGTCTAGTGAGTGAAGTCTAGATATTATGCTAAATATGATTAAATATTTTACCTTTTTTCCTGATGAGCCAGTCTTCGAGAGGCAGGATCGCCCCAGGGAAAGATAGCCTCCAATGACCTCGATCTCTTCTGCAGCAGGGTAACGCTTTTTAATCAGGGTGCCCAGATGGGCATAAGGGGCTTGTGGCGTGCTCGGAGATTCAGTGACAACCTCTGGGGTCTCAGAAGACTGAGGCTCGGGCCTCCGTTTTGGAACAACAGTAAATGTATTCCCTTTGCGCCTCTGCAGTGCAGGGCTCACGACGAACGGCATGGGCTCCACGACTATGTCATCGATGTTCGTAATAGGCAGCGTATCGATTGGAGGTTCCTCTGGGGGTGAGGTTAATTTGACAGGTGAGGCAATTGGGGGTGGAGAAGATGGGGTTGGGGAGGTGGGTGTGGCAGGTGGGGTATGTTGCGGAGACCCTGTTTTGGCTTCTACGGTCACCTTTTCTGTAAGCTTTGGTCTGAGGGGTGTGAAAGAAGTAGGCAGGGGGGTTGGCACAGTGGGCTCTGAAACTGCCACACCCACCAGGGGTCGTGGGGACGGGGGGGAAAGGACAGGACTGGACGGGGCAGTGCTGCCAGGTGACGAGATGGCCGCACGACTCTTGGGAACGACGGTGAAGGAATTGCGAGACTGAAGACGCAGGTTGGCGAGCGCACGGGCCTGTAGATCACCGGCCGGAAGGAGAGAAAGATCAGGGCGAGGGGACGGCCGGATCTCGAATCTGGGCGATAAGGGGGGTGACGTGGGGCTAGGAGTGCAGTCGGCACGGGCACGGTGGCTCTCCGGGGAGCATGGCACCTTGGCTTTGGAGGCCCCATCTGTGCTGTCCCAGTCCCGTTCTCTAACAGGCTTGGATGGGGACATCTCAGCGTCCTCCTTGGGATGCACAGTGACAGTTCGTCCCCCACTCCCCTCAAAACGTCTACGTGCTGAAGACACTAACTGAGGGGACCCAGAAACAGGTGTACTGCTCCCTGAGTCACAAGGAGAGGCGAAATGATTGATTACGGGAGACTGTGCGTTTTGGAAGTCTTTGCTGTGTGGAGTGCCAACTTGCGGAGACACTATACATTTTGGCACCACATCTGGCTTGGGTCTGGAGCTTGGCCTGACAGGAGTATGGTCCAAGTCGAGGAGGTTTTCTGTGCTGCGCGACTTGGGATGCAACCTGCCATAATTCCTGTCAAATTTCTGTAGCATGCGACTCACCCTCCCTTGGCCCTCCAGCGGAGAGGAAGCGGGTCGTCCCAGCGTGCTGAGGTTTTCCTCGCTTTTACTAAGCGCAGTATCGTAAATGACCACTTCCTTCGCGCGTATCTCCGTAACAGGACTATCTCTTTGATCTAAAAGGTCATTAAGAGAGCTATATCCGCTCACCGTGCCATTCTGTTGCAGTTTCGACGCGTGCTTCAAACTACATCCTTCTGGAAAGTACTCAGGGTCGGATTCAATGATGATGATATTCTCAGCGCGTATAGTCCGTATCCCGGGAACGCTGCCATATAACTCGAGGATGTGCTGAACGGGACGCGCGGCGTTCTCTTGGGTCTGACGCTTCTTGCGTTCTTTCTCCAGTTTAATGAATGGATTTTCCTGCAGCGGACCCAAGCTCTCTTGCAGCACCAGGCTCTCTTGCGCTCCGTTGTCTCTTTCTGTTCTCTCCTCCGAGTCGTAAGTGTCTGCTGATGGCCAGTGCTCTTTTGTTTTCACCGGTGACAGATCCGGGCTTTTAGTCGCGCGCTTGGCTGCAGTAATGGTATAGTTCCTGCTAGAATGTGCGCTGGTAATATCATCATTGTTGTTGCTGGCCGTTCCCTCGCCGTTAAGTCGAGATGCGACGGACTCGGCACCTGCTCCGGACCCGCCGCCCTTCGCCTTCCTCCGCTCAAGGATCTCGCGTTTCCAGGCCGGCATCCTCGGGCTCTCCTGCCCTGGCTCTTGGCGAAGAACGCGAAGATCTCCGCCTGACATTATGGGAGAAACGGGGTATATGGGGAAACGTGTGAAACAGAATAATCTCTCGCTGTACCTGCAGCTCTTCTTCTTATTCGTCCTCGTACATCATTGCAGCCGCAACAAAGTATCCTGCATGATGATGATGATGTGCCAGTCTACCGACTCGACCCCGCCCTCAGAGAGTGACGTCACCCGTTCGTCTCAGGGTGGACACCTCATTTGGTCATTTTGACTTGAAACACACCTTTTGTTTTAACATATGCCCCGCCCACTTGCCCACTACTATTGTGAGTATTAAAGCGAGCCCCGTCAGTCAAACATCGCGAGACCCACCCATTTCATAGCTTTAACCCTTTCAGTATTTCGGAATCTATCTATAATTACAGGAACGTCTGTGTGTGTGTGTGTGTGTGTGTGTGTGTGTGTGTGTGTGTGTGTGTGTGTGTGTGTGTGTGTGTGTGTGTGTGTGTGTGTGTGTGTGTGTGTGTGTGTGTGTGTGTGTGTGTGTGTGTGTGTTAGTCTGATGGATTTCAGACGGGTGTCTACGGGTGCAGTGCCGAGTTTGACGTTGTTTGCAATACGCACAAATACAAATGTCACTTTGCTGTGTAATTCTAACAATGAGCACTCAAACACACCAAACCAACAATTACTGAAAACACGCAAAAACCGATTTTGCACGGGCACTTTACACTAGTATGAATTAACAATAAGAAAGATAACTTAAGTAAGTGAACAATAAAACATTCATTCCTTGTGTGTTTGTGCACACTTGGTGAATACAACTCATTTTGATCTTAATAAATTAAATATCTATTATAAATAATATCTAAACTGCAAAGAATTATAGGCCTATATGCGAAATAAATGTAATAAGCTATTACATTTTTAAATATTGATAAAAATGTACTTATTGAAAAATAAATTAACAAAAACATTAAAACTCTTTATTAATAGTTAATACTATTTTTGGATCAAAAACGGTTTTTGGTCAAATAAATCTAATAAAGTACAACAATTTCCTGTGATGACGTGGTACAACTGGTGTTCTCGTCATAATCCAGTTTTAATATTAATTAAATTGAACATAAATAAAGATTAGCAAGACATCAAGTACAGCGCGTCAAGTTAGGCTATTTATAGACAACTTCATCCAATACCCTATGCACCTACGGTGTGAAGATGACCTCAAAATTTATTTCGAAGACAGGAAAACATGTTCGTTTAAGATATGGGTGAGCGACCTTTAAAATAATTGTTGCCATTTACAGCCACAATGGCTTGCAATAAGCATGTCCAGTGTGGCAATTCATTGTTTAAAAACGCCTAAACTATGTTCAAGGTACAAAGTCCAACAATAACATTACTTGTCATTAAAATATACCTGCTGACAGCAAATTAATAGAAATGCGTTTTGTTTCTCTATTATATATAACTCAAATGGAAAATTACATCTAATGCAAACAACACTACTGTTATTTCTAGTTTAATTAGACACATGAGAAATTGTGAAGTGTTAAAGCTACAGTGCCATCTAGCGATTATTATACGACTTACATTTTAATGCAAGATAACCAATATCAAACAAAATGGGTACATTTTATGTCACTTCAAGGCATGGTCACAAAGGAAGAAGATCAAGAGAACAGAGTGTTTGAATGTTGATGGTTTATTTACAATTGTACAAAAAACAATAAAATATAATAACACAGATAAAGCAAAATTGACAGTATTCAGAGAAAATCCAGACCAAATCTCTCATAGCACTTAAGGACAATAATAATAATCAAAAAATTGCACATTACTTTAAGCATCGTTTGAAATGCCATGTTTACATGCTTGAGACAAAAATTCAGTTGAATACATTTTTAAAAAAGGTTACGATGATTTTGCAACAATTTATTCCTCATGGTTTAAATGACAACAGCAGGAGTCCATTTCATTCCCATAAGTCCCTTGGCATGTGGGCAGACTGTAGTCTTTTAATTGACACGACAAGCGCGAATCATGAGCAGTTGCAGAAGGATGAAAAGCGGGGAAACAATGAGCCCGAACCACAAATCTTGCGTCTGGTCCTTTTCAGCCAGTTTCTGGCACAGCAACACCTCGCACACCAGCTTGAGGCTGAGCACGGTCAGCACCCACAGCAAGCGCAGCACTGCCAGACGCTTCTCTCCTTCTTGATAGAGGCGGATGGATACAATGGCTGTGAAGTAAGTGCTGAGGCCATCAGCAGCAAACAAGGGTGAGAAGACAAGCCACCAGCTCATCTCAAGAGTTTGCTTGTCCAAATCCATGTGCAGGGCCACCAGTACGCTGAAGACCAGCAGCGCGCCCAAGTGGAGAAACAGCTCGAATGTGGCAAAGCCCAGCCATTGCACCAGCTCTCGCAAAGAGAACAGCATTATTAATGGGGCACCACTGAGCGTTGTTTACTCGGGGGACTAAGGTCAAACACTAGCCTAGGAAACTGGAAGTGAAGAGGCACATTCAAATAAGTTAATGGATATTCAAGTCTATGAAAAATCCTCCAATGAAGACTGTTTCACTATTTTGGCAGCATCATGCTCTTCTGAGATGGATCAGGTCCACCTTCTGATGCATTTGACAGCTCTATCAAAACCTGAAAAAAATGGGGGTAAAGACTTCATTATCAAAATAATACTATTAAAAGAAATGAAAGTCAATCCTACTTTCTAATTGTATGGAAAACACTGATACCATGAAACACAGATGGAGTCAAAAAGCTATTCTACTGTATAAAATTATAGTGAATTATTATTATATTAGCCAACAATGATATTTGCATGATATGCAACCATGCCCAAAAACATGGTTGACAAACTTACTGACTAAATGATAAACATTTAAAGCAATCCAGGCTTGAAAAGGGATTAACTATCCTTAACATCAAAGCTTCTATATTGCAAATATACACTATAATGTAAGTTAATACTGCAGATAAACATGTTAGCTGCTATTAGTAAATTAACGTCCATCATTTTGGCGAATTATTAGCTGTCAGTTAGCATATGATGACGAGTACTAACGTTAAATGCGCCAATGATATTGATTCTACCTTACATATATCACTCGCAGTGATGGTTAAAGGCAAACAAATAATGATAACCTACATTTTTAAATGATCGTTATTGAACGGATTGGTTTGACAGCGGTGGATATGCAGCTGTAATGAACCAAGCTAGCTGAGAAGAGCTATTTACCTTAATAGGAGCCCGGGGAAATATCGTGAGATTTCACTTGCGAACCACAAGAAATATCGCGAGACCCTTGACCCTTCTACGGAGGCCGAGAGGCAGCAAGACTAATGAAATCACAGAAAATGCATGGGAAAATGGGAAACGGAGGGTGATACAACGGGCGTGGCTTATAGGCCCCAGTCTCACTCTCAATAAGTATACATTTTCTTATTTTAACTCTGTATATTTTATTGTATGACTGAATGGTAACTAAGAAGCATTATTCAAGTCATTGCCAGCTCTATCACGTGGTAGCATCTCCTGTTACTTTTCTCCGCGCTGGGTAGGATGGATCAATAGTCGTTTGTGATTAAATGATAAGGGTCAGAAATTTTGTAAAGTCTAAATTACCGTATTTTTATTTATCTCAGGTACGAGAGCTATATATATATATATATATATATATATAAATTTATAGACCTATATAGATATAGATTATAGTTTTTATAGCACTCGCTGATAAACGTACTGAAATGTGATTCGGACTAAATGGAAAATTTGCCATTCATTCTGAGCCACCAATCGCCACCTAGAGGAAGACAAGTTTCGTGTAGCTTAACAGGAAACAGTTCAGTTGACATGAACTGTCGTCTTATGAAACCGCATGAAACACACACATACACACACACACACACGCCGTTTGAGGTTCCAGAAGGAGAAACACTTCAGTTACTGTAGCAAGGTCTGGGTCATTTTCAGTTTCCATTCCCATCCTGAACACAGAGTAAGTTCATCTCAGTGTTATGTATTCACATGCTTTCTGATGTTTATGAAATGCTCGAATTAGTATGCATCTTAAATGCTTCAAGTCTTCGTAATTACATTATAGGCTACAGTATTTTGCAATTGTAAATAGGATCACTATTAGTTTAGAAAAACCTGTCAAAAATGTTACATATTAGGGTGATATTATTCGTACACTCGGATGTGTACGAGTCGAGATATTAGACCAAGTCGTGTGTAATGTTAGTACTGCTTTTAAAAGTTATTAATTAGTTACATTGTGTAAATCTTAAATGTTTTAAGTACGTTTTGTCTAATAATTATTCACATTTCAAAATTTATTGAGAAATTAGTTATGAGTTGACCAGATGCAAGATGTATGCTTGAATTAGAATTTAATATGCACGCATGCATTATAATTAATAATTTCTGCTTAACAGTATCAAAAATGAAATTATTAGTGTACTTTTATAAAAAAAAAAATGTAATGACACCATGGAAGTACAATGATTGTATGGTTACTGTAAGACACCTCAGTCTTCCATATGCAATATTTGTTTGTTGGATAGATAATAGATGAACCCTATATCACTTTTATGTGAAAAAGAAAAAAATATATTTGAATTAATTAAAAAATGGTTGCTTCAGTTTAGCAGTTAAACAGTTCTTGTCTGCCAGAATTTCTGCATGCCTGCTTCAGTTTTATGGCGGGAATGTGTCAGAATCGCTCATTGCTCATTCATTTAGAAGATTTTGTTTTCATAAAATCAGTGGACAGAATAACACAATTAACCCCAAATTCCCAACCACTCATGATGTGTTCATTCAATTGAGCTATTTTTTTAAAATTGCATTTTTCTTTTTTTAAAATATATTTTAATACATTTTATTTGGATTGTATTTTTTTTAACTGTAAACATCAAAATAAAATGGATGATTTATTTGTTTTTATACTTTTTGTAATTTAAGTAATAATTAGTAATAATTAATAATACAATTAATTATAATTTACTAATCTAAACATTTTTATAATGATTTTAATTAGATAAGACGTTAAATGTTAACGGTTAAATAAAGTTTGAAAAAAAAAGTTAAAGGTTTACACTTTACAGGTGAACAACAATACATTCAAATTCACATATATCATCTAAAATCATTATGTCCTCTAATGCAGTCTCGATTTTCAGGTGAATTTATTTAATTTCTTCATTCATTGTTTTATTTTAAGAATGATTTGATGCATTTTTTATTCTAGGAAATAAGACAATGAATGGATTAATAATATTTTTTTCTGCAGTGTATGTAACTATGATTCATAATTTTGCAGTTATGTCACATGTGGAGCAGATTATGTCAGTAAGTGTTTGTCTTCCATTTGAATCTACAGGACGATGACACAGCCGGCAGACTCCATTCTACACAGTGGTTACTTTCACCCAACTCTCCGATACTGGCAGACCTGTGCTTCAGACCTTAGGCCAGATAACCTCATATATCCTATCTTCATTACGTAATGTCTTCCCCCTCATTATATTTATTTTTTGATTGTATATAGGTTAAGGAGTTATTAAAGTTGTTTTAAGATTTTTAAAGTTGTTCAAAGTTGCTTGTTTATTGGTACTATTGTCCGTTTGTTTGATTGAAGACAAATAGTTCTGTTTCTCCACAACTGATTTTAACAGTGACAGTCCTGATGCAGTGGAACCAATTGCAAGTCTACCTGGTCAAGCGAGGTATCAACTTTCACTCACTGTCATCATTTACTAAAGTAAAAGTATCATTGAATTGTCATTGGATTAAGGAATCTAATGGATTACTAATGGAGTTTAACATAAAGCTAGACTGTTATGATCAATTTTAAACATTTAAAGAAAAACTGGCACTTGGCATTAATAATGTACATAATAGTTTGTTGTTGTTGTTGTTGTTTTTAAACTAAGGGTAACGTCTTACTTTAGGACCATAGGTTGATTTGTAGTTCCCTATGTTATTATTAATTAGTATATTAGTTTAATCATGTCAGTCAGCTTTGATGTTTTGCATAAGACTAGCATAAAAGACTCAGAGACTCTAGAAGGAAGGACTATGGGAAACATCTTTTTAAATATTCAAGATGTGTATGGTTGATATAGCAAAGATGAAGTTTGCATGTAAAGTTTGGGCTGGTGGTCTGAGATAAGATTCAGGCAGGGTGGTAGCCAACAAAGCACAAAGATAAGCCAAGGATCAGTTTATTCTTGGTTGTTAAGTCTAGGCGGTTGTAGTCAAAGTGAGGTCTGCTTACATAGTCAAGTAAAACAGACTGAGAAAGGAATACTCAGAAAGGAATACTGTCATGCTAGAGTCTTAAAAAAAATGTATGTGCACATTATGCAGCACAGCAGTTAACATTTAGTAATAAACAGTATTATGCAATGTTGTCACATGACCTCATGGAATATTGTTGCATGTTTCATTTAACATGGGATGTCTAGTTATCTCAGACAAAGAAACATTTACGTTGGTGTAAAAATGTCTTAACTGTTTAAAGTATGATCAAATAATTCGCTAAATTGCGACTGACAGTTCACTTGTTTTACTATACAAACCCAATTCCATAAAAGTTGGGACACTGTACAAATTGTGAATAAAAACAGAATGCAATGATGTGGAAGTTTCAAATTTCAATATTATATTTAGAATACAACATAGATGACATATCAAATGTTGAAAGTGAGACATTTTGAATTGCCATGCCAAATATTGGCTCCTTTTGGATTTCATGAGAGCTACAAATTCCAAAAAAGTTGGGACAGGTAGCAATAAGAGGCCAGAAAAGTTAAATGTACATATAAGGAATAGCTGGAGGACCAATTTGCAACTTATTAGGTCAATTGGCAACATGATTGGGTATAAAAAGAGCCTCTCAGAGTGGCAGTGTCTCTCAGAAGTCAAGATGGGCAGAGGATCACCAATTCCCCCAATGCTGAGGCAAAAAATAGTGGAGCAATATCAGAAAGGAGTTTCTCAGAGAAAAATTGCAAAGAGTTTGAAGTTATCATCATCAACAGTGCATAATATCATCCAAAGATTCAGAGAATCTGGAACAATCTCTGTGCATAAGGGTCAAGGCCGGAAAACCATACTGAATGCCCGTGATCTTCGGGCCCTTAGACGGCACTGCATCACACACAGGAATGCTACTGTAATGGAAATCGCAACATGGGCTCAAGAATACTTCCAGAAAACATTGTCAGTGAACACAATCCACCGTGCCATTCACCATTGCCGGCTAAAGCTCTATAGGTCAAAAAAGAAGCCATATCTAAACGGGAACCAGAAGCGCAGGCGTTTTCTCTGGGCCAAGGCTCATTTAAAGTGGACTCTAGCAAAGTGGAAAACTGTTCTGTGGTCAGACGAATGAAAATTTGAAGTTCTTTTTGGAAAACTGGGACGCCATGTCATCCGGACTAAAGAGGACAAGGACAACCCAAGTTGTTATCAGCGCTCAGTTCAGAAGCCTGCATCTCTGATGGTATGGGGTTGCATGAGTGCGTGTGGCATGGGCAGCTTACACATCTGGAAAGGCACCATCAATGCTGAAAGGTATATCCAAGTTCTAGAACAACATATGCTCCCATCCAGACATCGTCTCTTTCAGGGAAGACCTTGTATTTTCCAACAAGACAATGCCAAACCACATACTGCATCAATTACAACATCATGGCTGCGTAGAAGAAGGATCCGGGTACTGAAATGGCCAGCCTGCAGTCCAGATCTTTCACCCATAGAAAACATTTGGCGCATCATAAAGAGGAAGATGCAACAAAGAAGATCTAAGACAGTTGAGCAGCTAGAAGCCTTTATTAGACAAGAATGGGACAACATTCCTATTCCTAAACTTGAGCAACTTGTCTCCTCAGTCCCCAGACGTTTGCAGACTGTTATTAAAAGAAGAGGGGATGCCACACAGTGGTAAAAATGGCCTTGTCCCAACTTTTTTGAGATGTGTTGATGCCATGAAATTTAAAATCAACTTATTTTTCCCTTAAAATTATGCATTTTCTCAGTTTAAACATTTGATATGTCATCTATGTTGTATTCTAAATATAATATTGAAATTTGAAACTTCCACATCATTGCATTCTGTTTTTATTCACAATTTGTACAGTGTCCCAACTTTTATGGAATTGGGTTTGTAATTAGAGAAATTGGCCATTTTCTGAATGGCCAATTGGCAAGGTCATCGTGTCATTTCAGCTGCTGTGCAGATAGCTTTAGTGTTTCATATAAACAAAAAAGAATGCCAATGTATTGTTAAAAATCTTTATAATAAATAATGTTTCATTCTGTTGATTTCAGATATGGCGTCAATAAGATAGAGGGTTTACTTCGTCCCCTTGTGGATAAAGGCCTTAAGTGTGTGCTGATTTTTGGAGTTCCTGCAAATGTTGCAAAGGTCACTGAGAAGTGAAATGGTTTCAGTAGTATTTCTGTCATTCATTTTATGCGGGTGTTGATGAAATATTGTTTTGTGTCTTCTCATTTCCTGTCCCAGGATGAGAGAGGCTCTGGTGCAGACAGAGATGACACGCCTGCAGTGCTGGCTGTGAAGAAACTGAGGAGCACATTTCCTGAACTTGTGTTGGCCTGTGATGTGTGCCTTTGCCCCTATACCTCTCATGGCCACTGTGGTTAGTTTCAGTATTGGATCTGTTTACATCATTTAATGGTGCATCAAGTAAGTTTTTTTTTCAGGGATTTACAGAAATTAAAAATAACCTTTATTTTCTATAGTGCCTTTAAATGTACATCTCAAAGCACTGTACAAAAACAATTAAAACAGCAAAGATACAACACACAAAGAGACACAATGCACAGTAAAATAAACATAAAAGACAATAAACATAAGACAGTAAATCTTATCTTCACAATTTGGCAATATTTCTAAGATGGGAAAAAATAATTTTAACAGTATTCAAAACATATGGCTCAAACATTAGATTCTCCTAAATTCTTCAATTTTGTTTGAAACTCCACAGTAGAGCCATTAACAGTTAGTGTGACGAGCTCTGCTTTGCATAGTTGGTGGGGTGAACCAACAAGCATAATCTGTGTTAAACGAAAATTATCTGTCATCCATTCCTTCATCTTAGAAATACACTCAGGAAAAAAAATAACAGGCACAGTTTCATTAGGTCTAAAATGAATGTAGATCTGGGTATCATCTGTATAGAAATGAAATTTTAGACCAAGTGATCTCAAAAGCTGGCGAAGAGGATAAACATTAACATTAAAAAGAAGAGGGCCCAAAATTGACCCCTGAGGGACACCAGACTGCAGATTACAAGTAATGCGAGTTACATAATTAGATTACTTTTTTCAAGTAACTAGTATAGTAACGCATTACTTTTAAATGTAAAACAAAATATCTGAGTTACTTTTTCAAATAAGTAACGCAAGTTACTCTGTGTTCCCATTCATTGACTGACAGCTCTCCTGTCCCCGTGTTGAGAGAAATCAGTGTTGTGTGCACTATGTAAACATGATGGTTCTTGTAGTTCTAGAATAAATAGTGAGCATGCATTTACTCATCTCACTTGAACAAAAGCACATTCATAGTAATAATAATAATAATTAAAGCTGCAAGCAGAATTTATCGGTGTTCAGGTCTTTAAGGCATTTAAGCACAAAAGCATCAAAAAACATTAAGTTGTATGTAGCAGGCATGATTTATCATGATATACTACATTTCAGCTTGATATTACATAATTAACCATGTTCCAATATGATTTATCATAATTTAACATGTTAAAATATGATTTACTACAGTTTAGTTCACACACTTATTTTCAACTTCAGGATAATAGTCATTTTTTACTAAATGTGGTTGTAAATGTTAAAAGATTGAATTGATAAAGTTATACTATGAATTATAGTTGAGTATTGTGAAAAAAAAATAATTTAAACAGCAGTGGGCAGTACAACACCACTCATTGGCCACCTATAATCCGATCCTCACGGAACTTTGCGGAGGAACTTTGGTTGCTGTAGCGCCACCTATCCACCTATGCACCTCGTACTCTGACAGCTTTGAGATATACAAATCCAAGCCACCTATGATCCGATCCTCACGAAACTTTGCATGCTTCCTAACCATGTTAGGACACATATGCTCGTCGATTTTTGTGAAGTTGTGACTTTTTGGGGGGGATTTAGGGGCTTTTGACTGAATTTTGCCACAGACCACTATCTAAATGACCCTGTTACAGCCAACCAAATGCAAAATTTTAACTTTTTTTCGATAATTATTGATCTAGAGAGTCCAGAGAATAGGCCTAGACTGGTTTGGTCCCAATCGGGCAAAAATCCAGGCACTAGTTCGCAAAAGTGGGTTTTGGACAAAAACCGAAATAACAAATTTTTTTTGCTCCAAATGGAAATCCGAGATATACATCTTGTCCGTCTTGTAGTTATGAGCAATTTAGTACTTTTGGTTGCTGTAGCGCCACCTATGGGCCAATCGGGCTCATACTCTGATAGCTTCTCCACAATTTGAGGCCCTACCATCTGACAAAGTTTCAGAGCTCCAGCCCTTACGGTTTGGCCTGCACGATGCGTTTTAGGGGATTTTTTTTTTCTTTCTAGCAAATACAATAGGTTTTCAGCACTTCGTGCCTGAACACCTAATAATGCATAAAAATGCAACACCCAAGGTCACCTCACAAGCAATACACTGGTCACTGCATAAGACAAAACACACAACAAACAAGTCGCATATACAGATAAAGTGCAGTAAAGTCTCAATAAAACATGTTATAAAAAAGCCTGTATTAAAAGATATGTCTCAAGATGCATTTTAAAAGTCAACAAGCACTCGCTATTGCGAACATCAATGTAAAGAGAGTTCCATAGGCGGGGGGAAGCATAACTATCAAAATAAAGATCTGGTACCCATGATAGTTAGTCGAATTCGAGGTACCACCAAGATCTGAAAGCACGTGAAGGAATGTAAACATGGAGTAGTTGAGTATGGTATTGTGATGCAAGATTATGAAGTGCCTTATAAGTAAGTAGCAAGATTTTGAATTCAACACCATACTGGACATCAGTGCAGTTGTTTAAGAACTGGAGAAATGTGCTCAGTATAATGTGTTCTAGAGAGAACACAAACGGCAGAATTCTGAACCAACTGAAGCTTATATAGCGGTTTGGAGGGAATACATGTGAGAAGAGTAGAGCCCGACCGATAAAGGATTTTGAAGGCCGATACCGATACAAATATTTTTGGGTTTTAAAATCCGATATTCCGATATATCGGCCGATATTTTATTTTTTTATTTATTTATTTAAACGACATGATAGTCACAAATTTTGTCATGCTTATTTGAGTTAAGAGAACTGATGGGGATGTTCTTTTAATTGTTATTCAAGCAATGTATGTATCGTGACCAACTCAACGAGTGTTGCCAACAGGAACGGTGTAGAGTGCCCTCTGGTGGACAAACTATACAACTCCAACACTTATGACATGGTTCAAGCGTGTTTCGTCCGTTTTTATTTTATTTTTGAAATATTCATTTATCGGCCATTATTGTCACGGTACAAACAGGAAGGGAGAACTCAAATGCAAAAACAAGGAGGATTTATTAACAAAAAGAAAACCAAAACACAAAGCAAAAACCCACGAGGGGGGAAAACAGAATAAATGAACATGAAACAAACACTGGGTCAAGACTACAGGGACCGCCAACCAGGAACAGAGAAACATCTGACAATGACAACGAACCGACCAAGACTGCAAACATGAGGAGACTTAAAAAGGGAACAAATCAAGAGGGGAACAGGTGGAACAACTAAACACTAATCAGGTAACGAGTGGGAAGGATCAAACAATCACAGAAACACATGGCACAACATAACACCCATGTGCAATACAAGACAGGACCAACATGTGACATTACCCCCTCACTACGGAGCGGATCCCAGACGCTCCATCAGGCGGGATAGGAGGGACAGACCAGGGTGGGACGGGAGGGACAGACCAGGGTGGGACGGGAGGGACAAAACGTTTAGTCCTGGGAGACACGGGTGAAACACAAAGTCCATCAGGCGGCCAGGGCAGTGCAGACTCCTTGGGCGGCCAGGGCGGAGCAGACCTTTCGGGTGGCCAGGGCTGTGAAGACCCCTCGGGCGGCCAGGGCGGTGAAGACCCCTCGGGCGGCCAGGGCAGAGCAGATCTTTCGGGTGGCCAAGGCGGTGAAGACCCCTCGGGCGGCCAGGGCAGAGCAGATCTTTCGGGTGGCCAAGGCGGTGAAGACCCCTCGGGCGGCCAGGGCAGAGCAGATCTTTCGGGCGGCCAGGGCGGTGAAGACCCCTCAGGTGGCCAGGGCGGAGAAGACCCCTCGGGTGGCCAGGGCGGAGAAGACCCCTCGGGTGGCCAGGGCGGTGCAGACCCCTCGGGCGGCCAGGGCACAGACACCGGCTCAGGAACAGGCACTGGCTCTGTCTCCGGCTCAGGAACAGGCATTGGTTCTGCTTCCGGCTCAGGAAACGGCGCTGGCTCTGCCTCCAGCTCAGGAACAGGCGCTGGCTCTGCCTCCGGCTCGGGAACAGGCGCTGGCTCTGCCTCCGGCTCGGGAACAGGTGCCGGCTCTGCCTCCGGCTCGGGAACAGGTGCCGGCTCAGGAACTGACACTAAAACAAACACAGTCACAAGAACAGACACAAACACAGACAAAAACGCTGGGTCCTGAACCAACATGAGCTCCAGCTCAGGGACAGGGACAGGCACCGGCTCAGGGACAGTCTCTCGCACCGGCTCAGGGACAGTCTCTCGCACCGGCTCAGGGACAGTCTCTCGCACCGGCTCAGGGACAGTCTCTCGCACCGGCTCAGGGACAGTCTCTCGCACCGGCTCAGGGACAGGCACCGGCTCAGGGACAGTCTCTCGCACCGGCTCAGGGACAGGCACCGGCTCAGGGACAGGCACCGGCTCAGGGACAGTCTCTCGCACCGGCTCAGGGACAGTCTCTCGCACCGGCTCAGGGACAGGCACCGGCTCAGGGACAGTCTCTCGCACCGGCTCAGGGACAGTCTCTCGCACCGGCTCAGGGACAGGCACCGGCTCAGGGACAGGCACTGGCTCAGGGACAGTCTCTCGCACCGGCTCAGGGACAGTCTCTCGCACCGGCTCAGGGACAGGCACCGGCTCAGGGACAGGCACCGGCTCAGGGACAGGCACCGGCTCAGGGACAGTCCTGCCAGACGTGAAATGGATAGTCCTTCGCTGGGCAGACGGGACAGGAGCAGTCTCTCGCTGGACAGACGGGACGTGAGCAGTCTCTCGCTGGACAGACGGGACGCGAATAGTCCTTCGCTGGGTAGATGGGACGTGAATAGTCTCTCGCTGTGCAGACGGGACATGAGCGGTCTCTCGCTGGACAGACGGGACGCGAATAGTCCTTTGCTGGATAGACGGGACGTGAATGGTCTCTCGCTGTGCAGACGGGACATGAGTGGTCTCTCGCTGGACAGACGAGACATGAGCGGTCTCTCGCTGGGCAGATGGGATGCGAGCAGTCCTTCGCTGGGCAGACGGGACGTTAGCAGTCCTTCGCTGGGCAGACGGGACGTGAATTCTCTCACGCTGGGCAGATGGATTTCTTCTCCTCCATCCATGACGGTGAGAAGCCGGATCTGAACTGCCCTCCACTGGTACAGGATCGTCAGGAGGCCAGGATGGAGAGTGGTTCCGGAGCTTACCCTTGGCTCCTCCTCTCCTGCGACCTCCACAGGTCTCCGAAATTCTGGCCAACCTCTCCGACTCCTCCCTTTGTTGAGCCATAAAAGCGAACGCTTGGAAGATGTTCATTCCTCCGGATTCCTTACCGGGCCGAGTCCTTCCATCCCCGCCGATAGGACGGAACTGGGTTGCTCCAAATGTGGAGATGACGTAGTCCGGGCAATCCAGATCATCGTCGTCCATATACATGTCTTTCATGCTTCTTCAGAAAAAAAAAATCCTTCTTGCTGCTGAGTTCAAAAATGGTCGGTTCGTTCTGTCACGGTACAAACAGGAAGGGAGAACTCAAATGCAAAAAACAAGGAGGATTTATTAACAAAAAGAAAACCAAAACACAAAGCAAAAACCCACGAGGGGGGAAAACAGAATAAATGAACATGAAACAAACACTGGGTCAAGACTACAGGGACCGCCAACCAGGAACAGAGAAACATCTGACAATGACAACGAACCGACCAAGACTGCAAACATGAGGAGACTTAAAAAGGGAACAAATCAAGAGGGGAACAGGTGGAACAACTAAACACTAATCAGGTAACGAGTGGGAAGGATCAAACAATCACAGAAACACATGGCACAACATAACACCCATGTGCAATACAAGACAGGACCAACATGTGACAATTATAACTGCCGATACCGATAGTTTGGAAAATGCCTAATATCGGCCGATAATATCGGTCTGCCGATATATCGGTCTGGCTCTAGAGAAGAGTATTACAGTAGTCTATAAGTGACTAGTTCGTGAATAAAAACGGCAGTATTACTATTTGAAAGAAAGGGGCAAAGACGGTTAATATTAGGCAAGTGGAAGTACTGTATGCAATCCGCGTGATAATATTTATTTGAGCTTCAAAGGATAGTGTGCCATCCATGATGACACCCAAACTTTTAACCTGTGATGAAGGACAGTTTGCAGTATTGTCAATATACAAAGAAAAGCAATTAGATTTAGAGACAACAGATCTAGTGCCAACAAGCAGAGCCTCCGTTTTGTTGCCATTTACCTTCAAAAAGTTAGCTGAAAGCCAATCTTTAATTTCAGCTAAACAGCTGGACAAAGACGGTGGAGGAAAAGAATCGGTGGGTTTGGCAGACAGGTGGTACTGGTGGATTTCCGTGGGAGATTTCAGCATGTCTTTGCGTCATTACGTCACATCTGTACACATAAAGAGGGAGTCTCGGCTAGTAGGCTATATCGAGTCATTACGTCACATCTGTAGACATAAAGAAGGAGTCTTGGCTTGTAGACTAGTTGCGTGTGAGGATGCTGGAGGTGGAGATTTATAGCCTTTTCTCACAGCACTTGATATAAACTTATCAATTTGAATGGTGGATCCAGAAAGGTTCAACTGACAATCACCAATGACAACTAGAGATTCACTCGCTGTGAAATGTAAAAGAGTGGCTAGAGAAAAAGCAAATGGCCCATGCGAAAACAATGATAAATATCAGAAGGACATTACATATAGTCACGCAATGCTGATGTTGTTAACATTAACAATTTGAGAAAAAAGTATAATTTGGACGGTTTTGCGTGATAAGCGATTTTTAGACCAGAACAAAAGTGGATGTTACATTTTAAGATGACATTTACTGGTGAAAATTAGGCGGGCACATCAATATTCTTAATGTTCCGAAATGTAATCGGATGATACGGGTTTACCTTGCACAAAAGGACACCGACACGGGTTTACCTTGCACAAAAGGACACCAGAAAGTGATTTGAGAAGGATAGATCAGAAACATTACAATTAAAAGGTGTTACACCAGAGCAGCAAATTTGATCAAGAGTATGCCCCTTAGTAAGAGTGGGCAGTGTGTTAAATTGTTGTATACCAAAGCAATCCAAACATGATAAAATTTCACTTGTAAATGCATTACTGACATTATATATATGAATGTTAAAATCACCCAAAATTATAACATTTGGAGATATGGAACATAGATAAGTCAAGAGTTTGAAAGTTAAAACTGCATTATTGCCCCTCTTTAAGGCAATTGATTCAAAAGAAGAATATGTAGACAAAGTTAACCGAGATACTTTCAACTTCTCTTTATGAAGTATCACTATCCCCCCTGTATCACAAGATTTACAAACTTAACTATATCCTGGGTGAACAGACTGGTTTAGATGAAAAAAAGTCAGTATTCCTTCAGTATCATTCAGTTGTAAGACCCACTAATCGATCCAAAGGTGGCGTTCGATTAGAGAAGGTTTCACGCGTGTTCCGACTTTCCCATGGCAAAGGGACTTTTAATTAAATGCAATACATTTTATCTTATGTATTAACTCGTTTTATCTGACTCCATAAAATGAAAAAGGTTTATCAATGATATCTGTGCATCATTAAATACATGTTAATGTTTGACTATTTCAGCTGTAATGAAAATAAAGTCAAAGTCTGTTAGAATAATCAAATATAACAATTTATTATGTCAGGTAAATGTATTATTATATTATAATTCCATTATCAATTTAAAGATAATCAATACAAACCATCAAAGTTCTAGAACAAAGAAGAACATATTTTACCTGACATTGTGGCTACGTGAGGAGAGTTGCGATACCCTCCCTCACGGGCTAATCTGAATACAGACAAGAGCCCTGAACACTCGTTACATTTCTTTATATAGTCAGAACCATTTGCTTAGTTGTAATTTGCATTCAGATAAAAGACCAGAAGGTGTTAACTCGAAGACACACCCTTCTGTGTGCAAGATATTTCTATATTCTTAAGAACTTTTACCTTTTGATTTACTTCTTTGGGAATGAGACAATGCCCTTCGTTCTCACAAACCAGTGATCTCTCAACCAGTTTCCAGATCTTTCAGTCTTAGGCTACGTTCACTCTGCAGGGCTTAATGCTCAATTCCGATTTTTTGAAAAAATAAGATTTTTTTGCAAGGCTGTTCAAATTTCCAATTAAATGTGACCTTTTGTGATCTCCTGTGTGAACGTGAAATGACCCAGAAGTGACCCGCATGCGCAGAAGAGTAATCAACGGTCAACGACGTCACTTGTTGTTTGCGGAATAGTTTTGTTTCCATGTTGCGAGCTTGTGTTTTATTATTATTATTATTGCCACAGCCCATATACAAACACAGACGACAATTATTTTATCGACGGGCAAAGTTTGCACATAAATGTAAGATTTTTCCGATCCTCACCGACCTCGTCATAAAACCCGTTTAATTGATAGTGCGCGTCCTCGGCGCTCCTTGCTTTGTCACCGGCGGGCGCGGTGCGACACTGGTGGCTGGTGTTGCCAGATTGGGTGTTTTTTCGCTACATTTTAAGGCATGCTTACATGTTTTCGCCTGGAAGGCTCTATAGAAATCTGGCACCCTACTGTACGAAGTTAAACTGACAGAGAGCGCACGTTCACAGACACCAGAATGAACGTGTTCACAGTAATGTTCATCAGGCAGTAATACAGTATATAAACGCGTTCATGCACTATCGTTCATTGAACGCGTTCAGGCACAACACTGGGGAAGAGACACGTCTGCAGCGGCCCATAACAGTACAGAAACGCATTGGAGTTAGCGTGTATTGGCTAGCTACAGGTGCATGCAATGACGTGCGGGTCGGATATATGTGACCTGGCCGTTCAGATTGAAGTCGCATTTCAAAAGATCGGATACATATCGGATTTGGACCACATACCCAAGTGGCCTGGGTCGCATTTGAATAGATCGGATCTGTGTCGTTCAGACTGTCATGAAAAAATCAGATACAGGTCGCATAGGGGCAAAAAAATCGGAATTAGGTCGTTTCAGCCTGCAGTGTGAACGTAGCCTTACACAGTATTCCTTAAATAAATAAATTCCTTGCTGCTGACCTGCGGTGATCCAATTCAACCAAACAAATAAGCAAAGATGACTTTAGTTAAACATCACATTTGTGTGTGTATGTGTGTTTATTGTTTAAGTGTGAGTGTTGAACTTTCTTCTACTGTGTCAACTTCGTCAAGTGGACAATTGGCTTTATGCCCAGCTGCACTACTTCCTGAACTTCAGCCAGCTCCTTGTTTCCTGTCTGGCATTATTGGCCAAATCGATTAATTCAGGTGTGTCTGATTATTGTTGCCATGACTACTGAGGTCAGGTACACCTGAATTAATCAATTTGGCCAATAATGGCAAGACAGGAAACAAGGAGCTGGCTGAAGTTCAGGAAGTAGTGCAGCTGGGCATAAAGCCCATTGAAGTTTATATGGACAGACCCTCGACCCCTCGAATTTTGGCCGAGGGTCTACTCGATATGTACACTTCACTTCAGGCAGATCCATAGACCACAATGGAACACGATTGTGACATCACAGCAGGTCTCTCTTAATGTACCCCCACCCCACACAACTTTAGTGTATGATATTGGAGTTATTTTGACATTTAACTGCATTTAATACTTGTAGCCACCTACTAGGGGTGTAGTGGTTGTTGGTAAAAGAAAAAAATCAAAACGTACGGTTCTCCACTCACGGTTTGGCACGCACTTGCACCGCGGTTCATCTTAAATCTGACGACGCATCTATAACATGGTTTAAAATATCAACACGTAAAACAGACAGGCAGAGTTAGGCCAATGTACAGTATGTTTCTGTCGATGGATATGCATTCTGGCTTCCCAACACGTTACAACAGCGCTGATCAAAAAACTAGTGCTGTATGCTCGAACATGACCAGTCATTTACACCGTCATCACCCGGGTGTTGAGAACGCGCAAAGCGCAGGTGAGACCTGAACAGCACATGTTGCTAACTGTGTTTTAACTAAACTCATTTAAGCCTTGCCAATTTAAACATTCAAGAACAAGATGTGAAAGGGAGCCACGTCTCAGACAAGACGCAAATATTGAGTTCTCTTTCAAGTATTGCGCTTGAACAAACAATTTCACACAAAAATTATGTCAACATGCCCTTGCATAGTATCCTAGAAAACATAGTAGGTTATGTCTTAAGTGAACATAAACAGTCGATAGACAATAGGTGGAGCGACTATTATCATAGACACCTTTAGTCTGGTCTTTTATCAATCATATGCAATTTGTTTAACCTGGTTTTAACAAAGACAGAATTGACATTAACCAAGAAATCATAACTAGTCCAACGTGTTCCACTTTACTTGAGGTAAGGGGAAATATTAATGACACTGTTGTTAAAGCATTTGACAGTGTAATAACCCTTAATGACACCTTTATAACTAGTACAATGTGTTCCACTTTACTTGAGGACAAGTAAAATATTTATGTCACAGATATAATGGTGTCATGACAACCAAAGTTAAAACCAACCATAACATATAACAGGGTAATGTAATGTTAACACAAAGCTAAATAACTTCTTAATTAGACCTGTTATGACATATTTGTGACTGGTTGACCGGTTATGACTTCTTGGTATATTTATAAGATATTTTTGTCTTTGTTAATGTCAAGTTGTCATGACAAAGACATTTTAAACAATGTCAACTTTGCATTAAAAGTGTCATAATTTACCGAATGACACTTAATGGCAGCAGTCATAAACATTCATAAAGACTCCTTCATGTTCATGACAGGTGTTATGTTATGTTTATGACAGTGTCATGTCAGTCTTATGCACACCCCTTCAAATAAAGTGTTACCCATTAGGATACATTAAGTAAAGTGAATTTAGGCACATTTGAACTATAAGAAAATTGGATATTGGAAAATTAAAATATACAATTTAAATATCCAGAATCAACTGATAAAAAAATATATATATAATATTATGTGTTGACTAAAATGCCACTAATATGTTGTGCATCCCTTTTTTGAGACCTAAACAAATAGTATGTTTTCACAAAATATATTTCAATGTTTTTTCACATCTACTCGCTTATAATTTCAAATTTTATATTTTATTCACAATGGCATTTTTAACCAAACATCTGTGCTTTGGCATGATGCTTCCTCCATGCTGATAAGTGTCAGTATGAAGCCCAAGAACACTGTTATATCGAACGGTGAAACAACAGAGCTCACCTTTGAAAATGTACAAATGATTACTGAAATGCTCTTTTAATCATGAACAAAGGTGGGGCGACTATTATCATAGACACCTTTAGTCTGGTCTTTTATCAATGCTATGCAATTTGTTTAACCTGGTATTTTTAAATGAACCCTTTACAGTGATATTACCATAGTGTGTGTCTTTCTTTGTGGCACCTTTAAGGAATCCTCCGTGAAGATGGCAGCCTGGATAATGCCGCAACCTGTTTGAGGTTGGCTGAAGTAGCTCTGGCTTATGCTCTAGCAGGTTAGTCCTAAATTATATTCATTTATAGTCAATTGCACATAATCTTTCCATTTTTCAATAATACACTGAACAAAATTATAAAGCAACACTTTTCACTCACAGGTGTGGAATATCTAGATGCTGATTAGACAGCATGATTATTGCAGTGGTGTGCTTTAGGCAGTGTTGTAGTCGAGACCACCTCACTCGAGTCCGAGTCGACACCGAGACCAGAGAGAGTTGAGTCCGAGACCAGAGACGGTTGAGTCCGAGTCGAGACCGAGACCAGTGAGGGTTGATTACCTAATTTACTTTTATTTACTTAGAGAAATCCTTTTTTTTTATTACTGAATTTACTTAGAGTTTAAAAAATATGATCAGTTTAGGGTAAAAAGGCCACATTGTAGGTGGTGTTAAAAGTAATTTTATTACAATTTGTCATGCGCAGTTGCGCACTAGAAAATCACCAATCACTGGGCGTGTCAATCAATTTAAAGAAATATTTTATTAGCATACATTAATAATCATGAAAAATATTTTTAATTGAACTCGAGTGGACTCGGGAATAATTCCGAGTCCTAAAAAAAAAAATGTTCGAGTACGAGTCAATTCCGAGTCCAAATGGACACGAGTCCATGACAAGACCAAGACCATTAAAATATGGTCTCGAGACCGAGTCCGAGACGAGTCCGAGTCTCGAGTACTACAACACTGGCTTTAGGCCCCATCCACACTACTGCATTTTATTTTAGAAATGGAGAATTAAAACAAATACGATCTCTGTCCACACCCGCATTTTAGCTGCGTATTAGAATTGATCTCCATCCACATTAAAACAACAGAAAATGCGGATCACGTGACCATTCACCTACACTGGGCATGCGTGTGCCGGATGGGTAGCATGAATCGTCAGAACACTGGTATAAACATGAAACCGATGGACTATTCTTCAGATTTGATGAAGAAGAAAGTAGCTACTTAGCTACTTTATTCTTCATCAAATCTGAGGAATTACCTCTGCAAAGAGTGACGCTCCATGTATGGTCGATACCGCCGCTGCACACGGTCACAGATCGCTTGAATAGTAGCTTGCCTCCCGTGCATGCAGGCAGTTATTGCATTGTAAAATGCAGGATTTACTTGCACAACAGCTGCTAGCAAAAACATCAACGTCAGTAACACTTGTAATTCGTTATCCATGTTGCAGTCACTAACATAACTGGTAGTCCAGGCTGTTGTTGTATGTTTTCTTCCGGGGACGGGTCATGTGATGGGTGGCTGACAAATCAGGGAAGGATACGCCATGACCAGTGTTGTGCAAGTTACTTCCAAACTGTAATACATTAGGTATTACTTGTTACTATTATTTAAAAGTAAATCATTACCGTACAATATTACTGTCTCAGAATTGTAATGCATTACATTACTCATGTATTACTTTTGAGTTACTTTCACCAAAATAACTAAGTAGAACTTAACTTTGGGGCTGTAACGATATGCAATATGAAACCGAAATCGCGATTCGCCACACGACTCAGATCCACGAACCTACAGAATCGCAACACACCTCTTCCAACTCCAGCGTTATTCTCCTTACCGTCCAGATCCAATGCTGCCTTATCTTTAAATTAGGCTATTAGTATTATTTGAAGTTAACATTATAAAATACGTAGACCTACACCACAAAACTAGTTGAGGATAAATTATTTAAAATTGGGGAAGTCCAGCATTATGGACATGACATTTGCAGTCAAAACTTGAAATAAAAATTCTCAGAAAATACATGTATTGAAACGTATATAGGCTACTTCCTTAAAGGACTCCAGACATTAGACAAATATCAGTCTATTTTTTATTTTTAATATTAGGGAAAAGACACACATTCATGAAAAAAAAAAATAGGAGGCAAAATATATATTTTTGTAATTCTGTTAATTACATGGCGCAAATCGGATGAAGAAGGGTTGGCTCTGCAGTCTCCATAGAACTTAAAATATTCATTTTATTTTAGTTTTCGTGTTCGCATTTATGAGGAAAAAACAATGTTACAGACGCGACCGCTCTGAACTGGCACTAAAAGACTGCTTTAAAACTTTCACATAGTCTGTTGCCTTTAAGAAGTAAAAGCAGACAATACACTGTAATACAACTGTAATACAAGCCTCACTGAACATGTAACGAGTAAAATATTACTGAAAATTGATTAGTAATGCCTTACACTACTGCGTTACAGCAAAAAGTAATATGTTACTGTAATGTATTACTTTTGTAATGCGTTACTCCCAACACTGGCCATGACTGATGACACCCAATCAGAGAGCCGAGCGTGAGATTCTGCGTCATCGTTTCTGAAGTCCTCCGTTTTGACGCGTCTTCACTAAAACACCCTCCAGAGATTCAAAACGCAAAATGGGGTCGGCAGCGTTTCTAAACTTCTCCGTTTTAGGTCTTCGTTTTTATCGTTTTAGTCTGGACAGCAGGTGCAAACGTGGCAAAAGGTCTCCGTTTCTAAACTAAAACGCAGTAGTGTGGATGGGGCCTTAGGCTGGCCACGATAAAAGGCCCACTCTAAAATGTGCAATTTTACTGTGTTTGGGGGTCGGCGTATACGACCAGGTCCTCCAGTCCAGCAACTTTGCACAGCCATTGAAGAGGTGTGGACCAACATTCCACAGGCCACAATCAAAACCCCTTTTTTTTATTGTGGCCAGCCTAAAGGCCATTGCACACTGAGTCCGAAATTCGCATCCGAAATTTTCGCACGTAAAAAAAAAAATTTGACCTCACGTTATGTCAGTCACGCTTGCACACCGCCTCCGAAACTTTCGTCCGTCATAAAATTAATCGGATCGGGTTCGATTTTCTGCGTTTTTCGCATCCAGAGCCAGCATTTTGAGAGGTCTTTTGACAATTCAGGGCCGGGGGAGCTCGTCCTCAAATCATTGAACATATGCGCCGTGCTTTCAGTTTCGGTTTTCAATTCGATCAAGTGTTTATGTTCTCTTCTCTATATTGGATTATGAAGTTAATAAACCTCCCCTTTCAATCAGATTGAAATTTAGGATCGAATAAGGTGTGATTGAGCAGCCTATTCGATAACTAATGTATTATTTGGGCACAATATACACAATAGCTGTTCTGTCTGCCCAGCGCTTCCAATGGGCCGTGCGCGGGTGTGTGTTTAATGTGTTGCCATCCATACCAGACACACTGTCAGGCTCCGTTCAGAATCGATTGGTTCACGGAAATTGGTGGTCTTGTTTTTAATATGTGGCTCCAGAATCGCTAGCAAAGCATCGAACTGTCCCACTCACATTCTGAGGTAAATTTTGAATCGCTCAGGATAAATTCGCAACTCCTTGATAAGGTGGAACTCTCCTTCCTCTCGGCGCAATTTCAGGATTGGATGGACGTAATATTTTCTCTTTCTTCTCTTTTCAATAAGAGAGAGGGCAAAAATCATCCTCACTGCTTGACGAATCCATTTGGTATTTTTGCGTTTTTTCCCGCAAAGGTTTAATAAATACGCAGCGGACTCTGTGTGCAAGGTTTCTATGCGTGACGAATTTTTAGGCTGACGAACACGAAAATCCGCATACGAATATTTCGTACTCAGTGTGCAATGGCCTTAAGGCACACCTGTGCAATAATCATGCTGTCTAATCAGCATCTTGACATGCCACACCTGTGAGGTGGATGGATTATCTCGGCAAAGGAGAAGTGCTCACTTACACAAATTTAGACAGATTTGTGAACAATATTTGAGAGAAATAGGCTTGTTGTGTACATAGAAGTACATAAAAGTCTTAGATCTTTGAGTTCAGCTCATGAAAAATGGGGGCAAAAACAAAAGTGTTGCATTTATAAATTTGTTCAATGTAGGTCTATAGAAGTCATCATCATTACATTAGGTCACACTTTTTCTCTCTTTAGGCTGCCACATCATCGCCCCTTCTGATATGATGGATGGACGAATTGCAGCCATTAAGCAAGCACTAATCAGTAATGATCTTGGCAACAAGGTAGACAAATCTTGCTTTTGGGTCACACAAAATAGTTAAATAGAATATTGCAGATTCTGACTCTAGCTCTTTCCCCTTTCTTAGGTGTCAGTGCTGAGCTACAGTGCTAAATTTGCCTCCTGCTACTATGGACCATTCAGGTATTATATATTCCCTTTATCAACTTCCTTCATAGTTTGTATACAGTACAGTATATTCTTATAAGTGAGAACAACAGGATGGGTTTATTTTTTGTAAACCAAAATACAATTTTCCTTAACATTTGAAGGGATGCTGCCCAGTCTAAACCTGCTTTTGGAGACAGACGATGCTATCAGCTTCCCCCTGGTGCCAGAGGACTAGCACTGCGGGCCTGTGTAAGAGAACTTCACTTTTTTAAAGACCCCATGTAATCACCTGATGAGCACAATTTTCTTTCCTGTGTTTACATGTTTTATGACAGGAATTTATTGAAAGGGCACTTTTAACATGGAATCTGAACTACTAAAACAGGACTGATATAACAAGACCCTAAATCAATTTTTAATTACAGAAATGGTCACATTGACTAGACCTGTGTTTTTTTTTTTTCTTCTATTGTATGGGATGCAGCAAGTGAAGTAAAAGTATAAGGAAACTACTTTTTTTGCTGGTAGGACCGGGATGTGAAAGAAGGTGCTGACATGCTGATGGTGAAACCTGGATTACCATACCTTGATATTGTGAGAGAGGTCAAGAATAAGGTAATAACTGTAGAGTCAGTGTTATTATATTTCTGAATTGTGAGTCCTTGTTTTCTGACACCTCGTGTTACATCTCAGCTTACATTGTAGCAATTTAGTCCCCAAAATGTATTTGAAGACTTAAAGGTGCCATCTGGAACTAAAAATCAAAAAATATTCCATAACAGATGGGGGCAGTATACCTCCAGAAAATGTGTTGTGCCGCGGCCGCGCGCACTCTCACGTCTTCAAACAACACGAGCGAGCGCTGTTTTGCTCTCTCTTTCTCGCACATATTATTCAAATTATTTGACACGATAGTAAAAGGTCGGAAGACCGCAGTTTCACGTGGAGCATTTGGACATTTTTAGAGATCAGAGACTCAATGAACAACATCTCGACACTAAATGATGAAGACCATCTCATAGACGCCTGTCTCAAAAACAAGCTGGTGCATTTCGACAATATGGGAAAATAAAAGCCTGCGAGCTATTATTTTAAGTTTACGGTATTTGTTTTGTTTATATTACACTTTTATTGTTAGTTTGAATTAATTTGACAGACCGCATTCGCTGATGTTGATCAAGCTAGCGCCATTCAGAGCTGCCAACTCTCATGAATTCACCGTGAGACACATGCAATTAACACTTAGCAAGCAGGTTAGTTAAGCTCTCAGATTCTGTCAATTTTATTACGCAATTCAAACAATAAATACCGTTTTGGCGCTTGTCCATGTTACACCACAGATCCCTAGCGCACATGAACCGATCATCTCTACTAGCTAATGGAAAAAGAACACGAACACTGTTGAAAGATACAGTATGCTACAACTTACCAAAATGTATTCCTCATGCATAATGTCGACCAATCATTTTTTGAACTCTTCCCTGAACTGAAATGTAGTAGTGGGCTGTATTTCCACACGACTGACATTAGGTTCAAGTACACACACAAGCCGCGCGAGTTACTCGTCTATTGCAGTTTGGCTGGTGGTAATGTTGCCCGCCCGCACACCGCCTCCCATGGCCGAAACGACACCTGCCGGGCCGGGGCTAGTAATTTAGCATGCTAATTTAGGTTTATATCTCGGCAGCACTATAACTTATCAGTTTTTTAATTACATCATTGCACTTATTTCTTCTCATTCTTTTGATGCGTGTAGCTCATTTTTTGGATATTTTTACCTCAATTATTACATATGGCACCTTTAAAGGAATAGTTCACCCAAAAATGAAAATGCTCCCATAATATACTCTCCCTCAAGCCATCCTTGGTATATGACTTAATTCTTTCAGACAAACACAATCGGAGTTATATTAATTAATAGCCTGGCTCTTCCCAGCTTTGTTATGGCACTGAATAGTGCACAAGTTTAAGCTCCAAAAAGCGCACCCATTCATGATTTAAGTAATCCATACGACTCAAGTTAACTGTACATTAACTTCATTAACTGTAATCACTGGCTAGATGTGCTTTTTGGAGCTTCAAAAACTTTGGCAATATTCAGTGACATTACAAAGCTGGGATGAGCCAGGATATTTTTTAATATAACTCTGATTGCGTTTGGCTGAAAGAAGAAAGTCATATACACCTAGGACGGCTTTATTATGGGATAATTTTCGTTTTGGGGTGAACTATTCCTTTAACCCTCATGTGGTGTTCGGGTCAATTTTATTTCCTGAAAATACTAGTTAATGTTATCGCTCATAAATCACTCATTATACCATATTTTCACCCAATCTTGGATTCAATCTTTTTGTCAATCTTTGAGTAAATTTGGAAATACGAATTTTTTTTGTTGAAAAAAATGGCTACTGTTCATCACACTAGTCTACTCTAATGTTTCACCAGGAGTTTTGTTTTGAAACTTTTGTTTTGTAAAAAATATGGCAAATAGTCACACTTGTGGTGTTCCCGGTCAAAAATGACCGGCCTATAAAAAATAGCTTATAAATCACTCATTATACCAATCTTGGATTCAATCTTTTTGTCACCTTGTTTTCTTTCAATTAGGACTTGTTTTATATTTCTGTTTGCATCTGATTAATCGTGGCCCTCATTTATCTGAGAGTAGCCATCTCATTTTTTGAGTAAAAAATAAATAATTTATGAGTAAATTTGGAAATATGAAAAAAAAATTGAAAAAAAATGTCTGTGCACAATGTGTTACAACAGTGTTACATTGTGTGAGAGATTATTTATAGGCTATATGTTAGTGTGAAATTGAACACCATTCCAATGTTATTTTCAATAATAATTTTTCCACTTTTCCATATTGATAACCGCAACCTAAAAAAAAAAAAAAAGTCAGTAAAAAAAAAAATCTGTAAAAAAAAAAAAAAAAAAATCTAGAAATGTTTCGAGATTAAAGTCGAAATGTTTCGAGATTAAAGTCGAAATGTTTCGAGATTAAAGTCGAAATGTTTCGAGATTAAAGTCGGAATGTTTCGAGATTAAAGTCGGAATGTTTCGAGATTAAAGTCGGAATGTTTCGAGATTAAAGTCGAAATGTTTCGAGATTAAAGTCGAAATGTTTCGAGATTAAAGTCGAAACATTGTGCATTCATAACAGTGCGCGTCCACTGGCTCAGAGCGCGCGCGTGTGCGTGTGAAGTCGAACTGCCATGGATAAACACAAAATAGTAGCTTTTTACTTTTATCTGAATTACTTGTCTTACTTTATCGTTATAAAATATAATGCGCCGGAATAGACTTTAGCCTATAGGAAAACCAACACGGAAAACACTTTTCAGAATGGATGGAGAAATCCAGCTTTATGAATGAATGAATGAATGAATGAATAGGGCATTTATATAGCGCTTTCATATATGCCTACACTCAAAGTGCTTTACAATTAGAATCTCTCCTCAACTATAAGTGGTTATTAAATCTTAGGAAATCACAGGATCCGGCCAAATGATTGGATACAGAATGATGCACTTAAAATGTATCCAGAGCGTATTTACGTTGAAGAGGGAGACCGAACAGTTACTGTTGTGTTCTCGACCCAGATAGTGTTGACTAGACGAGCACGAAAACACCTCAGAAACACTGCCACTAGCACGTGTGACGTGTGTAGAATTTTGTTGAAAGCCCAGATAAAAGTAAAAAGCTACTATTTTGGGTTTATCCATGGCAGTTCGACTTCACACACGCGCGCGCTCTGAGCCAGTGGACGCGCACTGTTATGAATGCACAATGTTTCGACTTTAATCTCGAAACATTTCGACTTTAATCTCGAAACATTTCGACTTTAATCTCGAAACATTTCGACTTTAATCTCGAAACATTCCGACTTTAATCTCGAAACATTCCGACTTTAATCTCGAAACATTCCGACTTTAATCTCGAAACATTCCGACTTTAATCTCGAAATGCTAGATTTTTTTTTTTTTTTTTTTTACAGATTTTTTTTTTTTTTTTTTTTTTTTTTTTTGTTGCGGTTCAGGGCTTCCGTAGTAAAGAGCATTAAAATGAGAAAAAAATAATGTAACAAAAAGAAATCAAGAGACATTTAGAATAGATAAAAATGTGCGATTAATGGCGAGTTAACTATGACATTAATGCGATTAATTGTAACATTTTAATCGTAAAATAAACATTTTTAATCGTTTGACAGCACATATATTTAGGACCATGACAGATTAGAAAAGATCAAATTCAGATTTGAGCTGTTTATACTGTTATTAAACTAAAACTGATCTGATGATTTGGGCTACTTTTCCCTGCAGTCTAAAAGTAGCCTTTATGCACATGCTTCAGTGTCTTTGCATTTTATAACAAAATACCACACATTTGGCACGTTTTACTTTGCAAAGTATACAGAGTATAAAGTATACTTTTCAGAACTGTGGAAATGGTAAACTCTTCTCCTAGTTTGTTCCACTCAGATTAAACCCACCTGACCAGCTAAGCAAGATGTTTAATTTTGTTTGAAAATACGAGGCATGTTGGAAAATAACTCTTCCAGACAGTGGCCACATAGAAGCAAAGTGTTGCAGAGATTTAGTAAACATGCAAAGTTAAAAAAAAACATGATAGTTTTTCCCACAACTTCCCAAAAGAGGAAAAAATATAGAGATTGATTGCAGCTGTCACGTTCAGCCGTTGCATTAGAAACACTCAGCTAATAATTCTTTATTATTATTATTATTAATTTTACTCCAAATGTACTGCCTAGTTAATACAAAACAATTAAAAATTTAAATATGAAAATAAGTTTGCAATGTTAATAATTGTGGAAATGCATAATCGAGGTCCATATTTTAAATTTGGTCTGCTGTACATATTTTAACCTCTAATTGTCAATATTACACACTAATATTAAACAATGTAAATTATATCCAATATTAGAGTCCAGTGTTTAGTCTTATTACCTTCCTGTTCTCTGTCTCCCATCAGCACCCTACTCATCCACTGGCAGTGTACAATGTATCAGGCGAATTTGCCATGTTGTGGCATGGAGCTGAAGCTGGAGCTTTTGAGCTGCGCACTGCAGTTATGGAGGCTATGACTGCCTTCCGTCGAGCAGGTGAGAAGGGGGACACGGTAGATAAAGTAAATTATTTAAATCTGTTGAGGCAGGCGTCTCCAAAATTGTATAAAATGAATGATTTGGGCAGGACCTTGGTGGTGTCTACTTAATTTTTCACTGTATTCTCTTTTTTTTTTTTTCAGGAGCTGACATAATTATCACCTACTACGCTCCTCAATTGCTCACATGGTTAACGGAGTAATCTGTTGATTCTCCTGTGTGAATAAACCTGGATCAAAGCAAACTCTTTATTTTTAAACTTTCTCTTTCTGAGAGTGACACTAAGGGGGACAAAATCTGACAAGCAAATATTAGTACACAAATCAGTCTTTTCAGAAGATTTTTTAATATGATTTATGTATTTAGTTAGAAACGCATGTAAGCAAACTGTGATTTTTCTAGTTCTCAAATTTGGGTGTTTGGTGTATTACTTGAAAAGTGTTTTCATTAAGATATGTTTTACTGACTACAGTGTAAAACTGTCATAAGACTCAAGTCATGGAAGGCACTGTGTCTCAATTCAGCAGCTCTGAGTAAAACTCCCAGCCACTTTGGCAAATTATGTGTTTTAATATGAATATCCGTATGTCAAGGCTAACGATGCAAATAACACTGTAAACCATGCATTAAATAGAGTTTTTACCAGGCAATGGTTCACTACTATTAGAAATAGAGCAAAGAAAAGAGATCAATAATTGGGGGAAACAAGAAGGGGGTGAATT